>CM076574.1:83814399-84414399 GCA_034641835.2 Pinus albicaulis | reverse complement strand
CAACTTTTTTGGTTTAATTTCGCGCATTTTTGACTTTACAGGGGTACCGCAGGCATTACACTGGAAAAGTGCGTTCTAGAACGCAGTTTATCTTCACTTTACCTGCGTACCCAAGCTAAAAACGCAGGTAAGCCTCATATTAATTGCGTACCCAAGGTTTTTTGAGCTTTTTAGGGTTTTTCCTCCATTTTCAGGGCTTGGAATGAGGAACAAAGGTTGTAAGACTTGCAAAGGAGGTAAGTATGAGTGTCAATGGGCTCATACAGTCATCAGAATGTCAAGGTGACATATTTTAGTGTAACAGATTGCCCCCTAAAGTGCGAAGTCTGAAATAGATGAAGATGAAGTTTGTCATATATGAAGAGTGAAGTACTTTATCATTTCAAGGATCATCCTGTGGACACCCCAGTCGGAACCTGTCAAAACATTCAATGCAAAATATATATATATGTAATCATATCATCGCTGAGGTAGGCATTCCCATACTCAGATCAAAAACTAACTAGAACTAACTTAAATTGTTCTGATACAGGAATGATTTTGAATACATCAACAGTATAGACATATGTCGACACAGCATGGTCGCAGCCATCTGTTTATAAATAGTCCACTGTATAATAACAAAACTCCTTGCAGCCTGGATGGTGGAAACTAGATCCAGGGTCTTGATTTCCGCTTCTCGAACCAGTATGATTCTATCCATGCGAATAAATGTGTTGAAGTCGAACATGGTAGAAACCACTTGATTACCAGTCAATGATGTAAACTGTTAACAAGTGTGAGAGAAACCACCAGTAATGTCAATGGCTCTCAAAGTACTCAGTACAATCCATGAAATGTGAATGAATGAGATGAAGTCGAACATGTCACGGAATCATTCGATCGAAGGTCAATGATGTAACCTGTCGTCGAAAGCGAGAAACCTACCATTAAGGCATGCAGATTTCAAGGTACTGATGATTTCTGGATCAACTTCCTAGATAAAGAGTTGTCGTCGATAGAAAGTGATCCGTCGTAGGCAAGTCCACAACACGAAATCATAGATCAAGTTTTGAAAATACATCGGCAAGGACTGACTCAGGGATGGTCAAAATGGATGACAGATATTTTGCAGATGAATGGTTTATTTGAACTGTCCTCTTGAACACATAACGACACTGCAGATGGCTTGGTGACAATTGACCCAAAGCTAATACCCAAAAACCGGCTGAAGACTTTCAATATGGTTTGATTAACTGTTAGGCAAAGGATTTCCCAACCCAGGTGAACAAAAAGTGTCGTGTTCAAGAGTGGTTAACGGTTTTCTGAATAATCAAAATGTAACAAACAGGTTCGTTTTTCTCTCTTTTCCCCCACCATTTCTGGTAAGTACCTCTTTATTTTTGACAAGCTTGAGGAGGATAACATTTGCTTGTTTATAAGCTCATCCTTCGGATGAGTCCAACTTAGTTTAAAATTCTAACCCTAAGAAGGAGTGGTTCGTTCCTGTTTAAAATTGAACAGGTCCTTTACTGTTAAGTTTTAACGAGTCCAGTATAGGAGAAACTCGGTGTTTTTCAGTTTTAGGGAGTCAGAAGAAAAACTTAAGAAAACTTCATGGGTGTTCTTTTTCGTAAATTTAGTCTCTCGAGCCCGAAAAAGGATAAAATAATGCGGGAGAGAACTCTATTGACTGTAATTAGTCAACGTATACCTTTTTCGTAAATAGTCCATTTCAGTCCGGAAAAGGGGTAAACTTATATTGAAGGGACGACTGTTCATTTACTTTAACGAGTTCGAATAGTCAAGTACTCGGCAATCTTTTCATGTTTAAAGAGTCTGAAAAGGGCTTAAAAGAGAACTCCATGGTTTCGCTTTTTCAGTAAGTTTGAACGAGTTCGAAAAAGGGATAAAAATGTACTCATGGTTTTCACTTTTTCGTAAGTTTTAACGAGTTCGAAAAAGGGATAAAAATATACTCATGTGACCGACTTTCAATTTAATTTACGAGCAGAAAAAGACGGAAAGAACTCGGCATTTTCATGTGTTTTACGAGAATGAAATATAGCAAAATAATCTCGGGATTTTCATGAGTTTAACGAGTCTCGAAAATAACCAAATTGACTCCAGATAAGTTTCATTTTTACAGAAGCTTGAAACAGAGAAAAACTATGCTTCAAAGTGGTTTCATTTTTGCACAAGCTTGAAACAGATAGGAAACTGTGCTTGATGCCCCCTAAGCGTAACTGCTAGAGCGCATGCCCCCCCCAGCTTCATTTCATTCAACTAAGTACACTAGTAATAAATAGCTGGATGGAATGAAGGTTCATTTACGAGATCATATGAAAGACCCGACCTAAAAACTAACCTAAATATACTACTTAACATTTACGAGGTCTATTCAAAGACTCGACTCAATTAGGGGAGGATTTGTTTCATTTTTTAACGAGCTTGACACAGAAAAGAACTATGCTCATGGCAACGTGTTTCATTTTTTAATGAGGTTGACACAGTAAAAGGAACTATCCTCAGAAACTACTTATTTCTAATCTACCTACATAACCTACTGATTCATTTTTTAATGAGGTTGACACAGGAAAAGAACTGTACTCATACCTAATTCATGTTTTAACGAGGTTGACTTAGTAACAGGAACTATCCTCTGACCAACTGATTCATTTTTTAACGAGGTTGACACAGGAAAAGAACTCGCTCATACCTAATTCATTTTTTAATGGAGGTTGATTTTGAAAGAAGGTAGAAAACTATCCTCATCTACATGTTTCATTTTAACAGGTCACATGCGTACTTTCGTGAACTATCCTCACACTCACTCATTCATTTTTTAATGAGGTTGACACAAAGCAGTAGAACTCTTCCTCAGACCACCGATTCATTTTTTAACGAGGTCGATACGTACAAGGAACTCTCCTCACTCACTGATTCATTTTTTAACGAGGTTGACACAGTACAAGGAACTATCCTCACACTCACTGATTCATTTTTTAACGAGGTTGACACAGTAACAGGAACTCTCCTCGGACTCACTGATTCATTTTTTAACGAGGTTGACACAGTATAAGGAACTCTCCTCACACCACTGATTCATTTTTTAACGAGGTTGACACAGTACAAGGAACTCTCCTCGGACTCACTGATTCATTTTTTAACGAGGTTGACACAGTATAAGGAACTCTCCTCACACCACTGATTCATTTTTTAACGAGGTTGACACAGTACAAGGAACTCTCCTCACTATGCATGTTGGAGGTTTTCTCAACACAACTAACACTGACAGCCATGGTTGGTTGGTTGACATCTTTCTTATCTTGCTTCTTCTTCTTCTTCTTCTTCCCTTTCTTCTTCTTCGCCACCTGGTTACTAGCGTCAAGACTTTTACCAAGCGAAGAGGAAGAAATGGAGGAATAATTATTAGACGAAGAAGGTAAAGGGTCAACAGAAGGTTGGTGATGTTGAGATGGTGAACTCTGCTTAGGTGAAGCATTCGGTTGAGGTGGAACAATTGGAGTGTTCGGGGCCAACGAAGTTGAAAATAACCATATCGGTAAACCTATTGTAAATCCAGGTAATGACAATGTAGCCATATAAGGAGGACCAACATTTCCAAAGTAAGGAAAAGTACTAGGATTCTCGTTAAGAGGGGTTCCTTGGTTGGTAAATTCCGGAACAGTTGCCATTCTATTCAACTTCAGTGAATTTTATTAACAAATTAAAAACTAAAATTAACAATTAACAATTAACAATTCACACCTAACAATTAAAATTCACAATTCACACCTATGGTCTTCAAAAAGTAAAAACAAACAAATTAACACGCGCTATCAAATCTAGGAGTCAAACCACACACAAACAGTAACTTCCCGTACTAAAAACACTAGTTGGTGATGAAATCCAACATCGTAGAATTTAATACAGAAAGGGCGGTTGGAACAGTTACCCTGACAACCTGCTTAATGAAACAGACTGGCACAAGTTTCTTCACAAAACCATCTCATGTGAAGAGAACCCCCCAGAGAGTCCAAGTGAGTCTAGTCGACGTCTGCTCCAGGTACAGTGGGATCTTCCCTCCACCGTCACCTTAGGAAAGAACCCTATAGATTATGGCCTCTAAGGTTACCAACTGAAACACATATACCTGGGGGAACAGTCTACGATCCGACACACACGCAAGGGCAGAGTAACAAAGCTCAATCCCCTTGAAGGTTCCTTGAACAGAATTCAAGGTTTACCGACAAGTGACCCCTGGCTCCTCGACAATGGTCTATCCGAGGTTTACCATTTTTAATACATGTATATCTGCTATCTTTCCCAATGAGGAAGGATTGATTACCTCACTGGTTCAGATATGATCTCGTGCTTGACTTCTTTAAGAGGAGCTTCCCAAAGCATATATGCAACAATTGGAATTTCTTCCTACCGCAAGATCAACTACTTGTTTGTTTTACTGTCTTGGAGAGTTAACTAAAACCTATTCCAAGACACTAGCCTAAGCTAGATTGGTGGAAAGAGCCCTAAAAATGTAAAAATTACTAGATGAATTTTAATTAAGCGCTGTGTTATTTAGGATGTTATTACTCAAAAGGGTAAATGGATATGAAACCAATGGTGTTATGACCCGAACCAAAACTGAATGCAATCGAATATGATAATGTAATATTTTCAATTCGATGAATCCTACCTAAAGTAAGGAGAGAGTTTCCATTCACTTCCAACAATGCAAAGATTGATCACTAAGAGAAAATATAACAAATTCTCTAATGCACTAATTTCATCAAGAAAAACTAATGCAAATCAATCCCAATTTTTTTTTTATATTTTTGTGTTTTTAAAACAAGCATAAAAACATCTAAATTCAAATAAAAGAAAACTGATCTAAATCTACGATTGATTTTTCAGAATGTAAACTATGCAGTTGTAATCTATGCACAATTCACTTGAAAAGTATGCAAATGTAATCTATGCACATTTTTCATTCATATTCTGAAAATAAGAATTCTAATTATGCAAATGTGATCTATGCAAGAGAATTCTCAAACACAAGATGATTCTAATGTAATCTAAGAACCAATCAAGTGGAAGTCAAGAAAATCGGGTGAGAGTTCCAAAGATCAAAAATAAAAACACTCAAAGGCGATTAACACTCATACACAATTTACTCAAAGGAAATTTTTTTGCAAAAACAAAAGCAAAAAGATGCAAAATTGTGAAAAGACTAAGACAAACCTCCAAGTAATTACCAACGGAAATAAAATTAAGAATTCTCAAAAAAGAGACTCAAAACACCCAATTAACTTAATGGAGATTGATGAGATGAAGAATTGGTTGAAAGAAATTCAGAAACAAGAGATTTTTGACAGAAAAAGACAGATCTGGGTAGATGCTAAGAATCCTAAATTAAATCTAAACTAAACTGAAAAAAGAAATCTAAAGTTTTTCCAAAATTTTAACAGGGTCCGCAGGTCCCAGAAGTAATAGGTGCGGTCCCGCACTGGTTACTTAAGGAAGATGCGGAGATGCCCGCACTGTGTGTGAAGACAAAGTGCGGTCCCCTGAAAACTTCAAGAAAAACATAAAAGATTTCGAAATTTTCAAAAACAGATAAAAACTAAGCTACCCAGGCAGATATCAATCAATCAAAAACTAGGAAAAACTTTTCCTCAAATCAAAACAAAAGAGAACCAAAAAACAAGTTCCTTTCCCCAGCGGAGTCGCCAATTTGTTGGCCGGATAAATCGTTCTTGCGGACAAGACCGATCTCCCTAGTGTCAGAAGACAATCTAGCAACAAACGAACAACTAAGTTTGTCTTTCTCTAGATATATTTGTTTTGCAATTAAATGTTATGAAGGTGTCTATCCTACCTTAGATCCAAATGCTTATTTGCGATCATAGTGCTTCTGTCGTATCAATAATCCTTCGTCGCAACAAGAGCTCTTTTGTCGCAAGAAAGTATCATCTTTCATTGATCTGCAATCACAAACAAGAAAATATCAATAGCACCTGTATAACAAATAATCATAAAACATACCTATCATAGTGATCAAGGAATCTATGAAATAAATGATCAAACGACAGTTTATTGAATTAAACAATTGAATGACAATTTATTGAGAAAAACAGAACTTGATTGTATTAATCTTAAAATATACAGAAGAACCTTACAACTTTGCCTTGATGTTCCAAAGGCCTTCCTGGGGTAAAGGCCTTCCTGGGTCCGAAGCATAACTCTCCACTTTTTCGATAAGTCTTGCACTCTTCCTCCAAAAGCATAAAGAGGTATGTGATCTTTCCTCTCAAAAGCTCAGCAGAAGGAAATCTAAATCTCAACAGCACTTCAGCTCAATCACACATAAAGCTTGAACTCTAATCCTCAAACTCCAAAATCTCCATCAAAACTTTTAGGCTACCCAATGCCTCCTTTTATAGAGCAGATGAGGAGGTTAGGATTCCACCTTTAAAGGGATAGAATCCTCCTTCAAAGGGATAGGCTCCTCACATCAAGGGATTAGTTCCTTAGGGTGTGGGATACATGCACCTTATCAAAGCGTACTCATCCCCCAAAAATCTCATCCAGAATCTTCTAGAATTGACCAAAATTCAACTTTTTGAACACCTGCGCATTTTTAATTTTATGGGTACCGCAGCATTACACCGGAAAAGCGGTATTCTAGAATGCAATATTCTCTTTCACTACTCGTACCCAAGCTAAAAAACGCAGTAAGCTCTATTAATCACACCAAGGTTTTTTTGTTTTTTGTGGGGCTTTTCCTCCATTTTGTGGCTTGGAATGAGGAACAAAGGTTGTAAGACTGCAAAGTAGGTATATGATGTCACGGGCTCATACAATTACCGAATGTCATATATATTTAGTAACACATTCTTCCCCGCATTCCAAAAGAGATTGGTCGAGTTAACCGTAGCTTGACTCAACTGGTTAACTGTGTATAAAATTTCTGGTCTAGTGTTCACCAAGTACATCAGTGAACCCACTAACTACCTGTAGCATTAGTGATATGAAAATGGGTTGGATAACTTGTTATTCTTTCAAAAACCTCCCACTCAGTTAAACAAATAAAAGATCTATCTTGTACTTGACTTTTGCAGAAATTATTACTTGAAATAGGTGTGTGATTTTTAAATGTTTAAGTGCTTTAAATCCAATTTTTTTTTCTGAAATTAAACAAGTATAAAAGAAATATAATACAGCAATAAAGAATCCACACATAACAGCAAAATTAATCTACGAGTTCACCTAAATATCGTGGGCTACATCTCCTTGAGATTTTTTCATCTTGACTTGGCTCTTTGGGATTATGGTAAAGTTTATTTTACAAGTTCCACACTTAACTCCAATGGTTATTGAAATGAACCAAATGGATTAGAATACCATCTATATCCCTCTCATGGTTTTCATCACTCAGAAAACAGATCTAGGCTCCCTCAGACTCGGTTCCTTCTATCGGTGCTCTTGAGCTACACTAAGATTATCTATGGCACAAAATCCTTCATAATTATTTTACTATCCCTGAAACCACACCTAATGTCTTCAAAATACATCAGACACCAAATATGGGGCTGATCATTTGCTCAAAACGAGCACTGCATCCCTGAACTAGGCCTTCCTCCATAGAATGCCCTAGGCTGCCCAAAACTTCCCTTCATTTTATTGAGCTCTAGAAGTATTCAAATGGCTCTTAAAATCCCTTCATTGGATTCATAATGACAAAAATAGTAAGAATAGACTATTGGTTCACTGAAATTGGCCTCTGGCTACTCCAGTTTCGCCTCCAACATTTTTTGGCACCCCCTGGCACTGGGTCAAAGAAAACTTCTATGTGGCTTCTCGACCTATAGAAGTCCTCAAACTCTTCTACAACCTCCATCAATGGATTCAAAATTCTTATTGAAGTCATAAATGACTATTGGTTTGCTAAATAAGGTCTCTATCTGCCGTGGCTAGGCCCCGAACTGCTGCTGGCAAATGTTGGCACTAATGGTTCGTGGAACTTCACTGAAGCTTCTTGGCCTTCAAAAGTCCTTTACAGGCTCTAAAAACCACACCATTAGTTCCAGAACATCTGAAACATCCAAAATTTACTATTGGATTTCTGAATAAGGCCTCTAGCTCTCCTGGCTAGGCCTCAAACTATTGTTGCCTTCTAGTGTCCCCTTGAACTTCACTAAAGAAAAAACCTAATCAAAAGTTCTTTGATGGCTCTACACCACACTCCATTAAGACTGGAATTTTGAAGATAGTCAAAATTGACTATTCACACTCCAAAATTGGGTGAATCTAGCTCAAGATAGAGCCCGAACTCATTTTTGCCCAGTGTCCCTTTAAAAACTCCACTAATTGTATAGAAACTGCATTTAAGTTTGGAAATTGCTCAAATTTAGGGCACCCGCCATTTTGCCCACCAAGTCTTCAACCGCAGCATCAAAAATTAAACTGTTGAGTAATGTGACCAAAATATCTGTGGTTTGTTAGCCGTAACTGTCGAAAAACCGTTTGTTATTAACCACTAACCTTCGACATTTTGAATGCATGTGACAGGTTTAACGTAAATGACAGGTGGTTGGTGGAGATGACGGAGAAATAGTTAAACAAACATGTCACATTAAACCCCACCATGTTACAAGGTTCATAAACCATCAAGGTCGTGGTTTAGTGTCGGTAGTTAGAATTTTGGCCGGTGGTCTTGGTGCTAAGGCCATATGGGGAGGGTTGGCCCTCCAAACCCCCAAACCAAATATAGTTAAAACATAAATAGAACCATGCTACCAATAATGTTAACACCTATGGAACAATGCGTAAGATTGGCACGTGTGTAGTGGCAGGTCTCAGGCTTGATCTCGGTGGAGACCCAAAAACTTTGGGTAGACCATTCATGGGCCACGTGGCGACCTCTGGGCCTACCATGTGGCAGCCTCCCATTGGCTCAAACCATAACATAGTCAACCCACTAACCAATGTGACCATGCCACTTGTCAAACACCGATTGGACCGAATGGAATATTCCAGGGAATATTTTGAGGAATATTCCAAGAATATTCCCAAGAATATTACAAGAATATTCCCTAGAATATTCTCTTTTTAATTTTCCAAACTTCCGAGTCAAACTTGGTCAAAGTCCAATTTTTGCAATTTACTGAACTATTCAAACTGCGATAACTTCTTCATACGATGTTAGTTTTTCGAACCGTTCATAGCGCCAGAATCAATAGGATGAGATCTATCCAATCGCTCAAGTTTGGCACACTTCTGAACACTTTGAATTTTGAGCTATCACTTATGTCCATGATCCAGTTCTGATCACACCTCCCCATTAGGAATCTTATGGACCCCAAAAGACTGATATACTGATCTGTATAGTAGATGAGAGTACAACATCCTCTTCTTTTCAACCTCCATACACTTTCCTTGCATGTATTAGTGCCTTGAACCACAACTCGAAGGTAGTCGACATTTCCCTTCTTGGATGCGCTTGTCCTCCTGTTAAGAACTATCTTCCTTGCAATCACTCGGAAATTTATGGCAAGAAATTTACAAAAGGTAGCTGAACACCGCTACCTTGATCATCGATCCAAGGTGGCTCAAACAAACGTGAGATTACAACATATATACATGCATACATAACTCAAATTTTTCTATGTATAAATGAGTGTATGTCTTATTGTGTCAAGAATTCAAACCACTTCTCACCAAGCCACTTCCATGGCGAATTTTGTTGCTACAAATCATCTTCATGTGAAACATCCATTCTCACATTAATGATGGAATCATTAGTTCCACTTTCGCTAATGTTTCTATCCTCTTGCTGCATGTGCTTGGGAAAATTAGTTGGATGCAATGTCCAACATTGGGAAACAACATGTTCCCTCTTATGGAAATGTGTGCAAGTCTTATGCACCTTCTTTGCAAGTTGCCTTTGCCTCAATTGTTTCCTATATGCCTTCATCCTCTTCCAGCATCTCAAAACAACATCGTTACATAGACCACAATATGCATAACAACTCTGTATTCCTTTCATGCATGAAAAATTGTCATGCCTTGTAGAAACATAATAAACTTGACTATGGGTAGAATTATACCTCATATGTTGCTTTGCATGTCCATCCTTTTTTCCTTCTTGAGGAGATGAACTAGTAGAGGTTCCAGCATTCTTTTGCAGACTAACATCAATATTTATGTCTTGAAAATTGTCCAAACTCGCATGCTCACCATAAGATGCATGTCTACAATCTTATTGCTGCAACAGAGGCTCCAAACAATGGAAATAAACTTGAAAACAAATTTGACATGTTTGTGATTTAGAACTTGGAACAAAATTTCTCTTTGAATTTGCCTCACATGCCTTCATGGCTTTGGAGTTTTCACCATTAGATTGTACATAACCAAGACCAAATTTCTTAGGTCGTTCCACAACCAAAATAGGTTCAACCATGCCTTGTGCATGTTTTCCTAAACCCTTGCCTTCATAGCCCATTTTAAACATTAACTTGGACCCTATACCTCTAGTGTGCTTTTCAAATGAACTAACACATCTTTCTAATGAGAAAAATGAAGACAAATTAGAGTGAATTACCTCTTCTTCACGCATGTTCTTGGTCAAAGCCTCTTGAGCTTGATGGAGATGCATCTCCATATCATACAATAATTGAAGAATTTATTCCTTCTCATGCTTCATAGAAAACAATTGCTCACGAAGTTCAGCGCTTTCTCTTCTATCTTCAAACAAAAGTTGCACCATGTCTTTCAACATGTAGAAGTGACGCTTCATGTCTTCATCGAAGAATCTTGTGAAGGAGGAGGATTTTGAAACCTCACTTGAAGAAGTTTTCATGATGAAAATGAACTAAATAACTTCAAAAAAATTCACAAATCTTTCAAAACAATTGAAAAAGCTTTTGAACAAAATGGTTGTAGAGACAAGCTCTTATTCAAGCAGCCTTTGTAAACAAACAAACGACAAAAGGGTTGTGCTTCAAGGGTGGCCTTGAGGTCCTTTGGGTAAGGAAGTTGCCTTCAGCCTTTCTTTCTTCATGTCCTCTCCTGGACTTAGCTATCAGTAGCTTTCCCTTCACCTCTAGCAAACTCAAGCAATAGTCAGTTTGAAAACAGTAAAACAATCAAATCCTTTGCACTGTTTAAACACCTTTCAAGTCAAACAACCAATATATTGCTCTGTCAATCAAGAAAAAAAGTGCTTTGATACCAACCTAATCTGAAAATGGGTTGGATAACTTGTTATGCTTTAGAAGAACCTCCCACTCAGTTAAACAAATAAAAGATCTAGCTTGTACTTGACTTTTGCGAAAATTATTACTTGAAATAGGTGTATGATTTTTAAATGTTTAAGTGATTTAAGTCCATTTTTTTTCTAAAATTAAACATATATAAAAAAAATATAATGCAGCAATAAAAATTCCAAACATAACAGAAAAATTAGTCTAGGAGTACACCCGAATATCGTGGCCTACGTCTCCTTGAGCTTTTTTCATCTTGACTTGGCTCTTTGGCATTATGGTAAAGTTTCTTTTACAATTTCCACACTTAACTCCAATGGTTACTGAACTGAACCAAAGGCCTTAGAATACCATTTATATCTCTTTCATAGTTGTCATCACTCTGCAAACAGATCTAGGCTCCTTAAACTCGGTTCCTTCTGTCGGTGCTCTTCAGCTACACTGAGATTCTTTAGGGCACAAAATCCTTCATAATTATTTTACTATCCCTGAAACCACACCTCGTGTCTTCAACACACATCAGACACCAAATATATGCTGACCATTTGCTTAAAACGAGCACTACATCCCCAAACTAGACCTTCCTCCACAGATTGCCCTTGGCTGCCCAAAACTTCCCTTCATTTTATCGAGCTCTATAATTCTTCAAATGGCTCTAAAAATCTTTTCATTGGATTCATAATGCCAAAAATAGTCAAAATAGACTATTTTTTCACTGAAATTGGCCTCCAGCTGCTCCGGTTTCGCCTCCAACACCTGTCGGCACCCCCTGGCACTAGGGTCAAAGAAAAATTCTTTGTGGCTTCTTGACCTCTAGAAGTCATAAAAAGCTTCTGAAACCTCCATCAATGGATTCATAATGCTGATTAAATTCAGAAATGACTATTGGTTCACTGAATAAGGTCTCTAGCTACCCTAGCTAGGCCCCAAACTGCTGCTAGCAAAAGCTTCTCGGCCTTCAAAAGTCCTTTACAGGCTCTTAAAACCACACCATTAGTTCCAAAACATCTGAAACATCCAAAATTTACTATTATATTTTTGAATAAGGCCTCTAGCTCCCCTAGCTAGGCCTCAAACTGTTGCTACCTCTTGGTGGCCCTGGTGGCCCCTTGAACTTCACTGAAGCAAAAAGCTGCTCAAAATTTATTTGATGGCTCTGAAAACCACTCCATTGAGACTGGAATGTTGGAGATAGTTGAAATTGACTATTTTCACTCCAAAATTGGGCGAATTTAGCTCAAGATAGATCCTGAACTCATTTTTGCCCAGTGTCCCTTAAAAAACTCCACTAATTGAGGAGAAACTACAGTTAAGTTTGAAAATTGCCCAAATTTAGGGTGCCCACCATTTTTCCCACCAAGTCTTCAACCGCAGCATTAAACGTTAAATTTTTGGGTAATGTGACCGAAATATCCGCGGTTTATTAGCCGTAACCGTCAGAAAACCATTTTTTATTAACCACTAACCTTCGGCATTTTGAATGCATGTGATAGGCTTAACGTAAACGGTGGGAGGCTGGCGGAGACGAATAAGAAACAATTTAACAAACATGTTGCATTGAACCCCACCATATGACAAGGTTCATAAACCGTCGAGGTCGCGGTTTAGTTTCAGTGGTTAGAACTTTGGCCGGTGGTCTTGGCACTAAGGTCGTATGGGGAGGGTTGGCTTGCCAAACCCCCAAACCAAATATGGTTAAAACATAAATAGAACCGCGCTACCAATAGTGTTAAGTAACACCTAGTGCACAGTTGGTAAGACAAGCACGTGAGTAGTGGCAGGTCTCGGGCTCGATCCCAGCAGACACCTAAAAACGTTTGGTAGGTTCCTGGGCCATGTGGCAGCCTCCTATTGGCTCAAACCATAACACAGTCAACCCACTGACCAATTCTTCCATGCCACATGTCAAATGCCAACTGGACTAAATTGGAATATTCCATGGATTATTCCAAATATTCTAGGAATATTCCCTGGAATATTCTCTTTTTAATTTTCCAAACTTCCAAGTCAAACTTGGTAAAAATCCAATTTTTGGAGTTTACTAGACTTTTCAAACTGCGATAAATTCTTCATACGGTGTTGGTTTTTTGAACCATTCATGGCACCTAAATCAGGAAGAAGAGATCTATCGAGTTGCTCAAGTTAAACACACTTCTCACATCAATGATCGAATCCTTGGTTACACTTTCGCCAGTCTTTCAGTCCTCTTGTTGCATGTGATTGGGACAATTAGTTGATGCAATGTTCAACGTTTGGAAACAACATGTCCCGACCTCTTCTGGAAATGTGTGAAATTCTTATGCACCTTCTTTGCAAGTTTCCTTTGCCTCAACTTTTTCCTGTACACCTTCATCCCCTTCTAGCATATCAAAACAACATGGTTACGCAGACCACAATATGCACAACAACTCATTCTTCCTTTCATGCATGCAAAATTGTCATGCCTTGCAGAAACATAATCAACTTGAATATCGGTAGAATTATACCTCATACGCTGCTTTGCATGTCCATCCTTTTTTCCTTCTTGAGGAGATGAACTAGTAGAGGTTCCAGCTTTCTTTTGCAGACTAACATTAGTGTTTATTTCTTGAAAATTTTCCAAACTCGCATGCTCACCATAAGCTGCATGTATACAATCTTCTTGCTGCAACATAGGCTCCAAACAATGGCAATCAACTTGAAAACAAACTTGACATGTTTTTGATTTACAACTTGGAACAAAATTTCTCTTTGAAGTTTCCACACATGCCTTGATGGCTTTGGAGTTTTCACCATTAGATTGTAGATAACCAAGACCAAATTTCTTAGGTCGTTCCACAAAAAAAATAGGTTCAACCATGCCTTGTGCATGTTTGCCTAAAACCTTGCATTCATAGCCCATTTTAAACATTAACTTGGACCCTATAGCTATAGTGTCCTTTTCAAATGAACCAACAAATCTTTCTGATGAGGAAACTGAGGAAAAATTAGAGTGAATTACCTCTTCTTCATGCATGTTCTTGGTCAAAGCCTCTTGAGCTTGATGGATCTGCATCTCCATATCATGCAATCTTTGAAGAATTTCTTCCTTCTCTTGCTTCATAGAAAACAATTTCTCACGAAGTTCAATGCTTTCTCTTCTATCTTCAAACAGAATTTGCACCATGTCCTTCAACATGTATAAGTCATGCTTAATGTCTTCATCGAAGAATCTTGTGAAGGAGGAGGATTTTGAAACCTCACTTGAAGAAGTTTTCATCATGAAAATGAACTAAATAACTTCAACAAAATTCACAAAGATTTCAAAACAATTGAAAAAGATTTTGAACAAAATGGCTTTAGAGACAAGCTCTTATTCAAGTAGCCTTTACAAACAAACAAACGACAAAAGGGTTTGTGCTTCAAGGGTGGCCTTGAGGTCCTTTAGGTAAGGATGTTGCCTTCAGCCTTTCTTCCTCTTTGTCCTCTCCTGGACTTAGCTATCAATAGCTTTCCCTTCACCTCTAGAAAACTCAAGCATCACTGTTTAAACACCTTTCAAGTCAAACAAGCAAGCTATTTCTCTATCAATCAAGAAACCAAGTGCTCTGATACCAACCTAATCTGAAAATGGGTTGGATAAATTGCTATGCTTTTCAAGAACCTCCCACTTAGTTAAACAAATAAAATATCTATATTGTACTTGACTTTTGCAGAAATTATTACTTGAAATAGGTGTATGATTTTTAACTTTTTAAGTGCATTAAGTCCATTTTTTTTTGCTTAAACTAAACATGTATAAAAGCAATATAATGTAGCAATAAAACATCGACAGATAATAAAAATTAATCTAGGAGTTCACCCAAATATCATGGGCTACATATCCTTGAGCTTTTGTCATCTTGACTTGGCTCTTTGGGATTATGGTAAAGTTTATTTTACAAGTTCCACACTTAACTCCAATGGTTACTGAACTGAACCAAAGGGTATTGAATACCATCTATATCCCTTTCATGGTTTTCATCACTCTGCAAACAGATCTAGGCTCCCTTAGACTTGTTTCCTTCTGTCCGTGCTCTTCAACTACACTGAGCTTCTCTAGGGAACAAAATCCTTCATAATTCTTTTAATGTCCATGAAACCACACCTACTTTCTTCATCACACACCAGACACCAAATATAGGCTGACCATTTTCTCAAAACAAGCACTGCATCCCCAAACTAGGCCTTCCTCCACAGATTTCCCTAGGTTGCCCAAAAATTCCCTTTATTTTATTAAGATCTAGAGGTCTTAAAATGGCTCTAAAAATCCCTTCATTGGATTTATAATTCCAAAAATAGTCAAAATATACTATTGGTTCACTGAAATTGGCATCCGGCTGCTTTGGTTTTGCCTTCAATGCTTGTCGGCATCTTGTGGCACTAGGGTCAAAGAAAACTTCTTTGTGGCTTCTTGACCTCTAGAAGTCCTCAAACGATTCTACAACCTCCAACAATGGATTCAAAATTATGATTAAAGTCATAAATTACTATTGGTTCACTAAATAAGGTCTCTAGCTACCCTGGCTAGGCCCCAAACTGCTGCTAGAAAAAGCTCATACAGATAACCCCTAGAACTTCACTGAAGCTTCTCAACCTTCAAAAGTCATTTATAGGCTCTGAAAACCACACTATTAGTTCCATAACATCTGAAACATCCAAAATTGACTACTGGATTTATGAATAAGGCCTCCAACTCCCTTGGCTAGGCCTCAAACTATTGTTGTCTCCTGGTGGCCCTGGTGGCCCCTTGAACTTCATTGAAGAAAATACCAACTCAAAGGTTCTTTGATGGCTCTGAAACCCACTCCATTGAGAAAATAATGTTGGATATAGTCTAAATTGACTATTCACATTCCAAATTGGGTGAATCTAGCTCAAGATAGAGCCTGAACTCATTTTTGCCCAGTGTCCCTTAAAAAGCTCCACTAATTGTGGAGAAAATACAGTTAAGTTTGTAAATTGCCAAAATTTATGGTGTCTGCAATTTTTCCTACCAAGTCTTCAACCGCAGTATTAAACGTTAAATTTTTGAGTAATGTGACTGAATTATCTGCGGTTTATTAGCCGTAACCGTCAGAAAACCATTTGTTATTAACCACTAACCTTCGACATTTTGAATGCATGTGACAGGTTTAACGTGAACAACAGGCGGTTAGTGAAGACGATGGAGAAATGGTTTAAAAAACATGTTGCATTAAACCCCACCATGTGACAAGGTTCATAAACCATTGGGGTCACAGTTTAGTGTCGGTGGTTAGAACTCTGGTTGGTGGTCTTAGCGCTAAGGCCATATGGGAAGGGCTGGCCCTCCAAACCCCCAAACCAAATACGGTTAAAACATAAATAAAACTGTGCTACCAATAATTTTAAGTAACACCTATAGCATATTTGGTAATATGAGCGCATCTGTAGTGGCAGATCTCAGGCTCGATCCCAGTGGAGACCCAAAAAATTTTGGTAGACAGTTCCTAGGCCACATGGCGGCCTCCTAGCTTGCCATGTGGCAGCCTCCTATTGGCTCAAACCATAACACAGTCAACCCACTGATCAATGCGACCATGCCCATTTTCAAATGTCGATTGGACCGAATGGAATATTCTAGGGATTATTATAAGAAATATTCCAAGAATATTCTCTTTTTAATTTTCCAAACTTCCAAGTCAAACTTGGTCAAAGTCCAATTTTTGCATTTTACTGGACTTTTCAAACTGTGATAACTTCTTTATACGGTGTTGGTTTTTCGAACCATTCATGGCACCAGAATCAAGAAGACGAGATCTATCTGATTGCTTAGGTTTGGCACACTTCCGAACACTTTGAATTTTGAGCTATCACTTATGTCCATGATCCAGTTCTAATCACAACTCCCCATTAGGAATATTTTGGACCCCAAAATACTGATATATTGATCTGTACAGTAGATGAGAGTACAAAACCTTCTTTTTTTCAGCCTCCATACACTTTCCTTGCATGGCTTAGTGCCTTGAACCACAACTCGAAGGTAGTCGACACTTCCCTTCTTGGATGCGCTTGTCCTCCTATTAAGAACTGTCTTTCTTGCCCTCACTCAGAAATTTCTGGTGAGAAATTTACAGAAGGTAGATGAACATCGTTGCTTTGATCATCAATCCAAGGTGACTCAAACAAATGTGAGATTACAACATATATACATGCATACATAACTGAAATTTTCATATGTACAAATGAGTGTATGTCTTACCACATCAAAAAGTCAAACCACTTCTCACCAATCCACTTCCACAACAACTTTTGCTACTACAAATCTTCTTCATGTGAAACATCCATTCTCACATCAATGATGGAATCCTTGGTTCCACTTTTGCCAGTATTTCTATCCTCTTGCTTCATGTGCTTGGGATGATTAGTTGGATGCAATTTCCAACATTGGGAAACAACATGTCCCCTCTTCTAGCAATGTGTTCAAGTCTTATGCACCTTCTTTGCAAGTTTCCTTTGCCTCAACTGTTTCCTATATGCCTTCATCCTCTTCCAATATCTCGAAACAACATGGTTACACAGACCACAATATGCACATAAAATATTTCTTACTTTCATTCATGAAAAATTGTCATGCCTTGTAGAAACATAATCAACTTGAATATGGGAAGAATTATACCTCATATACTGCTTTGCATGTCCATCCTTTTTTCCTTCTTGAGGAGATGAACAAGTAGAGGTTCCAACTTTCTTTTGCAGACTAACATCAGTCTTTATGTCTTGAAGATTGTCGGAACTTGCATGCTCGCCATAAGCTGCATGTATACAATATTCTTGCTGCAACATAGGCTCCAAACAATGGAAATCAGCTTGAAAACAAACTTGACATGTTTGTGATTTACAACTTGGAACAAAAGTTCTCTTTGAAGTTGCCTAACATGCCTTCATGGCTTTGGAGTTTTCACCATTAGATTGTACATAACCAAGACCAAATTTCTTAGATCATTCCAACACCAAAATAGGTTCAACCATGCCTTGTGCATGTTTGCCTAAACCCTTGCCTTCATAGCCCATTTTAAACATTCACTTGGACCCTATACCTCTAGCATGATTTTCAAATGAACAAACACATCTTTTTGATGAGAAAATTGAAGACAAATTAGAGTGAATTACCTCTGCTTCATGCATGTTCTTGGTCAAATCCTCTTGAGCTTGATGGAACTGCATCTCCATATCATGCAATCTTTGAAGAATTTATTCCTTCTCTTGCTTCATAGAAAACAATTTCTCACGAAGTTCAGTGCTTTCTCTTCTATCTTCAAACATAATTTGCACCATGTCCTTCAACATGTAGAAGTCATGCTTCATGTCTTCATCAAAGAATCTTGTGAAGGAGGACGATTTTGAAATATCACTTCAATAACTTTTCATCATGAAAATGAACTAAATAATTCAACAAAATTCACAAATCTTTCAAAACAAATGACAAATCTTTATAAAAAAATGGCTGTAGAGACAAGCTCTTATTCAAGCAGCCTTTGCAAGGAAACAAATGAAAAAAGGGTTTGTGCTTCAAGGGTGGCCTTGAGGTCCTTTGGGTAAGGAATTTTCCTTCAACATTTATTCCTTTGTGTCCTCTCCTGGACTTAGCTATCAGTAGCTTTCCCTTCACCTCTAGCAAACTCAAGCAACAATCAGTTTTCAAACAGTAAAATAGTCAAATCCTTTGCATTGTTTAAACACCTTTCAAGTCAAACAAGCAAGATATTGCTCTGTCAATCAAGCAACCAAGTGCTCTAATACCAAACTGATCTAAAAATGGGATGGATAACTTTGTATGCTTTCAAGAACCTCCCACTCAGTTAAGCAAATAAAAGATCTAGCTTGTACTTGACTTTTGCGAAAATTATTACTTGAAATAGGTGTATGATTTTTAACTGTTTAAGTGATTTAATTCCATTTTTTTTTCTTAAATTAAACATTTATAACAAAAATATAATGTAGCAATATAAAATCCACACATAACAGCAAAATTAATCTAGGAGCTCACCCGAATATCGTGGGCTACATCTCCTTGAGCTTTTGTCATTTTGACTTGGCTCTTTGGGATTATGGTAAAGTTTCGTTTACAAGTTCCACACTTAAATCCAATGGTTAAAGAACTAAATAATGGGCTTATTATACCATCTATATCCTTGTCATGGTTTTCATCACTCTACAAACAGATCTAGGATCCCTTAGACTTGGTTCTTTCTGTTGGTGCTCTTAAGCTACACTGAGCTTATCTATGGCAGAAAATCCTTCATAATTATTTTAATGTCCCTAAAAC
Source organism: Pinus albicaulis (assembly GCA_034641835.2). Classification (NCBI taxonomy): domain Eukaryota; kingdom Viridiplantae; phylum Streptophyta; class Pinopsida; order Pinales; family Pinaceae; genus Pinus; species Pinus albicaulis. The sequence goes on along the minus strand of CM076574.1, from coordinate 84,394,866 downwards.
CACACCTACTATCTTCAGCACACATCGGACACCAAATATAGGCCAATAATTTACTCAAAACAAGCACAACATCCCAAAACTAGGGCTTCCTCCATGGATTGCCCTGGGCTGCCCAAAAATTCCCTTCATTTTCTCGAGCTCTAGAATTCTTCAAATGTCTCTGAAAATCCCTTCATTGGATTCATAATTCCAAAAATAGTCAAAATTGACTATTGGTTCACTGAAATTGGCCTCCGACTACTTTGGTTTCTCCTCCAACACCTAGCGGCACCCCCTGGCACTATGGTAAAAGAAAAATTCTCTATGGCTTATCGACCTCTAGAAGTCCTCAAAATCTTCTGCAAACTCCATAAATGGATTCATAATTCTGATTAAAGTCATAAATGACTATTGGTTCTCCGAATAAGGTCTTTACCTGCCTTGGCTGGGCCTCGAACTGCTGCTGGCAAAAGCTGGCACTGATGGCCCTTGGAACTTCAATGAAGATTATCAACCTTCAAAAGTCCTTTAAAGTCTCTGAAAACCACACCATTAGTTCCATAACATCTGAATAATCCAAAATTGAATATTGGGTTTCTAAATAAGGCCTTTAGCTCCCCTGGCTAGGCTTCAAACTGTTGCTGCCTCCAAGTGGCCATGGTGGCCCCTTGAACTTCACTGAAGAAAAAACCTACTCAAAAGTTCTCTGATGGCTCTAAAATCCACTCCATTGAGTCTAGAATGTTGGAGATAGTCAAAATTGACTATTCACACTCCAAAATTGGGTGAATCTAGCTCAAGATAGACCCTGAAATCATTTTTTCCTAGTGTCCCTTAAAAAACTCCACTAATTGTGGAGAAACTGTAGCTATGTTTGGAAATTGCCCAAATTTAGGGCGCCTGCCATTTTTCTTGCCAAGTCTTCAACCGCAGTAGTAAACATTAATTTATTGGCTCAAACCATAACACAGTCAACCCACTGACCAATGCAACCATGCCACTTTTCAAATACCGATTGGACCGAATGGAATATTTCAGGGAATATTCTAGGAATAGTCCCTGGAATATTCTCTTTTTAATTTTCTAAATTTCCAAGTCAAACTTGGTCAAAGTCCAATTTTTGCAGTTTACTGGACTTTTCAAACTGTGATAACTTCTTCATATGGTGTTGGTTTTTTGAACCGTTCATGGCACCAGAATCAGGAAGATGAGATCTATCTAGTCACTCAGGCTTGGCACACTTCTGAACACTTTTAATTTTGAGCTATCACTTAGGTCCATGATCTAGTTTTGATCCAGTAGCATCCACTACTTCTCCAGAATTACTATCCTCTTTTCTCCAATTTCCTAGAAGAGGAGTTTCCATGGGTTTATAGCCCTCCATGCGAAACTTAACCAGTATCTCTTTGGCATACTTGCCTTGATAAACAAAAATTTCACCATCCTGTTGCCATATTTCCAAACCAAGGAAATAATGAAGGAGTCCCATGTCCTTCATTTCGAACTCCCTTGAAATATCCTCCTTGCATGAGTTTATCCGCTACTCATCACATGTCAAAATTATATCATCAACATAAAGTACAATAATCAAGAGCTTACCATCAACCACAATCTGGTATAGGTTCACATAAACTTCACTTTTGATGAAGCCCAACCTGATGAAATAGCTGTCAATTTGAGTGTACCAAGCACAAGGTGCTTGCTTCAACCCATACATTTCTCTCTTGAGTCGACACGCATGTGACTCACTATCAAAGATCTCGAAACCTTCTGGCTGCTCTGTGTACATTTCTTCCTCAATGATTCCATTGAGAAACAAAGTTTTCACATCCATATAATGAATGTGCCACCCCATCTCCATTGAGAGTGCAAGGATAGATCCAATGGAAGAGTACCTTGTGACTGGTATGAAATTCTCTTCATATTTGATCCCCTCAATTTGTGAGAATACCCAGGCCACAAATCTAGCCTTGTACTTCTCCACACTCCCATCCGCTACTTGCTTCACCTTATAGATCCATCTAGATCCAACCACTGATTTTCTGATCGGTCTTTAGACAATCTCCCATGCATTGTTCTTGATGATGGAGTCATACTCCTCTACCATAGAATCAACCCAAGTTGGTTGTTTCACTGCTTCCTAAAAGGAAGATGGTGTTTTCACAATACACTTTCTCATAAGAGCCATGTATCCAGTAAAATTTTCTAGAGACTGTCTCTATTTGTGCAGTGAAGTAAGGGCTCCTACATTCTCTACTACATCAAGTCTCAATCTATCAGCTTCTGTGGTGCACCTTCTACCATTTCTAGTGGATGGATCTGCATGAGTTTTTTCTACCACTCCATGATCCTCCACATGTGGTTGCTCCACATCTTGAGGTTCATTCTTTGGAACCAAGAGTTCCTCCTCTACATGCAAATCTAGCTCCCTCTCAAGGGACAATCACATGGCTTTCTCCTCATCAAATTTTATATTCTGTCACACAAAAATCATTCTACTGTTTGGAAAATACACCTGATAGTTGTGGGGAGTTTCAAGTACCCCACAAAAATCCCAATCTCAGTTGTTGGTTCAAGCTTCTTCCTAGAGTCCTTGCTCACATGCACATAAACAGATGACCCAAAAACATTAAAATATGAAACATCAGGTTTCTTACCAGTTAAATCCTCTTTTGGTGTAATCATGTTGAGAATCCAATGAGGACAACAGTTTTGCACAGATACCATTATGTTTCATACCTCTACCCATAGATGCAATGGTAGGCCCTAATCATGCAACATCGCTCGTTTTGCACCCACAATTGTTTTGTTATTTTTTTTTGTGATCCTATTCTGTTGTGGGTTATGAGGCACAATAAACTCTCTCTGAATTAATTCTTTGTTGAAGAAGTTATTGAATTTATTGGAGATGTAATCACCACCATTGTCGCTCCTAATAGCCTTCACATGCTTCCCTGTGTATTTCTCCACTAGTGCTTTGAACTAAAGAAATTTTGAGAACGTCTGATATTTCTTCTGCATGAAGTAGATCCACCACTTTCGAGAAAATTCATCAACAAATATCACATAATACTTATTCTTTTCTATCGAATCTGTAGATAATGGTCCACACACATCTGAGTGAACTCTCTCAAGGATTTCTGAAGCTCGGTTCTCCTTCTCGTGAAAAGTGGCCTTTGCATACTTCCCCATAGAACATCCCTTGAATGTGTCTTACTACACAAGAGTACCCCTGGGAAGATCCGTAGAAATCTGTTGCATGACCTTCAGGGCTCTTTGGTGAAGATGGCCCAATCTCCTGTGCCATAACTCACCCTCATCACGGAACACCACTTTGTCTGCCTTACCCATAAATGTTGCACAACCATCTACATCAAGTTTATAGAGATTCTTAAGTTGAATACAAATGTTCTTGGCTTTTCTTGTTGTTTTTTGTCGCAAGAAATATTTTCCCTCACTGAAAACAACATTATAGCCTCAATCCTCCAACATTGCGATTGAGACTAAATTTTTCTTCAAGCCTGGTACATGCATTACATCTTTTAATTGAAAGGGTTTACCTGACTGTCTTTGGAAGGTAACTGTACCAATCCTGGTAGCACTGTACCTTCCATCATCACCCATTTTGATATGCATCTAAAGGTCTTTCTCCTCCAAGCTAGTGAAAAGTTCTCTGTCTCTCGTCATGTGAAAGGATGCACCACTATCCAAGTACTACACCGGTCCCATTGCACTTGACACCATGCATGAAATGAGCAAGAATTCAAGCTCAAATTACGAGTACAAAGCCTCACCAGTTTCAGATCTCGAAGCCTTATTATTCTTCTTATTTTGTGTATAATTAGTGGCATAATGTCCATGCTCGTGATAGTGAAAACACTTCACTCTGGACATGTCGTGCTTCTTGCCATCTTTAATGAACTCAGATTTGGAATGGAATTTATTTCCTTTCCCCTTATTTTCCTTTGCATCCAAAGCACAATCTTCCTCATCATCATTCTTAGATGAAGATCCATCCCTGGTATTCCACCTGAATTCTTCTTGCACCAAATCCGACCAAATTCATTCCCAATATGACAGCTTTTCCCTTCCATTGACAGAGTCTTGATAACTTTGCAAACTCTTTGGAAGTCCTAGAAGAGATATTCTCACCAAGTAGTCATCAGCGATAACAATGCTGATGCTCCCAATCTCATCCCAACATTGGACACACTTTGTTAAATATTTCGGCATGGTGCTACCTTTCTCCATTTTGATTTTCCCGAGTTTATACTTCAGTGCCAATTTTCTATGATCACTTCTGCTCTGAAATAGATCTGTCAAAGCTTTCCTCATTGAATATGGTGTCAATTTTCGATGGATACTTGAGACAATGTGGTCTCATACTCCCTCCAATACGATCCTCCTCGCCTTTGCAACCTTCTTTTGCCAAGCATCAATATTTGCAGCATCTGCTACAGTGGGTTTGGGAACATCATTGTTAATTAATTCTTTTAATCTATTTTCCTCTAGTACTACCTCCATCATTTCTTTCCATGCAATATAGTTAGAGTTTCCCTCAACTGCATACTCCAATCTCAAGCCATTGAAATCCATTTTGATCTTGAATTTCTTGTCGCACCAAGAATTTCTTTTGCAAATTCGAATTCTATTCAGTCTCAAACTCAGCTTCTCCTCCACTAGAGTGATTTCCTGTGCTCTGATACCATGTATAAATTATAAAAACATGTGTAAATAAATGCATTCAATCTGATCTAATAATGTAATAAATATAGATACTAAATCCTTCTACAAATCAATTGCGGAACTTAAACACAATCACCAATCACATGAAGCAAAGAAAGAATCAAATAAGACCACAACACAACACAAATATTTTCCGGGGGAAATCTTACTGCTCAAAAACCCTCTATCTTCTATTATATATTAACCATGGAATCATGAAAAAATTACAATGCACTCTTCTCGCAAGAGTCTCCTACACTCCCACAACTATCTCACACTGTCCTGGACAAAACTAGCCAACACTTAGCCAAATCTCAACCTCTAAACAACCTACCTTATGCGCAATTCCTGATGAATGCAATCCCTATTATTTAGGAATTTTTTCCTTCCAAAACTGTGCAAGGATCATGGGCACTCCAATGAATGTCGGGTTGCATGCAGGAAGCCTACTAATCACACAACTGATAGTTAACCTCCCTTTAACCTTTGTCTCAACTGGGTATCCACTGCAGTTATTAATAGTAAATCATCAGTTGCATGGAAGATCACTAATTGTGAATTAAATAATATTTAATTCACTTGGTCTCTCACTAGTGCAACAAACAATTATAGCTAGTTCAACTGACTCTAACTCACCTAACTGAGTTAACTGATTACACATGCATTAAACTAATGCACCAAATCCAATTCAAACTCCATAACTAATAGAATTACTCTGCATGCCTCACCAACCACCCTCAACTCGAAACACATGAGCTAACTAAGTTTATCACACTCAGTTAACTATTACAAGTGATCATGAGATAAGATTAAATTTTATTGTCTAGTTTAATTAAGGTAAAATTAAATCAGACATTGCACCAAATTAATTAATTAATTTGTCCATCACACTAATGTATCGCTAGGACCTATTGGTCCCACACTAGTGTGTGTGCTGCAATTTCTTGTTGGACTTCAACAAATTTTCATTGGGACAATAGGTTTCCTAATATGTTTCCCTATTTTTTGCAGATTCTAAGACAAAATGGAAAATAAATTGAAGGCTATAATAGGCCTTGAGGTGCAAGACCTTAAAGAGAAAATTGTATTTTATGGTAAATATTTAGTCTGGTCTGAAGTATCTAAGGCCAACATGAGTATTGACCGAGTTTCAAAAATTTCTATACATAGAGTGGATGACTTCATTAAAGGAGAGGAAATGAATCTAGAGGCTCCATGTACCTTTTCTCGACGAAAAAACAAAAACTTCAGTCTTAACTGAAGATCTAATATTAAGGGGTAGTGTTGCCCTATGATGGGAACTATAAGTATTTTAGAAATTCATTATTTCGATGTTGGTATTAATAGATATTTATTATTTTTCATATGTTTTGATGTCTTAAAATTTTTTATGTAGTTATGCTTGCTCATATGGTCTAGAGGACAATATAGAAAAATGTACAACCAAATGAAAGAAGTCATTTGTGAACAAGAGGGGTTTCCAGTGCCATTTTATTGTAAAGGTTATGGTTCAAATCCCCAAGATAGAAATAATAACATAAAACATGCATGATCTTGAAGATGGGGAAGGATGGGCCTCTCATGGAAAAAAATGACATTTCAGGTGATGCTAGGTCTCTGCATAAGCCAAGGCTTTCAAGGGACATGGTTTCTTATGTTGAAAGTTGTTTTTTTCTATAAGTGCCAATTGAATCAATTTGTAAATTGCATCTTAAAAATTATGTTGACGTAGATTCCACAGATCGAGATAAAGATTTTTTATTATGCATAAAATATGTCGCAAACATCTATAATCGTCTGATGAAAGGAAATTACCAACTTCATAAAAAGATGAAATGAGTGTGAATATTTGGTATGAAAAACAACAAAATGATTTCTTCTTTTACCAAAATCTGAATGGTGAAAATGTCCCTTTTATAGCTGGAATACAAACAAAATGGATGTTGGACACTATGGTTAAGTTATCCCATAATAGCTTAATAGGCATGGATTCAACATTCAACACAAATAAATATGGGGTTAGTATACTTTCAATGATTCATTTAGTGAAATAATTTTGATTTTAATGATTCAATATGAGTAATGGCGTAGGAATAATTTCATTATAGAGAATACGATCGACGCTCTGGGATCTCAGCGCCTGAACCCGTGCTTTTGTGCCCTCCTCAGCCCCTCGGCCCTACGGCCCTTCGGCTTCTACCTCTGCTGTTCGTGACCCGGCTCCAGCATGGCCACTCCGGAGTCCTCCCCAGAGATGGTTGCCTCTTTGATCCAGGCCTGAGCCTTCTCATATCTTATTAGCACCTTGGCTCCTCCATGACCTAGACCAGCGATATCCAAATTTGTAAAAATGTTTGAAGGCTTACAGGAGGTTATTATCCCTCCCTCTCTCCCTTGTATGGTTTCTCTTTCTTTGGAAAAGAAGGGATTAATAGGTCAGTTTACGGGACTCTGGTCCTCTCCAAAGACAGTACAACATTGGGTTGAACGCAACTAGTCAGACAAGATCAACGGCAAAATCTCCATCCAATTCTGTGGAAGGGGATATTTTACCTACCACTTTGAAACTAAAGAAGATAAAGATATGATCTTTAGAAATGGACCCTATTTCATGGACACCAAGGGATTGTACTTCAACAAATGGACTCTGGATTTTGATCCTAAACTCAATGTTTCAAATGCAGTACCTGTTTGGGTGCACCTTCCACACCTCCCCCTTAATTGTTGGGGGGTTGATTCAGTAAAAGCTATCGGAAATGAAATTGGAAAATTCTTTGATCGAAGTGAACCAAAGGTTAACATGCAAGCCTACGCCAGGATCTTCGTCGAAGTGGATTTGAGAAAAGGTCTCCCTGAGGCCATAAAATTAAAAGTCAACGAATGGGCGCACATCCAAAAAATTGATTATGAGCAGATCCCGTTCAAATTTAAGGCATGTCATGAATATGGTTACTTTGCTAATTTTTGTTCAAAATTTATTGATGTTGAAATCCCGGAGACTGATCAACAAAGTGAAACTGTTAAAAGAAATAAAACAAATATGAACCCTAAGAATGTCTCCCCAGCTGCTCCTCCCCCTAAGTCTAATCCCTTGCCTTCTCCACCCTTGATCCAGGATCCATCCAATCCCTCCGCATATTCCACTCCCCCCATCTCACTAGAGCAATCCAATCCTTTCTCATCCATCTCCCTCCCCAATGAAGATCCTCCCCTTTCCACTCCTCTCCCTCGGCATGTCTCCCCCCAAATCTCCCCCTCCATTCATGACCATCCGTCCTCCTCCCAAGAACCCTCTTCTATTCGAATCACCGGGAATTTAACAAAGAAACATGGGCAAAATCTAGAAACTCAAAAAAAGTAGGTCCTAGAAGAAAAACTACAAAGTAGCATCGTGATGAAAATTCACAAAAGGATATAGCATTGGGAACACAGAACCCCATAGAAAATTACATATTGGGACAAAAAAGTAAAGACACAAGGCAAAAGGATCAAGGAGGGAAAGCAACCCTTCGAATATCCTTTTTGTAATGATGAAAGTTCTCTCGTGGAACAGCAGGGGTTTAGGGCACCCCTCCAAATTAGCAACCCTAAGAGATATGACAAATCAAGATAAACCGGAAATTATCCTCCTATAGGAAACAAAGCAAGGAGAATTAGAAATGAAGACAATAATAAATAAAACAAAGCACTATGATGGCTTCCTATCTGAGTCAAGGGGAGCCTCTGGAGGATTAGCTAGTCTTTGGAATTGCAACATATGGAAACAAAAAGACATCATGGTAAATTAGAATTGGCTCAAAGTGACTTTAGAAAACTGCACGGATTAGAAAGACATCATAGTATACAATGCCTAAGGTCCCAACCATTATAGGGATAAAGAACTCTGCTAGAGCTCCATAAAGGAAAACATGAGCAATGAGAACAACAACAACATCATAATGGGAGGAGACTTCAACCTTATTCTCCATGCAAAAAAAAAAAAGAGGAGGTTGCTTTAGCCAATATCCTTCCAGAAACCAGCTTGAAGATATAATGCAAGATCATGAGTTGGTGGACATAGCTCCAAAGAATCGTAGATACACTTGGAGCAATAGAAGAATAGGCAGATGCAGCATCATGGAAAGGCTTGACAGAATCCTGGTCGTTGTCACACTTCTTTCTCATTACTCCACAGCTTCAGCAAATGTGCTCACTTTTCCAGCCTCATACCATTATCCCATTACTCTCACCCTCGGAGAAAAATTCTTTCTTGGGCCCATTCCATTCAAATACAGTCCCCTTTGGAACGATATTCCAAATGCAAATCGGCTGGTGCGAAACATTTGGATACAACATGTTGAAGGTTCACTGAACTTTATATGGGAGACCAAATTAAAGAAAACAAAGATGGCCATAAAGGACTGGGCCAAAACACATTATAAAGAGCCTAATCAAATCAAGATTGAAATCAAAATCCACTTGGATGAAGTACATGGAAGCATTGAAAATCAAGGACTCAATCAAGATCTTCACAATTAGGAAAAAAATCTCTATTGGCAGCTCTATCGAGCCAACATAAATGAAGAAGAGAAATGGCACATTAAATCAAGGAACTTATGGCTTCAAGTTGGTGATAAAAACACAACTTTTTTCCATAATCAAACCACTGTCCACAAAGTCAAAAACAACATTGTATCCATCATTGATGAAGCTGGCCAGCTTCATACAGAACAAGAAGCGATTAAAAGTGGAGCTACAACGCACTTCAAAGAGCTCCTCACTGAGACAATCACGCCTAAATATTACTCGGATCTGCTGCAGCACCTTCCATTCTTAATCACCGAAGAGATAAACAACGATCTCAACAGAGGAATTGATGAAGAAGAGGTCAAGAATGCAATCTGGACCCTACATCCGGATAAATCTTTTGGACCTGATGGGTTTTCTATCTCCTTTTATAGAACATATTGGGATCTTATTAAAAATGATCTTATGAAAATGATACATTGGATCCAATGCAAGAAAAAAAATTGGGGGTACACTAACTCTACATTCCTTGCCCTTATCCCCAAAGAAAACTACCCTTCCTCCTTTTCTAGATTTAGACCCATCTCCCTCTGCAACTCCTCCTATGAGCTCATCACTAAAATTCTGGCCACCAGTCTCAAACCTCATCTCCATAACCTCATCTCAGAAAACCAAGCAGGCTTCATATCTCAAAGACAAATTTCTAACTCCATCCTCCTTGTACAAGAAGCCATACACTCCAGTTTCTCTCGCAAAGAAAAATGATTTATCCTAAATGTAGACCTTGCCAATGCCTTTGATAGGATCAGGCATTATTTTCTATCAGCTATGCTCCAAAAAATGGGTTTTGACCAAAACATCCTTGCCCTTATCAACTCCTGCATCTCAGGCCCCTAGATATCTCCTCTCATTAATGGCAGACCTGCTCCCTTATTTCAATCCACTAGAGGATTAAGGCAGGGTTGTCCTCTCTCTCCCTACCTCTTCATCCTCATGGCTGAATCTTTCAGCAAAGCTTTGGAACATATGAGACGGGTCGGTTTCATCACTGGCATCAAATTTGGCAACGGAGTTAAAAATATGAATCATTCCCAATTTACAGATGATACTTTGCTGATGGGAGGAGCATCCAACATCATTGCTCAGCGATTTAAAAATGTCTTGGAAAAATTCATGCTCTATTCTAGAGGGCTGATCAATCATCACAAAAGTTGCATTTATGGTTGGAATGCTTCTAATGAAACCTTACACAACATTTCCAATATCTTTGGTGTTCCTTTCAAATTAAATTGGAATCACTTCATTTATTTAGGCATGCCTGTAAGTATCAATCCTTTGAAGTATGAAGTTTGGAATGTCACTATCGAAAAAATGAAGAGGAAAGTTCAACAATGGGGCTCATCATGGCTCAATCATGCAGGTCACTTTTTCCTTCTCAAATCTGGGCTCTCATCCCTTCCACTTTAGCAATTCACACTCCTTCAAGCTCCTGCCATCATCCATCTTAAAATTGAAGCCATTATCAGGCATTTCCTATGGCAAGGAGGAAAGAATGACAAAAGAAAATATAACCTCATCAAATGGAGACAAGTAATACAAGATCAGGAGCATGGAGGCATTGGATTCCACTAACCCAAACTCCTAAACAAAAACGTAGGAGGAAATGTTGTCTGGAGGCTTATCAATTGGAACCAAGCTTGGTGGAAAAAAGTCCTGGAAGTTAAGTATGTTAACTCCACCTGACATCAGCTCTTCGATCATGATATTCCTAACAGACCTTGCTCTAAAATCTGGGCTCTTTGCAAAAAATCCATTCCCTTCCAAGTTCAAAACCTCTCCAAAGTTCCATGGGAGGTGACACTATCAATGTTGGAATTGATCGCATTATGGGACAAATACCCATTATTGACAGGTCTGGTACTCAGAGCATTCTCCTATTCTTCAGTAGTATGGGTTTAAAATTTTTGAGTCGATTCTCCAAATGGGATAATCAAACTCAAAATTGGACCAAATGGCACTTTCCTAAGGTTCTTTATCACCTTGAAGATGATCTTAGAAATTTTCAAACCCACCTTCATGGCTCTACCCCTTTAAAAAAAGATAGCATTGACAGATTTCGATGGTACCCCTCTAGATTAACATTCACCTCAAAGCAGCCTATCAGCACCTTTTTAATGACCAATATCCAACGCCTATCTGGCCATCATGGAAGGCTGTTTGGAAATCAGAATCTATACCCAAGATCAAGTTTTTCATATGGCTTCTCTTGAAAGATAAAATTTTAACCTCTAAAAATCTCAAAAAAAGAGGTGTAATAGGACCATCAATGTGTCCAAACTATCAAAATGTTGAAGAGACATTCCTACATCTCTTTATCAGGCGCCCCTTTGCTTCCCATTGCTGGGATGAGCTCACCCCCTTTTTTCAATCTTTCTGAATGCATCATCGCTCTATTGCTGATGTTCTCCACTCTTGGAAAAACAACTTCCCATGGGGGAAAAAGAAGAACAAAATTTCAAAGAGAGTATGGGATACCCTCCCTTATGTGGCTTTATGGAACATTTGGATATCTAGGAATAGGAAGATCTTCAGGAGCAAAGAGCCATCCTTCAAGAAAGTGTGCAACAAAATTTGGAGCCTTACCCTCAAAACTATCTCTGCCAAGAGCAACAGTAAGATCGATCACAGTGAACTTTGTGCGAAGGAAAGGATCTTCCTGGGTGATCTACTAGCTTGAAACAATAGCAGAAACCCTCCTCCCAAACATCCCTATAGAACAGACGTAATCTAAAAGATTAGGTTTAAAGAGGAGGACTTCACCTATTGGATAAAGAACAGTGCCAAACCCTCTCTTTTCTTTGACGAAGCTTCAAAATCCAATCCGGGCAATGCAAGGGCGAGGGGTATCATAAGGAGTGAAAATGGCATCACTCTCACAACTTTTGAATGGGGTCTTGGCATACTCTCTAAGAATAGAGCAGAGGCCTTAGCCCTCCTTCAAGGCTTGCATCAGTTGAATAAGCTTAAAATCACAAATGCTATGATTTTTGGAGATTCCTCCATTATCATCAATTTAATGATCCACGACCAACCAGCTACCAACATCACTCTTCAACAAACCATCAGTAGATGTCGTAATCTCTTGAATTATATGAAGGATGTTTCATTCTTCCATATACTCTGAAATCACAACAAGGATGCTGATCTTCTAGCCAACAACGCCTGCACTCATATCCCGGGGGAATTGCTTTGCAATGATGCTATAAATATTATTCCTCTGTCATGATTTTGACCCTAACTACTCCTAGATTCTATTTGATTTTTCTATCTGGCCCCTCAGATTTTTCCTGCAATATTTGTACTCTCTCATCTACCTCACCTGTGATCTTCTCTCCTTGGTTCTCCCCCCTAGCTGCACTCTTACTCCCACCCTCACCTATTTATCCCATCGCCTCCCGCTCCCTCTATCATTCCCCTCTTTCCTCCTCGAGTTTCGCTTGTCTCCCTCCGCAAACCTCTACTCTCATTTATTCGGGCCCTTGCTCCCTTGGGCCTCTGCCCCTATGCTCAATGCCCTTGGTCTCCTCTCCTCTTGCTCTTGCCCGATTCTCCTCATTACTGTTTCTTTTGTTTTTCTCTTGTTAATACACCTGCGCTATTCTTGTGTTGCTCTGCCTCTCTAGACTCTCCTAGAAAAGTCTGAAAGCGTTATTAACAGTTACCTCGTGCAGATTTGTGCAAGTGTTTTCAAGATCCTACCCTTATGTAGAGCTTGTTATCAAGCATTGTATCCCCATTTAGCAACTATCTTTGACAACATGGCTCACAACGAAGAGTGTCTCCACTGTCCAAATCTTCAAGCTGAGCTTGAACAAATCAGAGCTCATCAAAATAATCTTGATGCAAAGCTAAAAAATGAGGTAAAAATATTGGATGAAAAACATGAAGCGGATGTTAAAGTCTTTCTTTCAAGGGTTTCCTCTCTTCAAATTTAGTTTGAAAATCTCTCAAATCAATGCTCTCATGCTGAAGAATCGATGCAAATTCTAAAATACATGCTAGAGAAGCGCACCACCCCAAGCTCTAGTTCTAACAACTTCAGGAATGCTGTTAATGAAGACAATCCTGAGGACTCTACAACACGCCATATTAGCCACATTAATATTGACTAATCTGCTCTCCATTATTAAGAACGTCTTTCAAATTTATTTACCTTCTGTCTCAGTTCATTCGCATATATGATTTATCTGTATTCCAGCTTTTTTCGAATACTAGAAACAAAGGAAATATAGCATATAGCTGTAGCTATTTCCTCCATTGCACTACAAACAGTCTAGCATGTAATCTTGGAGTTACTACTCCTCTTTTTTGAAATACAAAATAGCAACCAATTGTGTTAAAAAAAAAATATGAGTAATGGCATAAAATTAACTTCATTTTTTTTAATATGGCAATATCAATTGTACAAACTCGTGATGTTTGACGAGCAACAAAGCAAGGTTCTCTTTGCATGGGTGGTGATGTCACGTAGTACATCACATGATATATTGATGTGGTTGGAGCACCTAATGCATAGTTGTTATCAACTTCGTCATGATTGTAAGGTCAATTCCTTTATGGTTGATGATGCATTGGATGAAATTACTGCTTTGAGGTAACCTCTATCTTCTTATTTCACATTGAAATTTGTGTTCAATCTAAATATTTATCACTTAAAATGAATTAAATATGGAAGGAGTGTCACCGGGTGTGAAGTAATATTGTGTGTTTGGAATGTAAGGAGGGAATGGCTCAAAATATTTAATAGTTTATCCAGTAGTCCAGAAAAAGGAAAATATATGTTCAATGAACTAGGCCATATCATGAAAAATTGTTCGAACGACGAAGTGGCTAATGCAATAAATTTATTTTTCACCAAATTTGCAATTGAGGTGTAGTTTTTGGACTATTTCCACAATAATTGGATTATCAGTGATAATTTTAGTAAGTGCACATACTCTTTCTTGTGTTTATACTTTTTTTGTTTCATAAAGGTAATATATATTTACTAATTGAGTTTTTACATTTAGGGATGTGGGTAAAAGGTTGCCGATATTTTCCTCCTGCAAATCAGGAGACAAATAATGTTCTGGAATCATACCACTCTTATCTCAATACTTCCTTTCTATTTGATCATAGAAAGAAATGTTCTCGTGGGATGGATTGGATATTTTATACTCTCCTCACAAATGTTGAACAATGTTATCGATTCAAGGAAATTTTGAAAAGAGAAGGATATTTGAACAAACACAAGAAAGAGATGCAACTTGAATCATAAATGGAGAAATATAGAACAATTCTTGATAGTGATTTCAGCCCTCATGAGAACATATCTCATGATTATTGGGTGAGGAGTCAAAGTGCAGTTTATGTGTGATATCTTATCACTTGGCATCACACAAAGGTTTTCACCTATGATTTCCCATGGTCTATTCATGGCAACGCTTGCAAACATTCCATAAAGGTAGGTTGGTTGTATTCCCCTACAATGAATTCAGATGCTTTATTGGATCATGATACCACACCTAATACATTCAATGCCCCTCCTGAGATACATATTGAGGAGCCAAACCTCGATACAAATATTGATACAGATATCTTGGTTGATAAAAATGTAGATACAAATTTTGAATAACTTTAATTGGATAGAGATGAGGTTTTTTTCTACAAAGACCTGTTGAGGAATAAACCTCCTACTACTTCGAGCAAGACAAAAAAATTGATAGGTTTTCTTAAAAAAATATTTGATGATGCCAATGATCTTCATATTATGGACTATTACTTCACCCTTGGGTTGAGTGCTTATGAGTCATATTTGAAGAGAAAGAAGATTTTCCTTAGCCCTTAAAAAAAAATTGGAAAACAAAGTGGTACCTTGGAAATTGATTTGAATTTCCTTGCATCCAATTATGAACCAGTTCAGTTTCAACATATCAACAAGTGAGGTCATCCTCGTTCCAACAATGCATCCTCTATTAGCCCTAGTAAGTTCCATAAAGTGATGAGATCAACATATTTATATTAGTTGATATAGACATAACAATTTCTGAATGAAGTAGTGTGTTAATGTTTGCAGTGGCACAACATCCCACTAGTGTGTTTTCTCCTACAGATAATCTTCTAGTGGAGCATGCTTTGTTAGATGGGATTCCTAATTCATGTAGCCAATTTTATGATGTATGTATTATTTTACATGTCATTGTTTTCTTTGATGAAAATTACATTGTTATCTTATAGATGCAATAACTTCTCCTATGGAGCATCCTCCACTGGAGCATGATTTTTTGGTTGAAAATATGCACCATCGATGTACTTATCACATCATTCAAGGTGCATTGGATGGGATTCCTAATTAATGTAGTTAATTTTATGATGTCTATATTACTTTACATGCCTACAGTGTTCCTAGTATAATATTGACATCCATATATTGAAAACTTGTGGTGTGTCTCAAGAGTTGGTTATGTTGTGCATGTCATTTTCCTAACATACAAAAAAAATGCCAAAGAGAAAGGTTTGGAAAAAAAAAAAAAAAATATAGCTAACTTATACAAAAACATTCATGTATTCTGATTCCGAGTTCAAGAGCTCGACATGGAATACATAATTTTGTCAATAGGGATAGAATTTGTTTAGAAATTGTATCATAAAAGTGTTGTAATATTTTATGGTTTCTTTCCCAGATATTGTGGATCTTAAAGTTTTGTACATATTGATATATATTGTTTGAAAAAGAGGGACAAAGGCTTCAAAAATATTCAGGAAAAAACCTAAGTGTAATGTGGGATTTTCAAGATCAATATAGTTTCTCTCTGCAAAAATTTGAAAGGTTTCAAAGATTCATGTGTTACTAGTTTTTTGCATGCCCTCCATCTACGTGCATGTTATCCTTTTTACTGTTCATATGTGAAAAGATTCAGTATTGGAATATACTCGTAATGAACTAGAATTCATGTTTTATTTATCTCTCATAATATTCAAATGCTCTAAGCATTTTTCCATCTATAGGTTACAAAAATAACTTTGTGGTGCTCTTTTTTTTTTTAGATCAATATGTTATTCTTCTATTACACCTTTTTTTTTACAATCTGAACAAAGAACCCAATACTTGTCTTTCCTATGGAAGAGTTTTGAATAATTTGTAGCTCTTACTCATTTTTGTAAGAATACACACACATATGAGTATGGACATGAGTGGGAATGTTTCTTCCCCTAATTTCAATTTATTTTTCTTTTTATATGCTCATAAAAAATTTAGAGTATGTTTAATCCAAAGATTGTAACGTGTAAAGATTGTAACAAAATTCAGAACATTTAATGGAGTGCCCTATAATTTCCCCCCAGTCACCCCCTACCCTTTTTCCCTTCAAACTTTGCTGAAAGGATGCTTGGTTGTATTTGATATTTTGTTTCCATAGTGCTGATGATATTCACTGTGTTTCTGTTAGTAGTGTCATTTGTAAGCAACTCTTGCCAAAAAACCTTGTTTCTTCCAACCAACCCTAGTAGGAAATTGTATATATATTTCTTAACTACATATTGTTTGAAGATAATGTGCCCGATTTTAAGCAATTCCATTTATAGTAATGTTCTATAGGATCATGTTTAGATGACCTCATCTTTATGTGTCTTAAAGGAGGGTCCAGGTCTCTGAGAGGTTGTTTTCCTGTTCAAACTTTCAATAATTGTCTATATCAAGTCCAATTCGGTAAGGTATGTGCCAATGGACTTTTAATTTGTAGTTTTAAGTTAAGCAAAGGCTACTAGATATGGAAATATGCATGTCAGAATTTTGGGATGTCTAAGTTGCTAAAAGGGAACCCCATAATGTGAAATATAAATATAAAACCAATTTAACTTAGAAGGGAATGAATGTGTTCAAGAAACACAAAAGAGGGGATATACTTAATAGTTTTTCACAACAGTCATCATGTTAAGAATTTATATGTATTACAATTTATTACATTTATTGAAGTCAACCAAGGAAAGAAAAGGAATATCCCTGATATGGAACAAAAATTTCTTTGTTACATAACTACTTTTACAAAGGTCTTCCCGTTCTGAAAATATGACCTAGACTCTGCATACAGTCGATTTTTACCCTTAGGCGTAGAAATCTACAGTTATGTCCAACAAAAGAGTCCCAGACTTCAAGTCAACAAAGGGAATTTAAATAATAAACGGAGTGAATAAAAATAGATATTATGGCCTTGAATGCTACATATGGTGGGTGTTAGGTTATGAATTGATTTTTTTTTCCAAGACTGTTTTTTTGAAAACTATTTACACTAATTAGTTTTTGGAAGGAGATGGAAACTTATGCACCCCCTTTACAGTAGTTCTCCTCTAACAAGGGCCTTTTGAAAAATGTTCATACCTTTTATTTTATGTATTATTTTCTATGTCTATTTTAGTTCCTATGGTGGTTAATTTTTTTCTTTATTTATTGCGCATTTTTCATTTCGCATTGTTCTACTTTTCCTACAATATCCCACTTTTGATATTGTAAATGATAAGTCTTTATTAGCCCTCTACTCTAAGTTAATCAATATAAGTCCTTCATATTTGTCATTATTTTATTAGTGTTGGTGATGAGTGATGCAACTCACTTCAAACATTAGACTCAAAAATACATCACCATTTTCTAGAATTGTTGTAGGCACTGGAAAATGATTTTCCAGTGCCTATAGGAGTGATGGAAAATCATTTTCCAGCACCAAAAAAAATCATTTTACATTTTTTTTTTTGAAGGAGGCTTACAAAGTTTTTTTTGAAGTTAAATCTTTAACATTACAAATCAAATGGATGTATCTCAAGGTTGGCCCTACAAAAGCCTATGATTTTTCCTCCATTTATTTAGTGCACATTATCAAAATAGAAAATATGCAATTCATTATAACTAAAATCCAAGTTACATTATTTTAATGGACAAGGTGCACTTGAAATTATCACATCTCCTTGGAAACTATGCAATCCATTATAACTAAAAACTAGGTTGCATGATTTTAATGGACAAGGTGCACCTGTAATTATCACATCTCCTAATCAAAATACTTTGTTTATACCCTTTGGTTTAAATCTGGGAGGACATTGACATTTTATGGAAGTTGGAATTCAAAATATTTTGAAGTTCCAATGAAATATGATTTTGAAGATTATCTACCCTTTGTATTGTGATTGGATTTGACAGTACAAGTTTAGATACATGACTTTTTAGTTTGTAAAGTGAAAGTTATTGTTTAATGAAGTTTAAACACAAATGATGATATGTAGGAATGGAAATAGTTTTGGATTTATATATTTTTATAAAATTTCAAATAACCTAGTAAATAATTTTAATGCTAATTAAAAAATATTATTTATTAAGGAGAAGTGAGAATATTTTTGCTAGTGAGAAGAATGAAAGGATTTTTGTTAATGTACAAGGTTCAATTTTCACTAGGATTGTTTTAGATCCATGAGATATCCATAGGTTGTTGTCAAACACATGGTTGCACTTAAATAAATAATATTAAATGATCTTTGTAATTGTAAACACAAATGGATTATGTCTCATTTGTTTGAATCACTTTTTAAGGGCATGTTGTTGATGTGGTAGTATAAGATGCATGTTCAAATTAGAAAATTGATTTAAATTAGTAGTTGTTATTCTTGATGTCAATTGAGTTGTGCTTCATGAACTTTGTTGAGTGTATTTCCCACTATTTTCTTGTTGATTGTATTTCCCACTATGTTCATGCATCTCAAACTAATGTTGATTAAAATTGCATCAATTAAAAAATATGCTTGACCTCGTGAAAAAAGTTTACTAGGACTAGTTAACCATTGGGTATAAATAAAGGTTTCCAATATGAGTATGTGTTCTGTTTTACTTATGTCACTATGATATATGAAACAATATGTTGATTAAAATTGCACCAATTAAAAAAGATGCTCAACCTAGAGTGAGTAGCATTGACTAGGTCTAGTGAACCATTGGGTATAAATAAAGGTTTCCAATGGGAGGTTGGGGTACTTATTTTTTTCTTATGTCTTTATGATATATGAAAATATATATCAACCATTGTAGTGTTGTACATTCTTAGGTTGGATATTGTATTATTGGCTATTATGAGCTAAGCAGTTCTTCCTCTTTCATAGTGTGTCTCCTCTTAATACTTTGGTTTCTTCCCTCAATCATTGTGCTCTACAGTTTTGATAATTAATAACAGTAAAATAGATCATGAAGAAAACACATATATTGTGTTAATGATTTAATAGGTCAATTTAGTAGTTGCAGTGTTGTTTTTTGGTTTGATTTAGTTAAATCACAATATTAGCTTGTGAAATTATCTAATGAAAATAGTTGTTTGGGTCAAAAGTCCCTATTCCATTCAGAATTCTACATTATTGCTCACAATAATAAAGGAATTCCAAGTTTCCCATCAATATTAGTGCCAAATATGATAACACCTAATCTCTTCTATAGAAGGGCAAACCCCAACCATTGATAAAAAATTAATCAAGTGATTAAGAGCTTCGTGCAGTAACCATACCTCCATTATATTGGAGCACAACTTATAAACTCACACCAAGAAGGGCATGCCATATGTCCCTTCTTTAGTGCATCAAAGTAAATTTTATGTCATGAGGACATCTTCAATGTATATATGTTCCTATCAATGTTTCACTTTAACCTCAAGCCTCACAAACCCCTTTGTTAAGTCCCACACAGCTATCAATAAGAAAATTCCCCATTGTCGATCTAAAATATGATTGGAAACTCACATTATTTGGAATGGGTTATGTGTCTCCCATCCAAATAACTATAAGGGATAACTTGATGATCATGGGTTCTATTCTCTATCATCAGTCTTACCTTATCGATGGCCCATATTTGCATTCACCCGAATTTTTTACCATAAAGACTTACCTCTCATAGGCCACATGAATACTTTTCTATCTGATTGATCCTCAATTATGGCCCACACCAATTATGGCTTTCTAGGGATTTCAACGACATGTATCTTCACTATGTTAATTGACCCACTAATACAAATTGGGTTAAAATTGTTTTTCATTTTAGGATTTGTTTAATAACACAGAGCCTTGCAAATTGATAAAGCCCTCCCTTGGAGGGTGTACCTTTATGACCTAAAATTTGTCACTTCTCTCGAGGTTAGAGAGTTAATATTACTTAAAATATAATAATTTGGTCATGGTCAATTTTATGGATCTGAAATTTATTGGATTTAATGTTTTTAATATTGTTTTCTTGCTTATAATTTAAGCGTAATTTCCTGATCCCAATAAAAAACATGAAAGAGGGAAATGGAGGTTGCCATGGGTTGTGTTTTAACTCACAAATATAGAACATTTTCACATTAATGTTAAAAATTTTAGGCCCCTTCACTAATTCTAACTTTAAATCAAGAAATAATTGCCTCAATGCATTAAAAAATTAAAATCACTAACATGGTAAAATAAAAGAAAATAGAATATTTATAACCTCAACAACATTCAATTATATATTCACAAACCATGAACATATTACATTTCTCCACATACATGGAATATAACACATTTTTCCATATACTTGTTACCCATACAAGATAAACCAATATTTGCAAGCTAGGGGAAAAAGTACATTAATGGGTCCTTCTTTAATGAAAGAACCATGCCATTAGCGCCATGGAAAATTTTAGGGGCTAATATTTGCAGGTGGGATAATTTTCCATGGTTTTTCCAAAAAAAGATTCACCAATTTCCATTTTTTTATAAAAATGATTCGCCCAAATTTTACAATATAAAATTATTTTACGTTAAAAATCGCCAGCATTATATAGAAAAAATATATAATATCATTATAAATTTGAATAATTTTACAAATACATCAATAAAAATTTTATAGTTTGCATATTAGGGACTAGTGATATTCTCCAATTTTTTAAACTTCAAGATAATTTTCCATCCTTAAAATTATCCCTGATTAGCGCCCCCAAAAAAATGAAAAAAAACACGCATTCCCATAATGGCGACCTATCTTATTGCTTCTCAATGACTTATGGTGTAACAGATGATGATCCTATGTCATAATTCACAACTCTACACAGTAGATGAGTGGACATTATTTGTATATCTGCATGGTAATCTATGTTAAAATATTGAAATACATAAGTCCAATTTTTTTCTTCCTTGTAAAGGGGTTTGATATTTTCCTTGCGAACTTGGTATGTTCCTTTCCTCTAGTTGCAAATTAACTCTGAATTTGTGAAATTGGTGATATCATTGACACAAATTTTTTTTTGCCTCTTTCATCACTTCGACGAGGGAAATGTAGCATGTCTCGTTATTTGTATTCCTTCCCCGCACTTCTTTCTTTCTGTGAAGCACATGTTTTGTTGCACTATTGTAAAGCAGAAATTGAATGATTTATCGTCCTAGATTAGGATAACATGAGGCCTCAATGCACATGATCCACTTCTGCACCATTTTTATGCTTACAATAGCTAGAAAAAAAATAACAATTACATGATATTAGAATTAGGCATTTAAATTTTAACTATAAACAACCTGTAGTGCCAGTAATAAAAGAGGATACAGAAGATAAAATCACAAAATAAAATTACTAGTCATTCAGAAGTGGCACTAATGCTAGGGTAATAACATAAGAAAATCACTCAAGAAAGAATACAGATTCAAAAGATTTTTCCACATAACTATAGAAAATTTTCATTAAGATGGTTCTGGTTGTATGTATGTTCTTAAATACCCAACTTATAGCTATGTTATTGCTCGATATCTAATTTCACTAAATGTTCAAGGCCCCTCAAAACAATACTTGGGGAAAGTAGTTCTATATTTTCTTAATGATTTATGTGTTAATGGTGAATTCATCACTAGTTGACAGGATTCTTCTGGAAGTAGTCTTCATGTGAACGAATTTAAATTTTGAAATTGTTTCAAAGAATGGTTTGTGTTGATATAATGAAAAATTGTTTAAACCATATAGATATCACCATAGTAGTTTTTGATCCATGCCTGTGAACAATGGTCTTGATATGTTCAACTTGTGTGAATATACCCTATCTTCCAAACAATAATTTACATAATTAGGTACATGCTACTTATATATCTACTTCATTTTTCACAAAATAATAAACTTACATGTCATAATTCTTACATTATATCATATATTTAATTTTCATCCAACTTAACTTGGAAAATGCAAAATATTTCAATACAAATTGTTGAACTCAATTTAGACTCAAAAAATTAGTTTAATGGATTAGTTCAATCAATTTGAATGAATAGTTATATGAGAGGGAATTTGAAAAGGTTTATCAAGGAAACTTGTAAGAGATAAGATTTTGAATGCTTCATGTTGACTATTTTGCCTCTTTTCTTACTCTCTACTTCAATGATGTGGCCTTACTTTCTTTGCATCTCCATCAATTGACTATGCTCTCTACTACTACTCATGGTGGAATACTCAGCTCAGAGGTGGAGAAAGTATCCAAGAACCTACATTGATGCATCAACAAGGAAAACCTAATCTAAGAAGCCCTTCCACATGCAAAATTGGTTCAGCATTTTCATGGCCCAATAAGGCCATGAAGTCCATTTACCTAACCCTAGTCCACACCGTCAACTTTGAGTTTCAAATAGGATAATTTTGGGTTCTCTTGATCCCTTTTAAACTAAGTTAAAGAAAGGGATGGATTGACAACCCTGAAGCAAACTAACTTTGCAGAAGATAGTGAAACCTTTAGATTGTATACACTCTACTATCAAGACCTACGATGTGAATTACTAATGGAAAAAAAAACAAGGTACTTAATTTCCTCAAACCACTAATCAATGGTGTTATCATCCATCATCCACTCGTGTATATTGAGGAAAAATTTATAATTGAACCTGAAAGAACAGCGATAAACAAGTGACAATACCTTTTGAAAAATAAGTAATCTCACTTACTCCAAAAATATTTTGCCTAAATATTTAAAGGTGTTGTTCGTATTAGTTACAATTATGTATTTAATATGTGTAGCTATATATTTTTTGTTTTGAATAATATGAAGGGTTTTCTAATGGGCCATATTACTTACTAGGATAACCAAGATAGTAGTTTTTGAGTAGCGTTTTAATAAAGACAATAGAGGGAGGGTGCCAGAGGAGTGGAGGAATCGGGGGAGGCCGTGGACGGAGTGGGGCCCGATGGAGATGGGAGGAGGAGGGGGGTAGGGCCCTCGGGTGGCGAGAGAAGGAAGGGGTGGGTCGTCCAGGGTTTGGCGATCGCTGGAAGAGGACCTACGCCAGAGGAGGGGACCGAAGGACGGGTCATATAACTTTGTTTTTTCGCATCAATAGCCTCTTCTTTCTCAAATAAATATGTGGTTTAACGGTAAGTTTCACTGGGTGAAACCCACAAGACGGAGGTTCAAATCTCATTGAGTATATGGCCTGTTATGATCCGGCTCAAGGAGTAGGCTCCCCCTTGATGCGGAGTCTCGACTCTTGCTAAATCATAAGATTCCGGTATGTCTGACTTGCAGGCTGTTGGATATACTCTTGGTGTTATAAGGCAGCCACGAGGATTGATCCTGGGACCTCCCTTAGATTAGTCTAAAAAGTTACCGATTCACCATGGTTAAAAAAAAAAATATATCAAAAAAATTTCTGTTATGATATGTTAGTATCACGCAATAATCTTACGATGTGATGCCATGGACCCATATTTTCCTATGGTTTCTCTGGACCCAGGAAAACTACCTGTCCACAGAAACACCAACTAGGATTATCTATGAGGAGGAAAAAGTGTTCAAGTATTAATGGGGCCTTGGTCATATAACAAACAATTAGATAGAGATATATGGTCTCTACTATGGACATTTGTTAGCCAAAGAACATTAGATAGACACACTTACATTTATGGGATATTTTCTCTTAATCCTACATTATTTGGCCAAAGGCTTCCTCCCAAAGAAGAAATATATGTAAAAAATCACGAAAAGAATCAAGAAAATTATGGAAGATATCCCATCCAAAGCATATTTCCATGTACTAAGAGGCTTTAATAGAGAAGCAGAGAAGTATGTTAATGATGGGTGTAAATTGAAGATAGGTGAATCTAAATGCTAATGGCCAAATCAAGTCTATTACAATTCCGTAATGGTGGTTGAATTCTATTAAAAAAATTGTCTAATAAAATTATGTGTTATAAATTTTCCGTTTTATAAGTGCAATGTTGTAGTGTATTCACCTACAAAACCCCTATTTTTGTTTCTCAAATATATTCTCCTTAGGAAAATCATGTATTCCTATTGGAAAGGAAAAAACAATTGGAATTTTTTTATGAATCAAATTTGTAATGTTTGATGTATTTGTTGAGAACTTGAACAAAAATATATAATACAAATACGCTTTCCCATTAAAAACAAAAAAAATAAAATAAGAAGATATGCATATTATGATTTTTTCCCTAGAAAAAAATGTTTATAATTTTTTATTGAAAAAAAAAATTATGAACACTAAAACATATTGCTCATTCCAGGTTGTAGAGGGTCTTTAGGTGTATTTATTATTATTATTATATTAGTGAAACATATATCTGTTTAAAAAACATGTAACAATATTTTTAACATTGACGATTCACCTGCATTTTATCATGGAGATTTTTAACGTACAAGTCTAAATCCATCTTAACTCTAGATCTATCAAGCATCAGAGGATCAAATCTATTTTCACTCTAAAAAAATATTTGCACCTCAAGAGATATGATCCCTCATCTGGAGTTAAGATGGATCTACATTGGTTTAATTATCAATTATAATTATTATTTTATTTTATTTTTATTTTCATGTAATTTAACCTAGTTGAAATGTTTAATAGGGCACGACAAGACATTACAACATCTCTTCCATACTAGGCTATATAGCATCTCCCATCGCAATAAATAGGTTTTGTTACAATACCATGGGCCAATAACATGGCTTATATATATATATATATATATATAGTAAGGCTATATCCCTACCATCCATGAACCCATGATGGATGAATAGAATAGATGGTGACAGGGTGTTTTGTTAAGGCACTCCATGATGTGAAAGTCGTCGGTTAGAATATCACTGGAAATAATCCACCCATGTTAACTTTATATATATAAAGTTAACATACACATGTTTGTGCTAACATTATCATTGTTGTGCATATGAAATGAAAAGATTAAATTATAAAAGTAATAAAACATGTCAAAGAAAAATTCCATGTATATATCTAAATGTATCATCATGGTTTTGATAAAATTAAAAATAAGAATATTTACATATATAAAGATGTGAAATTTATATAGATATAATAGTATTATTAAGGACTAGCATATATCTATTTTAAGCCTCAATCTACTAATCCCTCGAGAGGAATCAAATCTCTCTAGGTGCAAAACTTTCCTCAAATTTTGCATTCAAAAAGAAGTTTTTATCTTAACTACATATGTACATTTTTACATGACGAAAAAATAAATACTTACTTATGTACATCAACATAAATAAACAAACAAACAAACAAACAAACAAACAAACATATATCCATATTAAACTTGTAACCCATATCTATCCATATTACACATAGAACTTTCAAGTATTGAGAGAGATCAAGATCAAATCTATCGAGTAATAAGAGGTCTCAAATTTCTTGGGGGTTCTATCAAGTATTGAGAGGGATCAAAATCAAATCTCTCAACTACTAAGAGACAACTCTATGAAATACTAAGAGGGATCAAATTTATTATGGTGTGTTTTTTATGATTTAATGTGAAACACCTTAGTATATGACATGAATTAAATGATAAAAAAATCTATGCCCTCATAGGTTTTGTCCCTCTCTATATGTTTGATAGACTTGGGTTTAAAATAAATTTATGTTGGTAATGAGAAAACATATTTGAATAACATTCAATAATTTAAATATAACATAATTTTTATGTAAAATAAGAAACCAAAAATAGATGTATATGGAATTTAAAATCAACTTTATTGAAAAAACGTTGACTTTCTTAAAATAAAAAAATATAAATAAATTGTCAACTAGATACGTTGTTAGAAATATTGTTATTCTTCCTACCCAATTTATTTTCTATAAATTTTCAACCAAAAAAAGTATTTCCAGTAATATTTTAAACTCATAGTGAGTATATTCTTGTAAGAATTTTTATACACAAAGGTATTCCCCATGATATTTTGAATTCATAATAAATATATCTTTGTAATAGTTTCAATCCTTACTCTCCCTATTTGATTTATAATATTTGATTTATTGTGTGTTAAATTTTTTTACACGAAAATGTTTTAGTCATTGGAAATTTAATTTAAGTTAACTCATTAAATTTTGTTCTATTTCAACCATTAAACATTATATAAATAATCAGCTGGTTGTTTTTTTTAATTTTTTTGGTGACTTTGAACTTCATTTTCTTTAAATATTCGTGTCACTTTCTTGGTCATCCAATTTCCTTTGTGGTCACTATAAGCTTCTTAAATGTTATTATACAAAACACGTAACACATGAGTAACTTTTCACATGAAATCAATAATCCCATTGAACAAACCCCTTTTGGTATTTATGATTAAACTAATCTATAATGAGTTTTTATTCATTTTATAACCTTAGACAGAGATTTAAAGTACACATTAAGTAAGTAGGCATAGAGTCCCTATTTGAGGATTAGGACCAATTACAAAGTTGGGTTTCATGTATAGAATTAAGGTTATATGTTACTAGAAAGCAGACGATTCCATTGGAGTGATGACACCAAGTGATATTATTTTTTCCTATAGATACTATTTAGACTACCATTTCTCTTGGTATACTAACAAGAGTGGATATTGTTTCAACTATATTTCCGGATCCATCGCATTTATAATAGTTAGATGATCGACATTTCTAACCCACAATTGTGGTTCATCTTGAAAATACAAAGAAATGTGGAAAATTGATCAAGCCAAAAGTGATAATAAATAAGAATAATATAGTTGAAAAAATGGCTGACAATAAAAACCCTAAAATAAAAAAGATTTTAATAATATATTATAACATGTTTATTATATTAATGAAATTATTAAATATCACATAATTATGTTGTGAATTTAACATTAATTAAATAAGATATGTTATTGATGAGATTATTAAGATTTATATAAATGTGATATGTATTATATTGTTATTAAATGGTAATTAATAATATTGTTTAATGGAGATGATTAAAATATTTGTTAGATTTTTATAATAAAATAATTAATGTATTTATTAAATTTTAATAATAAAATAATTAATGTATTTGTTAAATTTTAATAATAAAAATAATTAATGAATTTGTATTTAAGTATGAATAATGTGTTTTTGAATGATAAGGAAAATATTAAATAATAAATATGAGGAGGTTTATTAATTATTCATACTTTTAAGGGGAGGGGGTTGGGAAGATATTGTTTTCTATGTTAAGGAAGGAATACAATTTTTACTTATAATCCATCCTTCATCCCTATTGAGGTTTTCCAGATGCTTATTGATTTATATAGCCCTTCTAAATTTTATGTGGAAGTAGTGGTCAATTTTAGCAAGGATGCTAGTTTTTTCGATGCAAATTTGATGTTTGGTTTTATTGGAATACTCTACAAGATCAGAGTTTTTAGAACGATTATTTTTAGTGTCGGCAGAATGTTCTTAGATTCTATTTTTGATAGATCAACCAGTCTCTCCAACATATGGAACCCCACAAGAGCATGGAATTAAAGAAATTCCTTTCTGGAATTTAGGGTCAATGGGATCTTTAACTGACTTGAGACAACAACGGATGGTACTTAAAGGCTTGAAGGTGGTTAAAATATTGTTTCTTTTTATTATGCGGTCAATATTGTGTGTGGTCCCAAGGATGTATGAAATGTTCACTTTGCCCAAAAAGTAATTCATGTTTCTATTTTTATTTTTATGACAAGTTTCTTTGTTTGAATTATTAATAACCTTGATAGCTCGATGTATTTTGTATACATTTCTCAAGAATACATTTATGAGATGTGCTTTATATATTCCAAGTGTTATTTATCATAAATACATACAACTTTTGTTGCTAAAGTTCTTAGAATCCCTAATTTTTGGGTGAGATGATGGTGAGACGTGGCATGAAGATATTGCTCGGTATGGGTCTTTTTACGATATAATTGGTGGGGTAAGGAACCATCTTGGTTTATGGTGATGAGGATGTCAATAAAAATGAGGCTATCATTGACTTCTACTTCCACAGTGAATTTTATGGATGGAGAAATGCTATTCAAATGTTCTTTAAAAGTTTCTAATGTGCCAAATCCATGGGGCCATATGAATAAAGTGTCGTCTGCAAACCTTTTCCAAATTTTAGGTTTTAAGGGGGTATATTTTGAGGATTTGGTTTCAAAATATTCCATGAATAAATTGGAAATAATAGGTGATAGAGGAGATCCCATCGTCACTCCACAGGTTTGTTCATATATGTCACCCATGAAACTAAAGAAAGTAGATCTGAGGCACAAGTCAATTAGTTTAGACGTGTCAGGATCAGTAAATTTACGAACCACCTCCATGGCTCCTTCAATAGGTATATTGGTGTATAGAGATGTGACATCAAAACTAACTATAATGTCATTTTTTTTGTAATGTTCCCAATTTTAGCCTCAAGCTAAAATGGAACATCATAGTGGCATATTTTATTTTTTCTTAATAAAATGGGTAAGGAGACCCCTTAACCCCTTGGTGATGGAGAAATAACACTCCTTATGAGGAAGGAGGATAAATAAGCAGCTGGAATAAACACCTAATGGTGTGAACATGATGAGGATCACCTTGAGTTGGTCATCTTTGACCAAGTTAACAGTGATGCCTTAGAGGGGTGGCTTGCTTTAGAAGACAACGCAATTTTTAGAGGGAAAGCATTCAAAAGTGAATGGAAACCCTAATTGTGGGACCTATGGTGAGAGAGAGTTCATTTGCTTTATAAGAAAGAAGGAGCAGCTCATTTGGTTCATGCTTTTGATTCAGAAATTTCGTAGTGAGGCCAAGGACTTGCATATCCAGGCTGTTTAGCAGGATTGCAGTGCTCTTGAGCACTGGGGGTGTTCCCGAGAGGGGATCCCCCACCTCTTCCTCATGGGAGGAGAGAATTTGAACTGCATTTCCTCATTCCTGCATTTTTCCAAGCTCACTCCTTCAGTTGCAGCATTATTTCTATAGCAAGATGGTGTTGTGTTGCTGGGGTAGCAGCAAAGGAACTCATAGAGTCTTTCCTTGCTTTTTCAGTGGAGGAGTGATCTATTCATGGGAGGAGCTGTAGAGAGGGCTCTTGGACCATATTTCAGATCTGTGGAATGAGGCCACTCATTCACCAACTCCCACTGCGTAGTCACTTGGAGAAAATGCGTTATTCCATGAGGGCAGTGTTGAGGGAGATTCTTGTGCTCATCAGGACGAGTGCTTTTGAGAAAAAGGGGATCAACCCCTTTTCCCTTGAGGGCATTATCAGAGGAGGGCATCAGCATTTTAGATCAGCCATAGCCTCATGTTTATTGGTTTCAGTTGCAATGAAATTTTGTTTGTCACTTGTATTTTATCCGACATTTCTAGCAATCTCCCTGAGATTGGCTAGAAATCACATATTTAGCCCATTTCCCCATTTGTGGGGTTTTATTTGTATTCATTCAGCTAAATTATCATTTCTATGTATCCATCAGCTGCATCTCTCATAGAGACTGCGCAGTCACTGCCTTCGGCATTTTGTGCAGCAACAACATCTCATGTATTACATTGCTTATTCATTGGAGGTTGGTTCTAAAAGCTTGAGGGTCTTGTTCCTCATGATATTTCTGTATAATCTTGCTGATATATTAATATGATGATGGTTGTAGTACTTACCCTCTCATGATACATTCATATTTGTAGATTTTTAGGTTAATGTTTTGCATATTGATGTAAGCTCTCTCATTGAGCATTGTTTTAGAGATCTAGTTTGGGGAGATCTGTATAACCCATCTAGAATCATTTCTTTAAGCTCATTCTTTGCAGGGAAGTTATATTAGATGTGTTCCAGGGAATCCCAGTGTTGGCTAGCCTTATTTGTGCAAAACATTCCTTATACAGCGTCCTCAAGGACCCTGTGGCAGT
Source organism: Pinus albicaulis (assembly GCA_034641835.2). Taxonomy (NCBI): domain Eukaryota; kingdom Viridiplantae; phylum Streptophyta; class Pinopsida; order Pinales; family Pinaceae; genus Pinus; species Pinus albicaulis. Next base: position 84,364,449 of record CM076574.1, on the reverse strand, counting down.
AATTCTCGAGGTGGAGTATTGCATATCCATAGGCAGAGTCTGTGAAGGGCCAGCTAGCCTTGGGATCTCTCCCTTCTTTGAAGGAGACATATCCTGTAAATGCCCCAATAGTCAATCTCTGAAATGGACTTGCACTGTCTCACTGAAGAAGGAAAAATGTAATATCTTAAGATATTCCCGATGGAGCAGAAGATTCCAGATTTGGAATATTATAGTGGTATCAGAGCATGATCTTGGCTCAGCTTGTGCCCAAGATCTATTGCTATCAGAAAGAGGAGCTTCTCTCCAAGGAGAGGATATTTATAGAGGAGAGAAGGAAAGAGGAATGATGGAAGAGGAGGTTTCCCTTCTTCTTTTCCATACCATTGAGCACACCATTGAAGATCTGATGACAAGGGAAAATTTGGAGAAATTTTCTGAGGAGGGTTTGTTGATGAGACAGATCCTAGCTATTTTCATGAAGGGTGTGGTCATTCAGCCACACATGCAGATCCACAGCACAGTCCTTTTTTCACTTGCATTACAAGGGATTAGAGGAAAAGATGAGGCCATGGGAGGAGCAGTACTGCAACTCAAGGTATGGCTCATGAATGTTGGTTTGAGGGTTCTATTTTCATTGCCATGTAAAAGAAAAAACATGTGATGCATTCACTAAGGGTTTGATGGAAAAAACTTGGTGAAACTCATTGTGTCATAATCACAAACACTTGGCATGCATTGGGAAGAAACAACAACGCTGTCACATTAGGAGGAGATCCATCACCACATGGAGATAAAAAGGGAGTCATTACTTCCACTAGAGAAGCCCTTGTGTCTTTGCAAGGAGTTCCAAATAATTTTGCATGTGGGTACCAAGGCACAATTCCAAAGCCATATGTAGCATTTGCTGGGGATTGTGAGATGGAGGAAGAAGAGCAGAAGGATTAGCATGAAGGGATGATGAGAATTCTCCCTTATCTATTTCAGAAATTTTCTGCACATGGGAAAGAGACTGCACTGTGCAGAGGAGAGAGGGACAAATAAATCCACTCATACATGCAGTCTATTTCAGATCTTGATGTCTCACTTTTTGGAGGCTTTCCACCTGGAAGGCCACTTGATCTAGAGATGATGAGAGGCATCATGCCATTTGATTCACCACTCATGGATTCTGGAGGGTTGGAGACACTAGAGGGATCCAACACAGTGCAGAGGATTTGGGGTAAACTCAAGGAGGAGAGATATACTCTCCCATTTTCAGTATCACCCCTCTTCATCAACTTTACTGCGCTGATAAAGTTTGCTGCATGGATGGAGGGTAGCATCTTCATGATACGGGATGACAGCTCCATGGAGTTAGTTAGAGAGAGATTACTTCCTTTGGGGAAGAACTCTTTCATGCTTTGGAGTAGATAGAGGCCACTCATTCTTACATTGCCCAAGATCGGGAGATTCTTTGGAGGTAATAGTCTCTCATGGGAGGCTTATTTTCAGAGATCATCATTTCTTTGAGCTTGAGTAGTTTCATGATGGCATGGCAACAACTTGGAGGATGACTTTGGCATGAGGGGATGTCAAGGTAGCAGGCAACAGCGTGATGGAGCACCACATTGCATAATACTAGCGCTATCTAGGTGGAGGATTATTCCAGGGTGGAGGACTTAGCTTTGGTTAAGTATTCCCTAGGATCTTGATGCATGCATGATTCTTGGAGGGCCTTGATGGAGATGGAAAATACTCAGTGGATGACATGATCATTTGTCATCATGGCAGACTCTTCTTGACTATAATTTCTAGTCTCAAGGAGAAATTATTTGCATGCAGCATGTGAAGACTTCCTAGCTATGTATTTGGATGCATACTTTGATTGGCTAGAGGAGTTCACTTGGAGGGCATTCATCATGGCATCCATCAGCACAGGGAGAGATGCATAGCCTGCTTGATTATGGTGGAGAGAACCTCACAGCCACTTCCCTACTCATTGGAGGTAGAGGGAAATTCCCAGTTGGACCATTTCAGCTCAAGAGTTCAGGTACAAATTGGAGAAGGTATAATCTCACATTTTGTATTGTACTTTCCTCCTTGTTTGAGTAGCATGATGATTCAAGAGGAGTTGTTCCTTCTTGCATAATGTACAAGGATGTATTTGTAGACTTTTGTAGTAGAAGAATGGACCATTCTTATGGTGGTTTGTGGAAGGAGCCACATGCTCCTTAGTGTGCACCATTGGCACCAATTTATATTTTCATGTTCCCATCTTTTGAGATTTGTGTGGCAGCAAACAAGTGGTTGGGAAGCACTTGTTATGTATATTTTGATGCATGCAAGAGGCTCACTGCGCTAGTCCCATGAGAGGAGCAGTGATCCACTGTCTAGTTGTCTTGTGACAACTTGTTTTCATTGTATTATTCTACCTTGTATTGCTAATGATTATGTATTCACAGGGAGCACTATTTGGAGAGTGCTTATATGTTGGGACAAACCATTGGGAGCACTATTGTCCCCATTACACATGCTCTATATTGCAAGAGATACCATGGGAAAACCATGATTTCCATATTATTACTTTTCTCTTCTTGTGGGGAAAACCACTTAGAGAATTTAGAGAGGCATTTCATGGCTGAATATTTTGATGGGGTAGCTTGGGCCACTCTTGGAGGCTGTACCATTTTAGCCCAAGGACAAAGGCAGCCCCATATACATTACAGAGGGAGAGAAGAGCTTATTGGGATGAAGCAGCAAAACTCTCCATTCAGCCCCATTACATTGCACAGAACCAGGGGCAAGATTTATATTTGGATGATAGCATGGATGAGGGGATCATCAGTGGGATTATATTTTCCCATGCATGCATCACTCCTACCTTGAGGAGGCCATAGTTCAGCAGGAGGATTTCCACCTACACCTTCTATCTTTCAGGGTGTACACCATTCTGGTTTGCATACTTGGGAGGAGACATTGGAGGAAAGTTTTATTGCAGCATATCTTGAGCAGTGGTGAAGATTGTTGATGAGGAGGGCACAAGAGAAGAAGTGGGAGAATTTTTTTTTCTCTCTATGCAGTTGCTTGGGGACAAGCAACATGTGGGAGGGGAGGACTGTAATGTTCCCAATTTTAGCCTCAAGCTAAAATGGAACATTATAGTGGCATATTTTATTTTTGCTTAATAAAATGGGTAAGGAGACCCCTTAACCCCTTGGTGATGGAGAAATAACACTCCCTATGAGGAAGAAGGATAAATAAGCAGCTGGAATAAACACCTAATGGTGTGAACATGATGAGGATCACCTTGAGTTGGCCATCTTTGACCAAGTCAACAGTGCTGCCTTAGAGGGGTGGCTTGCTTTAGAAGGCAACACAGTTTTTGGAGCGAAAGCATTCAAAAGTGAATGGAAACCCTAATTGTGGGACATATGGTGAGAGAGAGTTCATTTGCTTAAAGAAGGAGCAGCTCATTTGGTTCATGGTTTTGATTCAAAAATTTTGCAGTGAGGCCAAGGACTTGCATACCTGGGTTGTTTAGCAGGATTGCAGTGCTCTTGAGCACTGGGGATGTTCCCCAGAGGGGATCCCCCACCTCTTCCTCATGGGAGGAGAGGATTTGAGCTGCATTTCCTCATTCCGGCATTTTCCCAAGCTCACTCCTTCAGTTGCAGCGTTATTTCTGTAGGAGGATGGTGTTGTGTTGTTGGGGTAGCAGCAGAGGAACTCATGGAGTCTTTCCTTACTTTCTTTTTCAGTGGAGGAGTGATATCTTCATTGGAGGAGCTTTAGAGAGGGCTCTTGGACCATATTTCAGATCTGTGGCATGAGGCCACTCATTCACCAACTCCCACTGTGCAGTCACTTGGAGAAACTGCGTTATTCCATGAGGGCAGTGTCGAGGGAGATTCTTGTGCTCATCGGGAGGAGTTCTTTTGAGAAAAATGGGGATCAACCCCTTTTCCCTTGAGGGAATTATCAGAGGAGGGCATCAGCATTTCAGATCAGCCATAAACTCATGTTTATTAGTTTCATTTGCAGTGAAATTTGGTTTGTCACTTGTATTTTATCCGGCATTTCTAGCAATCTCCCTGAGATTGGCTAGAAATCACATATTCAGCCCATTTCCCCATTTGTGGGCTTTTCTTTGTATTCCTTTAGCTACATTATCATTTTTATGTATTCAGCAGCTTCATCTCTCATAGAGACTATGCAGTCACTGCCTCCGACATTTTGTGCAGCAGAAGCATCTCATGTATTACATTGCTTATTCATTAGAGGTTGGTTCTAAAAGCTTGAGGGTATTGTTCCTCATGATATTTTTGTATAATATTGCTGATATATTAATATGATGATGGTTGTATTACTTAACCTCTCATGATACATTCAGATTTGCAGACTTTCAGGTTAATTCTTTGCATATCGCTGTAAGCTCTCTCATTGAGCATTGTTTTAGAGATCTAGTTTGGGGAGATCTGTATAACCCATCTAGAATCATTTCTTTAAGATCATTTTTTGCAGGGAAGTTATATTAGATGTTTTCTAGGGCATCCCAGTGTTGGTTAGCCTTATTTATACAGCAGCTTCCTTATACAGTGTCCTCAAGGACCCTGTGGCAGTAATTCCTGAGGTGGAATATAGCATATCCATAGGCAGAGTCTGTGAAGGGAAAACTAGCCTAGATCTCTCCCTTATTTGAAGGATACATATCTTGTAAATTCCCCAACATTCAATCTCTGAAATGGACTTGCAGTGTCTCACTGAAGAAGGAAAAATGGAATATCTTAAGATATTCCCGATGGAGCATAAAATTCCAAATTTGGAATATTACATTTTTCAAGCTTGATATTCTTAAACTCATGGATGAAATGGGTGGAATATTTGACAAATTATTTAGTGTTGCCAACTAAGGGTTTCCATTTTTTGGCTAGGTATTTGGTAAGATGATAACAATGTCGACCAATAGTATTCACTATAGGTATAACTGGAATCCTTTCTTTATGAAATTTTAGAGAACCATAAATTTTGGGGGTATACATAGAACTTTGAATCAGGTTCTTGTTCTCATGAATATTACAATCTTTGACTAAGTTGCAAAATTCCTTAGCAATTTTATTTAAAGGAATTTTGTTTAATTTTTTATAGCAACCATTGTTGTTGAGATGGTCTATCATTTTATCATTATAGTATTTTCTATTCATGACAATGGTAGCCCCTCCCTTGTCTTCTTTTCATACAACAATTTTTTGCTTATATTTTAATGATTTTAGAGCTGTGTATTCTTCCTTTTTAATGTTACTTTTAGTGGGGTTGGATTTTTTAAGGATAATGGAGAAGTCTGGTCTGATTAGATCTTTTGTATTATCATACATGTATTTAATGCCATACTCAATGTGACATGTGACATAGTATGTCCTCTATAGGAAATTGTTTGAGATTCATACCAAAATTTAACACTTTATTTAAAAGATTGATGATGAAAATTTTATTTGGATGTTAAGAAGATATATAATGGGGATTTAAAAAATGGTCTAAAGGAAGGAATAGTTTATAAAAAAGGGAATAAGTATGTTCATTTATAAAAAGGGAATAAATATGTTCATAATTAAATGAAGGATATCCCGTCGAATGATTATTGCTTCCATCGAGAGAATGGAAGTCACATTTACACAAAGATTGATAGGCGAGTGACTGCCCTGGGCATGTGAATAAATTGTATTCAAATTATTGGACAACGCAGTTAATGCAACGAGGTGATTAATAGTATCAGCGTCAACGAGGTGATTAATAGTATCAGCGTTACTTGTTGTGCGAACATGGGGATAAAAACTATCACAATGAGCGATAATGGGAGGATGCGGGATTTGGGAAAGGAGCGTGAGGGAGGTAGTGGGAATGATTTCATGAGGCGTGAATAGAGTATAATTTGCAGAATGTGAAATAGTTTCTGATTTATTATTTGTATTAAATGTTCTATTTATGTTTTTTTTTTGTTATACCCAAATCGTTGATAGAATAGTTTGAGTCTATTTTAGGATTGTTATTTACAAAATTTGATTCTAGAGGATTAAAATTGACTATTGGAAATCAATTTTAGTATGACAACCATTATTCATAACTTTATGATTTTAAGGAATAAATTCTAAGTTATAAAATGTAGTCTTAAAACTAATTTTTTCCTAATCTTACATGCACTAGGATTTGAGAACAAGAAATGAATATGAAATATCTATTTTAAATATGGAGAAAGTGTGATGCTTCCTCCCACCCTCTTAGACTTTCTAGGCTGAATGAGAGGTGCCACTTTTGATTAACCCAACCTCCATAATCTCATTATGGAAATGGAGTTACAAAATTCCTTCCCATCCAAAGTGTTTGGAACTTACTTTAGGTAACACCATCGCATTCAACTTGTAAATATATTTTTGACGATATACACTTTACTTCATTCTGACTCTTAAATTGAAATTTATTCCAATTTGAAGTTTGGGCCCTTTAACCTCTTACCACATCAACAAGGATATGCAACGTGGTACCCAAGTGGTACTTCCACCCCACACGAGATCCAACATGACACCCACCATGTCATGGCACAATTGCACCATCGCACCACACACTTAAGGGTTTTATGCTCCAAACACCCACAACATAGTTTTGATGCTTTGTCCCACCCTGAACTAGTTTTAGGTCGAATTGGAGGTGTTACTTTGCTTTAAATTGACCTCCATGGTCTCATTATGGAAATGAGATTATGAAATTTCCTCCTTTCCCAAATTTAGCAGAATTAAATTTAGATAAAATCCTAGTGTTCGTCTCATTAAGAGCTTTCCAATTATATAATTTTTATCAAAATATGATACCCAAATAAAAAACTATCGCCATTTAAAGTTTCGCCAATACCTGCCACATTAACAATACTTGCCACATGGCACCCTCATGGAAAAGTCCCCTCACCCAAGTAGTCCACATCATCCAACGGTGTCATCGTGCCATTTTATACACCCACCTTACACTTCCCACATCACTAATCCACACATGTCCATAGGCTCGACCTATAACCTCCAAAGTGGCAATTTCGTGTTATAATTGATTTTTGAGAATTTATACATTGCAACAATGTAACATATCAACCAGATTCCTAACCCTATACCTCTGCACTAGCTCCTTTTCATATTCACGTTCATCCCTAACCCACATTTGGACCCACTTTCCCTCACTTATTCGCACTTCACCATACTCCATGACCTCCAAAGCTCTACACTAGCTCTCACTACAAAGCGCCCCTAGGATGGCCCACATCTAGACCTCTGAATCAATACATAACAATGCACACCATAGATTGGTCCACATTTGATCCACTTATCCTCTGCATATGCCAATTCCATCCCATTCAGATCCACCCAAAATAATAAAATAGCCATTAATGTTTGTCCCGAATTGCCCAGAAGCCCAAACCTTTATGAGCTAGACCAATTCTAGCCCTGATTTATAGTCAATTTCTTCCTTATAAAACAAAAATTGGTGCTTAGGATTTTCTTAATATTTTCCATGGAATTGATGAAGCACTCAATAAGAACCTATTATGTTTTAACTTTCATAATTACATGAATTTACATCCATTCATCAATACAATAAATTACAAGTTATAATCATGTAATAAACACATTCATGACAATATAAACCTTCCCGCCACCCTAGCATTACAACCAAGCCAAATCCATGGCTATTGTACTCTGTATATTCAACTATAGCAACACCAAACCTATCCATGCAAGTCCTTCACAATTTTTCATGCCCCTTCACATATCCAAGTATAAATGTGTTATTCCAAGAATTGCTATAAACAAGGAAAGAATATTGTTGGAGATTTTTGGAAGAGAATTGAGTAATGGATTTTTGATTCATCCAACATTTCAGATGGTTACTCCATTCATCATCAGGAACCAAAGAGCTAATATGAGTGAACAAGTGTTGAAGAGCCTATTTATAAGATAACATGAATTAAGTATTGGTTAGGTTAGAGTGTAGAGAAAGAATTTGGTCAAGGTAAAACTGATAAGTGTAATGAGTCTTTAATCAAAATTGAAATTTAAGGAATTTAAGTTAAATAATTTGTAATTAATATTTAATCAAATTCACAAATTGAAAATAGAATTAATTAAAAATAAATTAAGAATTAATCAATGATTCAAAATTATTAACAATTAACTAATTTATAATAAATTAATATTTATTAATAGAAAATAAGAATTAAAGATAATTAAATGGAGGAATGAGAAAGAATATTAATTAAAAATAAGAAAAAATAAAAATTAGTTGAAAATAAAGTTAATAAAATAAGAATAAGAATCGGTTAAATAGATCCCATTCTCAAATTAAAAATTAATTATTTAAAATCAATTAAAATAAAAATTAATTAAAGGTCTCGAAAAGTGAAATAAGAATTAATAATAAATATAATTTTTAATAATTGAAAATCAAAATCAATAAGAATTTAACCTTAAGTAAGAATTAATATAAAAATTGAAAATTAAAAGATAAAATTAAGAATTAATAGAAATTGAGAATTAATAATAATGACACTAAGAATTGGCTCAATTATAAATTGAAAAATTAATTGACTTAAAATCGATTATGATAAGAATTAATTAAAAAATAAAACTAATAGTAAAATAAATAAATTATAAAAATAAGAATTATAGATCAATGATACAAATTCTACAAGGATCCAATGAGAATTAAATAATAAATTAATTGAAAATATAAGAAATTTTGAAAATTGATATTTGAATATAATTAGACATGTAAAATTTAAGAGATATTTTGACATACACGGACACAACCATGGAATTTTAACCACTATAAAAAATTATCACTACAAGCACATGAGTTCATTTTAGGAATAGAAAGATTCAATCTAGCTCCAGGAGAAGGATTATATGTGTGTAAGGTGAGGTTTATTAGTTGTATTAGATATGGTAGGAGTAAAGATTCAACTCCAAGTAGTTTATTAGCAGGTTCTAGAACCGTTGTTATCATCCCCAAGGTTACAGTAGCATTTTATTAGTCCCCACTAGTACTTTAGTGTCTCATCTTAACAAGTATTTTTCAACCCAAAAAGTTCCCAGTGGTGTTTCAACCCCAAGGAAATCCACTACATCATTTGTTTATCAACAAGCAGGTTCTTACGACTTTATCAACCCAACAAGAACTCAAGTATCACAACTCTACCAAATTCTCTCTAGAAAAAAAAAGCACATAGGAAAAAGATGTAGGCCTTAGTAAAAACATATAGAACCCATCCACATAGGTAAAACACAAGCTTAGAGACAATTAATATTCCAAGAAAATCCATGACCACTGCTAAATTCGACTCTATGTTCTCTTGCCCTCATTTTATCTTCATGTGTCCTCTACCTGAATGAAGACTCTCTTTGGACTTCTTATCATCAATAATTTCATCCTTGACTTCCTCTTGCATGTTGATATTGTCAATAGGAGCTACGAGAATAAGCATATAGACTCATCCTCCATTAAGGAGGCCCATTTCCTTCATCCAATGCCTGCACATCAGTGCCATTAAGCTAATAGGGATATGGTGAATAAATAAATGGAAGGATTAGGTTTACAAGAAACTCCTCCTCCTTAGTCCTCTAAATTTGTGTCCACTTCTTCAGCTAGTTAATGTGTTACATTTCCATATTATTTACATGAATCACAATTCATGATAATATTTACAAGAGGTATTAGCATAGTGTTTTTCATAGTTTCATTATTATTTCTATCAGGTAATGGGGATGATCTCTGTCTTGTGGCTTCTGTCTCATCCATGGATTTTCTCAACCTGTACCCACTTACGAAAGACACTACAAAATACCTTTACAGTCCTAAGCTCCACGGTGATGTGGATCCCATCCATGTGTGCTATCATGTTAGTACCACATGGAACCCCATGCCAGGTGGCACCATGAACCCACTACCATGTGTCTCGTAGGTGCCACATCATACTAACCTCCATGTCACCTACTCCCACTATGTCTTGCTGACATCAGGGTAACATCATCCTGCCATGCGACATCCCCTAAGGGTGCTCTGTATCACTTAAAATCATGCCACTTGGCCATCCAAAATGCTAATTTCTCCAGCCACATGTCACATCATCAATGTGCCATGCTAGTAACTCTACCACATCACTTTTCCAAATTGAATTTTCTTGGCTACATGGCTTCTACTAACTCAACCTAAGTTGAGTCCCTTGAGGTTTCACCCCTCCATTTAATTTTTTTTTTCATTTTATTCAATATATTTCTTCCCTTAGGACATGGATATCTCCATCAAGGTTTTCCATCCCCCGAAGACCCATCTCCGTCCACTGGGATGTGCTTTCTCCCATTCCCAAACCTTAAATTTCCTGTCTTTCAGAGACAGATCACTATCACTCGGAACATGCTTCCTCCCATCTCTCGAGACATACATTTGTCCATTTATTAATGGGAAGGAATTTTTTCATGCCCTACACCTCCCATCAATAGTGTCATCCCCCATTGAAATCACACACGATATGTGGTGCGACCTGTTGTAATTAACAATACTTGAGAAGGGTAATTAAGCGGTGAATTAGCCACCGATTAGTGATAATCCCTATGGGTTAATAAATACATTGGCCCTTGTTATTTTCTGAACTCCTATAAAATTATAACAAAGCCTATTTATCTTGAATACAAGCTTGTCGCTCTATAATGCCCATGCTGAGAAGTCTTAAAGATATTAGAAATCAACTACATAAATAAATAAAAAATATTCATATATTATTTTTTAACTAGTACCATACCTAAGACATAAGGAAACCTATATTGCAAACAAGATACGAGGGACTATCAAAATCATAATAAAATAAAATAAAGTGAATGAATAAAGAGAAAAATAAAGATAAGATAGGAATAAAACAAGAAATAATGAAAGTGGGGTAGGTTTTAACAATTATACCAAATAAGAATAAGATAAAAATATAAATAAAATAATAATTAAAAAGTGGAGGCTTAAAACAAATACAAGGAAATAAGGAAATAAAAAGGGAAGGAAAATAAGTTAGGAGAAGGGAACCAAAAAAAAAAAGGAGAAAGAAAGAATTATTCAGAGAAAAAATGAGAACCAAGAAAAAGAATGGTTACTCAAAGAGATTTCTCAATATTAATGTAGGTATCTAATTCTTTTTGGTATTTCTATCCTCATCCCTATTGACATCATTAGGGAATTTTCTATTTCATTTTCCTCCACAACTTCCCTATGATGGTAGTGATCCAATTTGGCTAGAATATGTAGGAATTTACAGGGTAAGTTCCTTAGATCAAAAACCAAAATTCACCGCTCACAAACAAATCAAAAATCAGTACACCAGTATATCACATGGTTAAAACCCTCGAAGAGGGAAACAGTCCATGGCCTGAGCCAATGCAGCCACTTCAGGCAATTTATTAATAAAAAAAGAAATATTACATATGTTTCTCTCATAAACGGTTACTGGAAAAATGACCCTCCATGCTCTTTAAATAGAGATCATGGACCAATCGGGTGTTAAGCCATGGATCAAGTGTTTTTAATACCAAGGAGAGAGTGAACTGTCAGATCACTACACATCATGATCGTCCGATTATAAGTTACAAATGTACATAGTAAATAAACAGACTTTACCTAACTCTACACTAGACTAATTTATTCTTAACTATTTCCTATGTGTCAGAATATCCTAACATCCCCCCTTAAGAACAAATTGGGATAGCATTGAAGGATTTACAAAGGTGACACAAAAGGAGCCTATTTCCTATGTGTTGAAATATCCTAACATACCCCTTAAGAACAAATTGGGATAGGATTGAAGGATTTAAAAAGGTGACACAATAGGATAAGGAAGGAGGCATTAGAGCCTATCCCCCCTTAATGATAAATTTCTTGAACTCCAAGAATGGATTGAATTTTGGTAAACTTTGCTTCTGTGAGAGCCTTTGTCAAGATATCGGCTACTTGATTATTGGTTGTACAATACTGCACTTCACGAACACGATCATGAATGAGATTTCTGATGAAGTGTATGTGGAGCTCAATGTGTTCCATACGATGATGCTGAAATGGATCTTTACATAGCTTAATGGCACTCTAATTATCACACCAAAGTGTAGTTGGATGCTGTTGATGAAGACCAAATTCAAACAGGATCTGACGAAGCCACATGGCTTCGTTGTTGGTTTCAACTGCACCACGATACTCTTCTTCTGTTGAAGAAAGAGAGATGGCACTTTGTTTCTTACAAGACCATGTAATAGGTCCTCAACCAAGAGTGAATATGTATCCTACAGTAGAATTTCGATCATCCTACAGTAGAATTTCGATCATCAGGGTCACCAGCCCAATTAGAATCAGTGAAACCAATCAACAATGGAGATGCTCCTGCACTATAATGTATCCCAAACTGAACTGTACCTCAGATATATCGAATTATTCTTTTAGCTTCTTTCCTATGACTTTCATGAGTTTGGTGCATAAATTGAGTGACAAGACCAACAGAAAAGGAAAGGTCAAGACGGGTATAGGTTATATATAGAATTTTACCAACAAGTTGACATTATGAGATAGCATCATCTTCAGGGGTAGTACAAGTGACTTAAAGCTTGAATCCAGACTGAAAGGGAGAAGGGGCTGGCTTACAATATTCCATGTGAAAGTGGTGTAGAATATCACATGCATACTTGGACTGAGAGAGGGTAATACCTTCTTTGGATTGCAAGACTTGAAGATTAAGGAAATAATGCAAGTGTTCTAAGTATGTCATTTCAAACTTCGTTTTGAGGCTAGACTTCACATGGTTTATATGGTTGGGATCACTACCAGTAAGGTTAAGATCATGAACATAAACAACAAGGATGGTGAAGGAATTACCCACTTTCTTGGTGTAGATAGTGTTGTCAGAAGGACACCTAGAATAGCCATTATCTAATAGAAATCTATCCATTTTGGCATACCAAGCCTGAGGAGCTTTTTTGAGACCATAGAGAGACTTCCTAACATGAAAAACAAGGCTAGAGTCGTTTTGGATAAAGCCAGGGGGTTGTTCCATGTAGATTTCTTCATGCAAATATTCATGTAAGAAGGTGGATTTAGCATCCATTTGATGGAATTCCCATTTAAAGGAGGTAGCAAGGGAAAGAAGAAGGCGGATAGAATTCATTTTAGCAACAGGGGAGAAGGTTTCAGTATAGTCAATGCCTTCAACTTGTGAAAATCCTTCAGCAACAAGACGAGCTTTATGTCTATCCACTTTTCCATCTGGTCCAAACTTTCTTTTGTAAACCCATTTGCATCTGAAAAGTTTTCTTCCTTTTGGAAGAGGAACAAGATCCCAAGTATCGTTCGCCAATAAGGAACAATATTCTACATTCATAGCTTCATCCCAATTTGGATGGCCGAAAGCTTATTCAAAGGTGTCTGGATCAGAATTTTCTGGAACTTGAGCCAATAAGGAAGAGGCTCTTTCAAAATGAGAACGTGTATGTCGTCGATCTACAGAGTCACCTACAAGAGAACTTGTTGCATCCCGATTAGAGAGGACCCATCTTGGAAGTTGCAGAGCTAAAGGAACATATTCAAGAGGTAGAAGAGGATTTTCATCCTCATTGTTGTCATCTGAACTAGAAGGAATGTTGTAAAAAATAGAAGAGATAGAGAGAGGTGGCACATATGTTGAATTAGGCTCGCAGGACAAATGTGGCACACTCGTCGAACTGGGCTCGCAAGCTGATATATTTTCATCAAATTTTACATCTCTTCTAATGATTATATTTTTGGATTTTGGTTGAAGAAGTCTATATCCTTTGATATCTTCAGAATATGCAACAAAAATGCATTTTTCACTCTTAGGTTCTAAGGCTTTATGTTTCACATCTAAAATATGGGCCCAAGAATCACTTCCAAAAAAACGAAAGTGACTTACATCTAGTTTGATTGAGATCCAAGCTTCTTCTGGAGTTATATTCTTTAAAACCTTAGTAGGAGTGCGATTTACTATGTAATTTTCACAGTTAATTGCTTCTACCCAAAAATTGGGACCATTAGATTGAAGCATACAATTAGCGATTTCTTTTAAGGTGTGATTCTTCCTTTCAGTTGCACCATTTTGTTGTGGATTATATGGAACACTATGTTGCAATTTAATGCCATGCTCAGTGAAAAAGTTGATAAAATTGTTGTTAACATATTCTCCTCCATTGTCTGATCTTAACTTAAGAATTGGATGCCCAGATTGTTTCTCAACAAAGGCCTTAAAGGCTAAGAACATGTTCAAAACTTCACTCTTGAGTTTTAAGAAATATACCCAAGTGCGTCTGGAAAAATCATCAATGAAAGTTAAGAAGTACTTGCAACCAGAGAAAGAAACAACAGGAAGTGGACCAAAAAAATCACTGTGCACAAGCTACAAAGGGGCTGAAGCGTGCGAAGAGGCACATTTTTCAAAACTATCCCGATGATGTTTTCTAAGTACACATCCAGAGCAAACACCATCTCGGCAAGATACCATAGGAAGACTCGTCACCATATTTTCCTTACATAGAGTTTGAAGAGAGCGATAGTTTAAGTGACCAAATCGCTCATGCCAAAGTTTGCTCACTTCATCATTATGAGCAACAAAAACGAAGGAAGACATGATGACCCTAAGTTGTCAAACTTATACAACCTTGTGGAATCATCGGCAATTCCAGTAGCTAAAATATGTCTAGGATATTTTAGGTCCTTGATTACAACATCATGAGGTGAAAATTCTACTATTTTCCCTTCACCTGAATGAGTTATTTGATAAATAGATAGAAGGTTGCATGACAAGTTAAGGACACATAGTACATCATTAAACTGACCATTATCTAGATGAATGGTTCCAGATCCTACAACACTAAGAGATCTATCATCACCAACATAAATATGTTTGGTGTTACAATCATTTAAAGAAGAAAACATGGCTTTATTTTTGGCCATGTGGTAATAAGCTCTAGAATCAATGAGCCACACATGAGAATGAGAAGAAGAAGACATTTAATGCATAACCAGATGCTTGACAACCATAAGAAAAAAGTTCCATTCCTGAAGATGAAGTTGAATAGGTATCCAAATTGATGTGGTCCTCAATGAAAATGTTGAATGTAGTGTTTACATGAGTGTTCTTTCAAAGTAGAGGAGAAAGTGTGAATATGATTAATATCACCATAATGCTCTTGAATATTAATCTTAATGGAAAGGCCAGTTTCACCCACGTAAGGTTTACCACATGAGAAAGGGATCATCTGGACACCTTTATAATTAGTGGGCTTAGGTGGGTCCTTGATCAATTTGAGAGAGCTCTTAATAGTATTAATGAGCTCAAAAGTAGCCACAATGTTCTTCTTCCTCAAATTTGGGCAAGTTTATTTGTAGTCCCTTTTGTGTAGGGAAGGAAAACTGTGGAATTTTATTATTAACATAATTATTTTATGTTGGTCCTCTACTAGCATTTTGAAAGGCCTTATTCCCATGATTCTTCTTGTAACCATTATTTTCAAAAAATTCAAGGAGATGAGCTTTAAATTCACCATTATTTTCATGGTGGATTTAATGTATTCAAATTGACTATTAAAGTGTTTCTTAAATATTTTAAAATTTTCATGACCATGGGGCCAATTGATAAAGTATCATCCATGAATATAATTTTGAAGTTTTGTTAAAGAGGGGAAGATGAAAGGACTTTATTTTCAAGGAATTCCATAAAGAAATTAGATACAATGGAATAAATGGGGGAATCCATACCTGCACCATATGTTTGTTTATTTATTTCTCTTTAAAAACAAAACAAAATGTAGATATTAAACAAATCTCAAATTCCTAGTATATTAATCAGTGATCTTATTGATAACCCTCATATCACCATTAATACCATTTTTTTTCAAAAGAGAGACTACATAAAAAATTACCATCTAATTTTACATCCTCGGTTTTATTGACAAGAAAAGTGGAGTCCTTAAAAAATGAACTAGTTTTACCATCTAGGAGCTTTAGTTTACAAGCCAAGTGTTTAGCTAGTTAGTAGGTGGGCCCACCAATAAAATTGTCAATGTATCTGTGGGAAATCCCTTCCTTATGAATCTTGGAGAGGCCATAGGTCCTTGGGGTGGAGAGATACCTTTCAATTAATTGTTTATTATCAAAATCATTAATCAACTTAATAGATTTAGAAACCTCCTTAGAAAAAAAATTCAAATAATTTCTATTAAGCTTTTTATAACTCTCATTATTATTTATATGTTCTAAAATCTTAATGATATCGACGATATTATTCATGATTATGATAGCTCTACCTTTGACCACTTTTAAAGTATAAATATCCTTATTCTTATTTGTAAAGGATCTTAGAAGCATTTGTTCTTCTTTTCTGATACCATTTGTTGGGTGTTTTTCTCTCCATAAAATAACCGAACAATATTACTAAACATTTTTTAATATTTTGAGGAATCCCATTAATACCATATTCAAATTGATGTATAAGATATTCTAAATAGGGACCTTGCGAGGGGTTATAGAAAAATTCAGCTCCCTCTCCAAAGACTTAGGGTGTAATATTCAATGTGGAAGATTGAAAGGGAACCACACAATTTCCATGCTCACGCTTGTGGAAGAAGAATTGCCATGGGCTGCAAAAATATTTGTGATAGAGAGATGGGAAACTATCACCAAGTTAAAATCATAGAGAAATTATTCAAAATATTTCTATCACTATAGTTAATGGGAATGCTCATACTTATTTCTCTAAGTATTAAGTGGTGGAACTAGTGAACAAACTAAAAAAAGGAGGCATCTAAGTGCACCATCACCATCTTTGTGATACTAACTCATTCTTGATACCTTTTCATGTTATTAGGGATTCAAGAGAGATCCACTGGAGAGATGAAATTGAAATTATGTTTATTATTTTTATCTTAAATTTAATTCAGGAATTCGATATTTAAGACTGAAGTAAAAAAATTAGCTCTCTTATTAATCAAAATTTAGAATATTGCCAAAATCTATAATAAAATTTTTAGAATATTCCCAAAATATGTAATAAAAATAAAAATGACTTCTTCTACCTTATGTTTTATTAACACACATAAACTCATCACTGCTATTATACACCTTATTCTCAATATCGAGGAGGTAACATCCACCTTTACAATTCTCTGCTCTCCCGAACTTGCAGATTAGAAGTCATCATTATCAAAAAGAACAATGGATTATTCTATGAAATTCAATGTGACTTCTTGCAATGTGAAATATTGCATCCTAACATCCTATGCAATGTGACTTCATGCACAAGCACATTTTTGTTCTCCTCTTGTTAATTCCATAATCTAACACTATGCAAGGCTACCTAATGTGTATGTAGTAACCTTCTTGCTAACTCCTAAACCTCCTAAATCAACAAGAAGTGGCCCTAAAAAAACAAAGGAATGAAATGCAACATTTCATTTACAAAACCATAGAATTAGTTTTCTTTCCTCCTCATGAACCTCATGAAAAGGCTAAAACACAACTAGAAAAACAAGAAAAGAGAATGAATGATGGGAACAATACTCTTTCTAATGACTCCCTAGTTAGTTATTCTAACATAAATTTATCTAGATTGAATCATTATATTATTATCATATATAGCAATGCTTTCAGAGTAGAAAATTGGAGGAATAAGCTTGCTGGGTCATTTTTATTGATAAGTCCCAGTTTAGAGAATTGGTGTCTAAAACATTTTCAAGGAAAATTGAGGCCTCAAGCAATTTTTTTTGGGTCTAAACACTCTCACTTGTGTTAGAACCCTTAGCGCTATTCTACACTTCGAGACATTTAAAAATATGAAAGAATCATGGAAAACCGAGTTCATATGCAAAAGTTACACCTAACAACAAGTTTAATTTTTATTATAACAACCCTTTTATGGCACCTTGTATATGTAAATATCACTATGTGAATTTTGGACATATGTAAATTTATGTGAAAAAAAAAATTTTGGTTGGCTAAAGGGAGGGACACATGGATCCAATGTTCTGAGGGGGTTTCTTTTGGAGTCTTGTGAGCATGCCCATGCCAACCTTATTTAATCCTCTTAACATCTCCATAACCATGAATTTCCTATGTTTATAGGTTCATAATGTTTAGAGTGGGAAATAAGGGTAGAGGACAGTTTCCATCCCAATCTCCTCCTTGTGGATCGAGATAAGGGAGAGACTACTCAGGAGGAAAAGAGTGGGTCAATGGGAGAACACAACAGATAACAAACACATTGAAAGAAAACACACAGGGAATAATTATGTAAGTCTCTCATGGGAAGATGAGAGAGAACGCTCAGAGTGAATTGCTTGTAGAGTAGTAGATTATGGAGTTGTAATGAAAGGTTGAACTAGATTGGATTTTCATTGAGCTAGTGTTCAAAAGCCTTAGGTGTTAATAATTGTGATTTTTTATTTGAGGCCACTGGATAATGTGTCTTGAGATCAATTGAGGTTCAATGGATGACTGAACCACTTAGCTGTTATTTAATAAATATTAAACCATTGGGTGCTTGCTATTTTATTGATGAACCACTTGATAGGGTAATATGAGCCACTATGGTGGTTATTGGAAGAGATATTAAACCACCTATATAGTGGAATGTAGACCCTTATGGTGTTTTCCATTTAAAGGAAGCTGCAAAACCACCTAAATAGTGGATTCAATCTCCTATAAATGAACAATACCCATTTGGAATTTTGGGTGAGGCCCCATTATTGAAATCAAAGAGTAAGTGAGTCTTTGTGGTGCCTATTATCGAAGAGAAGTTGTTAAATCACATAGAAAATGGACTTCATTTCCTATTTTTTTTACCAAGATTTGGGTGTGAATCCCCTGTGCAATTATCCCCTTAGACTTTCTATCCAACTTGGGGTGGTTAGTTGCAATAGAGATTGCAATGTAGCTAACCTATGGTTGGATGGAGAGTTGAAGTCCTCCTTTAGTTTCCAACCATTTCAATATATTCAAATAAGTATAAATTTGTGCATATTTGGATCATATATTGTAATAACCTTGTTCTATTAATAATCATTAATATAATATTGTATATTCATTTGTGAATTCCTTAAAATTATTAGTACACTCACAACTAGCTATCTTGGATATTGTGGTTTTAATGATTGGTAGCACCATGGAGTTAATACCGTATTGATGATTCATAATATATTTTTATGTTTGGAGCTAAGTTCCTACATGAATGTGTTGAAAGTTCTTATCTTGTAATATTTTTTGTAAACTATGAATCTCTTCAAGTTTATTTGTTATTGTCGTTTGAATTGTGTTGACTTGCCAACATTCCCCCTACATTTTGATAAAAAGTGTAAGGCCCCTATTGAATTTTTTACATTTTATTTTAGTTTTATAATAGGCTTTTATTTCATGGGATGGAATTGGTTTTATGTATACACCTTTAATTTCCAATGATTTTATGACTTGCCTTTAGTTATTTTTATTGTTGTATTAATAATCTTTATTGAATGTGAACTTTTCACTTAGTGGTTGCTTGATTGTATTTATTATTATTTTATACATTGGAAACATGAGAATCATCGCTTTCGGACTATGTTTAATGAGTTATGAACAAACTATTACTTTTTACAACATATCAATATTAAAGTATAAGAGACGCTACATAATCCTCAATTATGTAGCAGCCTTAACTTATGTTTATTTTCCTTATGGAATGGTGTTCAGAACATTATACATGCCTTCATGTCAATTCTTATGTTTTGATGGAATGGTGCATAATTTATAATGCCTATTGGTAAGTGTTCAATGGTGATAACCTAATGATGGAAAATTATTTTTTAACCATGTAGTGCATGGTGTTTTCAAATGGTTCATTTTGTTAGTGTCAGTATTTGCATCCTGCCATCAGTGATCAAAATATCTATTTTTCCCATCATTTTAGGGTCCCATTCAGAAATTTTTTTCATTCCATTAGGTCATCATGGAAAAAATTTGGTCACTTGAGGTAGTCCTAGCTCAAAACCTCACTCTTTTCAAAAATTTCATTACTTGCTCGCTCATTTCATAACTTTGTTGAGTGTTCATCAGTCATGAGTTTTTATCACCATTTCAATCATTTCACCATGAAGTTCATTCAGTCAAGGTTTCCATTAGGTCTTATGGTTTTCAAGGTCCATCAAACTACCATCTACATACATAAAATACCAGCAAGTAAGAGAGTGAAAATAAACTCATTTTTATTATGTAAAGCTTCATTTGTAAATTTTATTTCAATTTCAATATGTAATTTCATGTTTTTTATATGTAATAAGTACTCATGGTTCCAAACTAGCTGCAAACTCAAGGTTCCAATTACCAATAAAGTCAAAGTTACAAAAGTCTTAGTGTTCAAAAAATCCACCAACTGATCAAATCCAAAAGATCAAATGAAAGGTAAAATTTGCAATGTTTAATTTGAGTGTGAAAAAGGAAAGTGGGTCCCAAGACCATTTTTGAAAATTTCATCAAGGTATAAAGGCAATAAAAGACCAAATATAGGCTCATTTTCACTCTCCTCCACCGAGTTCTCACTTCCCCCAGCTAAAAAATCGAATTTTGAGTGAAGAAGGAAATTGTTTTTGGAGGTGTTGCGCTCCTAGGCTTGACACTACACTCTTGTGAAGTGCATTGCGCTCCTGCATTCAGCGTTGTGCTCTTGTGTAAAGCGCTATGCTCTTTTTAAACTTCTTCTACAAGCTCCCACAAGCTCTCAAACCTTCTTCCAAGCAGTCAAATCATCAAGTGAGGTTATCTACAACTCCTAGCAAGTAAGTTACATCATTTCATGCCCTCATATGATTGCATGAAAGTAAATTTGTGATGATAACCCTCCTCATAAATAATTTCATGTTTTAAAGCTAAGAAACCCTAATTTTACTCCTACATGCTAAAATTTTTTCCCTAAACACAATTTACCCCTCCCACGTCTTAGAAAACATTTCCCCTATCCCTAGATAGAATTATTCCTTACACCAAAGCTTCATTTCCCAAACCCTAATCCTAGGCTGCAAATTTCCTAGGCAACCTTACTATCCAGGTAATAAATTTCCCCACTCCATTTCCCTAAGTCTTTATATCCCCTACCACTTCCCTAAGCTCCCTAACACCCTTCCCTACTTCCTTAATTTTTCTTACACTCATTTCCACTCCCTAAACTTACTTCCTACCCCCCTTCCCATTTCCTAGGGTTTTAAAAAACAAAACAAACACATGGAGGAGGAAAGATATTTCATGGAGGAGGATAGAGAGGAAAGAATACCACATAAGGGAGGGATTATTTTGAGGCTTGAGCCATCTGACACTAGAGAGTTAATGGCCTCACCCATGATATTTAGTTTCTTCAAACATGTGGGTTGCTTTTATTTCTGTGAGCTAGTCCAAAGAATGGTTGCTTTTATTTCTGTGAGCTAGTCCAGAGAGGTCAACATGACCCTTCTTTGAACAAAGCTTTCATCTCCAATATTCAAGACAATCATGTGACCATTTCAGGGGTGGCCTTTACCATCTGCACATATATTATTGTTGTAGCCATAGAGATACCCAATTTGGGTGAAAATGGTTCAAGGGTATAAACATAGATGCCCAACACTATGAATCATTCCTCAAGCCAAGATACAAAAATGAGAACAAGAAGGTTTTTCCTTTTGGCGACCTACTTGACAGATTTTCTCCCATGATGAAGATCATCATGAAATACCTCACTTGTGAGGGAATATTCTCCCGAATGTACTCATATCACATCAGGTTTCTCATGCACTTCACAAGGGTGAAATTTCTCAACATCCCTCATTATTTATACAGGAGAATTGAAAATAAGGCCTACAAAGTGCAGAGCAGAGAGTCAGAACATCAGATGAACAGCCTTTTTCATCACTCTCTTATCAAGAAAATTATCCTTCATCATCTCAATCAGCTGAAAATTTCTTGGGAGACCTTAGTTGAGGATGTTGTCTTCATTACTCCACCATCTCAGCCTACTAAACCAATTCCACCACCAGTATCTATGGCTAAAAAAGAAACAGGATCATCTAGAAAGGATACAGTGAAAAAGACCCACAAGGAAAAATAGGTCAAAACCTATCAGAGGGGACCTAGGCAAGTGTTTTCTCCATAGATTGTGAAAGGGAATTTGCCTTCTTCATCAACAAAGAAGGTACATCAGGATGATGCAGTTGTTCATAAGGAGGTAGACCTTCATTAAGAATAAACATAGTTCGATTTGATAGACTTGGATGTCCAAGATGATCATGAATTCTCAAACTTGATCATAAAAGAGAAGGATGCCCAAATCAAAGAACTGCAGGATAACCTGGACAAAGCAAGAGATGTGATATCCTACCTTGAGCAAGAGAACAAACAGCTAAATGACAAGCAAGTGCTCATGGAATTGGAGCTCCTAAAGGTTAAGAGGAAAAACATCAATGAATTTTATCAAGCCACCAGGAAAATACCAAGAACAAGAGGTCTTGAGAAAACATTGTAAAAGCAGAAACTTGAGGTTGAAAACCTCACTTTTGAGGAGAGGATTGCAAAAGATATTGAGTATGACAGAGAATTTTGGCTTGATAGATTGAACCTACACCTGGAGAAGCTCCTTCAAAATGCCAAAAAGGAAAAATACATTCTCAGAAACATGGCCAATAGGTACAAGACACAGAATCAGATCAACAACATCAAAATCAAGTAGTTGAAGGGCAAATTGAAGGAAACCCTAGCCAAGAAAAAGAACAAGGGAAAACTTGAAATTATTATTGATGCTTCCTTGATTTCTTAAGACACTTCATCATAACTCTATCTAGAAATTTTGAGAGTTTTTGGGAAACTTTTTGTAATTTTCTTCTATTTGACAAATTTTCACTGAAATTCCACATAGTGAGCTTATCACAAGCGCAACGCCTAGGGCGTTGTACTTTCTATAGGAGCCTCCAAATGAAAAATTTCCACCACCATTGGATTCAAAAGGCCCTATACATTCAATTTTGACTATTGACACTCAAACATTGGAAAATTTGGCAGGGAGAAATGGCCAAAAACACCTAAAAATCACCTTTCTGCCCCTATTTTAAGGTTGGTGCCGCGCTTTGGAGCAGTGTTGGGAGATTTCACTTTTGGAGGCCTTAAAATCATCATTTTCAGAAAATAAGGGCAGTTTTGGAAACTTTACCGGAGAATATTTCCAATGAGCTATCATGAGCTCACTTTGGAATTCATGAATTCCCTCAAATTCAAACTTGAGATTGGCACTGTGCTCCTGCCAAAGGCGCTGCGCTTTTTCCTATTTGTTGATTTTTTCCAAAATTTCCTAATTTTTTTAGTTTGGTCAAAGAATTCATGAATTTTACTGATGTAATTTGATGATGTAAATGTAATTAAGTTACTTTTAGTTACTAGAGGGTAAATACATTAGGTAAAAACGTGTTTGTGGATGAATGAATCAATTTCACCAAAGTTAGGGATGAGTTTGTTGACCTCCCTAGTCTTTGGATTTTCAGTTCAGTATTTTGGGGATTAGCTCCACAAGTCAAGGATTCAACCCCTGAGTGTGGGAGAATTTTGTTTTGGCCAATATCTTCCACCTCCTTTCTCATTGCAAGGGTTGGATGTTGTTTTATTGATCAGAACACACTATTGTATCAGACTTTTGGCAGGAATTTATTGACAGAGTTGTAGCTATTTTGGTGGGATTCTTGTCATAATGTATTTTTACATACTTTATTATTCTGTTTACATATGCGTGATTTTTTTTTACTTTCTATTATCATACCATTTCTATAATATGGTTGATTCTTAAGTGAGATAAGCATAATTCATTTTTAATGCTATGTTTTGGGAGAATCATTATAAAAGTGTTTCATTTCTTCGTTTAAAAATAATTCATGTATGTCACGTTCTTTTGAGCAACTCACTAGTCTAATTCACCCCATCAAACCTCCTTAAAGTGTTAAATTACCTACCTACGTTTCCCCATCAGATGTTTGCAATTGCTGGTCCTTTTTCCTTGACCTAGTTCCTTAATTGACCTATTCACCATCCAGCACCTCAAAAATCAATCAACCAAACCCCTATGCTACTATAACTATCCTAATATCTCATTGATCCAGTCATATTGGCTGAGATCCATTGGAGAGAGCCCTCTCCTACCTAGTAGGGCTAGCTACTTGGAAAAATATTGGTTTGTGGTTACCTTTGTTGGTCTCTTCTCAGCCTCGGAGATCCGATGGAGTAATAACATCTCGACAACCATACTGGGGAAGAAAGTGACAGATATTTTCCAGGACGACAATCATCAAAGTTTATATATGGTTGCTAATTGTGGACAATGGTCAAATGCATACGAAGGCTGAATCATTCACCTGGCGACTCTATTGTCGAAGAATCCAAGGTTCATAATTTTCATGGTGACTCTACTTTTCAAGGACCAACAATTTGAATAGACTTCTTGGTGACTTCATTGTTGTTGAGATGGGTTCTACTGTAAGAAAAAATCCCAGATATGCTCCTATGGATCGATCTCAAATACCTGGATTTCCAAATCCTATGCCTTATGTTGACTGGTTTACACATCTTCCCATATTCAAAGATGAAGAGAAAGATGATGTTGATATGCATTTATTAAAGTTTCATGTACATGTATGTAGAATGAGAGTTGAGTTTCGTGAAAATTGTCTCATGAAATTTTTTATGGCTACTCTTGAAGACAAAGCTAGGGTATGGTATGAAGGAGTACCAGAAGGAAGCTTATGTTCTATTAAATATTTCCATAAGATGTTTTCCAAACATTATGTGAAGTCTAATATTTCTTTATCTCTTACAAAGATTTTGTGATTATAGTGAAGGTTTTATTGCATATCTTGATGGTATTGATGATATCGAATTCATGAATGATGGAGAGATCATTGAAGCCTTCTATAATTTCTCCCTTCAATGACAATCTGAAGAAGCTAGTCACTTTGATACACAAGATCATATTCAACATACAGTAGCTTCCCCTTTGATTGAAGATGAAATAATTTTGCATCTTGATAGTCAAATGAAACCACATGAAATACATCAGTAGTCTGATAAAAATTTATATGCTCCTTTTCTTGAGATTAAAGAAGATATTCAACATCCTTGTGAATCTTTAGGAGGGAAAGAAGACAATTACTGTTTCATACAAAGAAAACAAAGAGTACTTTCTCCTTTGAATAAAGAAGAAATAAATCAGATTCTAAATTTTCAAATCCATATTCCATCCATTAAGAATGATGATGTTATTGTACAGTCTTTCCAGTTTCCAAGTGATTATGAAGAGGAAAGCAGTGATAAAGAAGAATTTTTTTAGAGCCCCTCGCAGATACAAATCTTTCTCAAGGTTCAGAAAATGAAAAGTTTGCTGATGAAGAGGAGTTTGTCCTAGATCCTGTAGATGTGGAAACTTATGTTAGTAAAAATATTATGGAGGATCCTTTTGCGAATTGTTTACAACCATATGGGAATAATGATTACTCATCTCCTTTTGTTGATCCACAAAAGGTAATGTTTCATGATTTTCAAGATCCCTTGGGCAGTATTTGTTGTCTTGTTTGTCAACATAAGTCTTGGTTTCATTTTTTATTATGATTTGCCTACATATACATCATTCTTCCTACTCGAGGAAAGTGAGAGCATAATTTTGGTAAGTAGCCATCTCCTGGATTGGTTCCACTGAAAGGCTCATTTCAACTAATTAGCAATTGTGCAGCAAATTAGAGTAGGTTTGTATCATTTCAGTTTTATTTTATTTCTTTTTCAGCAGCAAGTTTCTTTCAATTTCAGTTTTCTGCAAAGTGTGAAGCGGAGAATCACCGAGGCTTGGAGCCCAAGGTGAAGGCCATGAAGTTTCATTGGTTTTCTGCTGTTTTCAGTCAGTTTTGAGTCAATCTTGAGTCAGTTTATTATATCAATATTTCAGTATTTAGTTTGTTTTTAGGTTTTTGACTCCATGCCCAATGGATAGGCTACTTGGTCTACGGTGTTCTTGACACCTCCAAGGAGCTGTCATCCCCAGCTAGAGCCAATGTTAGTGTCAGTATATGCATCCTACCACCAGTGATCAAAAAATCTCTTTTTCATGTCATTTTAAGGTCCCATTCAAAAAAAAATTGTCATTTCATTAGGTCATCATGCAAAAATTTGGTCACTGGAGGTAGTCCTAACTCAAAACCTCACTCTTTTCAAAAAATTCATTACTTGCTGGTTCATTTCATCACTTTTTTGAGTGTCCATTGGTCATGAGTTTTTATCACTATTTCAGTCATTTCACCATGAAGTTTATTCAGTCAGGGTTTCAATTAGGTCTTAGGCTTTTCAAGGTCCATCAAACTACCATCTTCATACATAAAAGACCAGCAAGTAAGAGATTGAAAATAAACACATTTTTATTATGTAAAGCTTAATTTTTAAATTTTATTTCAATTTCAATATGTAATTTCATGTTTTTTTATATGTGATAAGTACTCATGGTTCCAAACTAGCTACAAACTCAAGGTTCCAATTGCCAAGAAAGTCAAAGTTCCAAAAGTGTTAGTGTTCAAAAAGTCCACCAATTGATCAAATTCAAAAGGTCAAATGAAAGGTAAAAATTGCAATGTTTAAGTTGAGTATGAAAAAGGAAAGTGGGTCCCAAGACAAATTTTGAAAATTTCATCAAGGTATAAAGGCCATCAAATACCAAAGAGAGGCTCATTTTTACTCTCATCCATCGAGCTCTCACTTACCCCAGCTAAAAAATCTAATTTTCAACAAAGAAGGAAATTTTTTTTGGAGGCGATGCGCTCTTGGGCTTGGTGTTGCGCTCCTGGCATTTTGGCACTGTGCTCTTGCATTTAGCGTTGCGCTCCTGTGTAGACTATTGCGCTCCTTTCAAACTTCTTCTACAAGCTCCCACAAGCTCTCAAACCTTCTTCCAAGTAGTCAAATCATCAAGTGAGGTTATCTACATCTCCTAGCAAGTAAGTTACATCATTTCACACCCTCCTAAGATTGCATGATAGTAAATTTGTGATGATAACCCTCCTCATACATAATTTCATGTTGTAAAGCTAATAAACCCTAATATTACTCCTACATGCTAATTTGTTTTCCCTAGACACAATTTACCCCTCCCACATCTCATAAAACATTTCCCCTATCCCTGCATAGCATTATTACTTATTCCCAAGCTTCATTTCCCAAAACCCTAATCCTAAGTTGAAAATTTCCTAGGCAGCCTCACTATCCCTGTAATATATTTCTCCAACCCATTTCCCTAAGTATTTCTATCCCATACCACTTCCCTAAGCTCCCTAACACCCTTCCCTACTTCCTTAATTTTTCTTACACTCATTTCCACTCGCTAAACCTACTTCCTACCCCCCTTCCCATTTCATAGGGTTTTCAAAAACAAAACAAACACATGGAGGAGGAAAGAGATTTCATGGAGGAGGAGAGAGAGGAAATATGACCACACTAGGGAGGGATTATTTTGAGGCTTGAGCCATCCGACACTAGAGAGTTAATGGCCTCACCCATGACAGTTAGTTGCTTCAAAGATGTGGGTTGGTTTGATTTCAGTGAGCTAGTCTAGAGAGTTCAACATCAACTTACTTTGACCAGAGTTTTCATCTCCAATATTCAAGACAATCAAGTGACCATTGCAGGGGTGACCTTTAACATCTCCACATATATTATTATTGCAACCACAGGGATATGCAATGTGGGTGAAAAATGGATCAAGGCCATAAACATAGATGCCCAACACTATGAATCATTCCTCAAGCCAAGATACAAAAAATGAGAATAAGAAGGTTTTTCGTTTTAGCCACCTACTTGACATATTTTCTCCCATGATGAAGCCCATCATGAAATACTTCACTTGTGAGGGCAGATTCTCCTAACTGTACTCATATCACATTAGGTTTCTCATGCACTTCACAAGGGTGAAATTTCTCAACATCCATCATTATTTGTACATGAGCATTGACAATATGGCCTTCAAAGTGTAGATCAAAGAGTCAGAACATCAGCTGAACAACATTTTTCACCACTCTCTTAGCAAAATAATTTTCCTTCATCATCTCAATCAACTGAAAATTGCTTGGGAGACCTTCATTGAGAATGATGTCTTCATTACTCCACCATCTCAGCCTGCTAAACCAATTCCACCACTAGTATCAGTGCCTAAAAAAGAAACAAGGTCATCTAGAAGGGTTATAGTGAAGAAGACCAAAAAAGACAAACAGGTCAAAACCTATCATAGGGGACCTAGGCAAGTGTTTTCTCCACATATTGTGAAAGGGACCTTTCCTTCTTCATCAGCAAAGTAGGTACATCAAGATGATGTAGTTGCTCATAAGGAGGCAGATCTTCAAGAAGAATAAATAGAGTTTGATTTGGTAGACTTGGATGTCCAAGATGATCATCAAAGAGAATGATTCCCAAATCAAAGAACTACATGATAACTTGGATAGAGCAAGATATGTGATCTCCTACCTTAAGCAAGAGAACAAACAACTAATTACAAGAAAGTGCCCATGGAATTGGAGATCGTCAAGGTTAAGAGGAAAAACACCAATAATTCTGATCAAGCCACCAGGAAAATACCAAGAACAATATGTCTTGAGAAAGCATTTGAAAAACAGAAACTTGAGGCTGAAAACCTCAATTTTGAGGATAGGATTGCAAAAGAGATTGAGGATGACAGAGAGGTTTGGCTTGATAGAGTGAACCTACATTGGGAGAAGCTCCTTCAAAAGGCCAAGAAGGACAAATACATGCTCAAAAACATGACCAATAGGTACAATACAAGTAATCATATCAGCAACATCAAAATCAAGCAGTTGAAGGACAAATTGAAGGAAACACTATCCAAGCAAAAGGACAAGGGAAAACTTGATATTCTTGCTTATGCTTCCTTGATTGTTTAGGAAACTTAATCAGCACTCTATCTACCAATTTTGAGAGTTTTTGGGAAAATTTTTGTAAATTTATGCATTTTGACAAATTTTCAGTGAAATTCAGCACAGTGTGAGCTTGTCAAAAGCGCTATGCTTTCTCTAGGAGCGTCAAAATGCAAAATGTCCACCACCATTGGATTCAAAAGGCTCTCTATATTCAATTTTGATTATTGGCACTCAAAAATTGGATAATATGGTAGGGATAAATGGCCAAAAACACCTAAAAAATCACCTTTCTGCCCCTATTTTTAGGTTGGCGTTGTGATTTGGAGAAATTTTGGGATATTGCAATTTTGTAGGTTGTAAAATCATCATTTTTAGAAACCAAGGGAAGTTTTGGAAACTAGACTAGATGATATTTCCAATGAGCTATCATGAGATCAATTTGGACTTCAGGACATCCCTCAAATTTAGCCTTGAAGTTGGGACTACGCTCCTACCAAAGGCGCTGCGCTTTTGCTAGTTTGTTGATTTTTTCCAAAATTTCCAGATTTTCTCAGTTTGGTCAAAGAATTCGTGAATTTTAATGATGTAATTTGATTATGTAAATGTAAATAAGTTAATATTAGTTACTATAGGGTAAATACATTAGGATGAAGTGTATTTGTGGATGGATGAATCAGTTTCACCAAAGTTAGGGATGAGTTTGTTGACCTCCCTAGTCTTTGGATTTTTAGTTAAGTATTTTGGGGATTAACTCCACAAGTCGGGGATTTGATACCTGAGAGTAGGAGAAGTTCGTTTTGGCCTATATCTTCCACCTCCTTTCTCATTTCAAGGGTTGGATGTTTTTGTATTGACCAGAGAACACTATTGTATCAGACTTTTGGTAGGAATTTATTGACAGAGTTGCAGCTATTTTGGTGGGATTCCTATGGTAATGTATTTTGACATGGTTTCTTCTTCTATTTACATATGTGTGAATTTTTTTTACTTTCCATTTCTATAATATGGTTGATTAGTAAATGAGATAAGAAAAAATCATTTTTATTGCTCTATTTTCGGAGAATCATCATAAAAGTGTTTCACTTCTCCAGTTTAAAAATAATTCATGTATGTCATGCTCTTTTTAGTACCTCACCGGTCTAATTCACTCCATAAAACCTCCTTAAAGTGTTAAAGTATCTACCTACCTTGCCCCATTAGATGTCTGCAATTGTTGGTCCTTTTTACCTGACCTTGTTCCTTCCTTGACCTATTCACCATCTAGCACCTCAAAAATCAATCAAACAAAACCCTGTGCTACTATACCTAGCCTAATATCTCATTGATATAGTCATATTGGCTAAGATCCATTGGAGAGAGCCCTATCTTACCTAGTAGGGCTAGCTACTTGGAAAAATATTGTTTTGTGGTTACCTTTGTTGGTCTCTTCTCAGCCTCAGAAATCTAGTGGAGTGATAACGTCTTGACAACCATACTGGGGAAGAAAATGACAGATCTTCCTCGGGACAGAAATAATAAAATTTTAGATTTGGTTGTTGATGGTCGATAGTGGCCAGATGCATATGAAGGCTGAATCATTCACCCGATGACTCCAATGTCTAAGAATCCAAGGTTCATAGCTTTCATGGCGACTCAAATTTTCAAGAACCGGTAATTTGAATAGACTTATTGGTGAATTCATTGTTGTCGAGATGGGTTATACTACAAGAAAAAATCCTAGGTATGATCCTATGGATCGATCTCAAATCCCTGGATTTCCAAATCCTATGCCTTATGTTGACTAGTTTACACACCTTCCCATATTCAAAGATGAGGAGAAAGATGATGTTGATCTACATTTAGTAAAGTTTCATGTACATGTATGTAGACTGAGATTTGAGCTTCCTGAAGATTGTCTCATGAAATTTTTTATGGCTACTCTTGAAGACAAAGCTAGGGTATGGTATGAAGGGTTACCAAAAGGAAGCTTATGTTCTCTTAAATATTTCCATAAGATGTTTTCTAAAATTATGTGAATTATAATCTTTATTTATCTCTCTTACAAAGATGTTGTGATTATAGTGAAGGTTTTATTGCATATCTTGAGGGTATTGATGATATCGAATGCATGAATGATGGAGAGATCATTGAAGCCTTCTATGATTTCTCCCTTAAACATCAATCTGAAGAAGCTGGTCACTTTGATACACACGATCATATTCAACATATAGTAGCTTCCCCTTTGTTTGAAGATGAAATAATTTTTCATCTTGATAATCAAATGAAACCACATGAAATAAATCAATAGTCTGATGAAAATTTATATGCTCCTTTTCTTGAGATTAAATAATATATTCAACATCCTTGTGAATCTTTAGGAGGGAAATAGGAAAATTATTGTTTCATCCACAGAAAACAAAGAGTAATTTCTCCTTTGACTGAAGAGGAAATAAATCAGATTCTAAATTTTCAAATCCATATTCCATCCATTAATAATGATGATGTTATTATACAGTGTTTCCAATTTCCAAGTGATTATGAAGAGGAGAGTAGTGATAAAGAAGAAGTTGTTAATTTATAGCCCCTTGTGGATACAAATCTTTCTCAAGTTTCACAAAATGAAAAGTTTGCTGATGAAAAGTACTTTGTCTCGGATCCCGTAGATGTGGACACTTACTGAAAGTGGTAGTTTTGAATGATGTGTCATATCTTATGAGGTTTGTATGGTGATTTAGCGGGTGATTTGGCACACCTGTTCAAGGTGTTGACCTCAGCAGGTGCTAATTGTCCCTGTATCTTCATTTCATGTTTTCAACCTATTGTTAATTTCTCATTTATCTCAGGAATTATTTCCTTCGTACTTAACTTTGTACTTGTCAGTTTCCTGAGTTAATCATTAGGGTTTTTAAGGGGTTACTAATGCTTTACCATTAATTTTCATTCTTGTTCCTTCTAGAAGGATCTGCAACATAGGGTTAGGATGACTACCTTATTTCACATCTATGAACTCTATCTCACCCAAATTCCTAGTCTATTTCCTTCAAAATTGTATCATTGTCACGTGTTGTCTAGGTTAAAGCCATTGGAGTTGAGATTGTGGAAGCGTATGACGAGTGTTTGGCCTTATTTTTCCAAGTTGATTGTAGGGATTTCCCCCATTTATTTCAAGGTCTTACTAAAGGGGTTATGAAATATTTTTCCTCTTCCTTCAACAAGAAGAAAGCCCGAATGGACAACTTGAAGGTGTCCATAAACCTTGACTTCACTGCAGCAACTGTGCACCTCTTGGTTGAGGGGGAAAAATAGTTTAAGATATGTGTAGTCTTTGGAATCCCCTGGAGGAAAATTTTCATCATAAAATATTGTGTTCATAATGTAAAAGGTATGTCAGTATTTTTAAAACCTAAATGGTTTGAATAAATAAATGTACTATGTCACTATGTAACATGCGAGGGACGTTACAGACTGGTTTTCATTTATCATATTAGGTTGTTGATTGTTTTTCTTAACCATAAGCTTAATTTTCCTTACTATCTACATAAAAGTTTGACTAAAATGTCTCAGGCGTATTATTCATACCATAAGAACCCTG
Organism: Pinus albicaulis; assembly: GCA_034641835.2. Classification (NCBI taxonomy): domain Eukaryota; kingdom Viridiplantae; phylum Streptophyta; class Pinopsida; order Pinales; family Pinaceae; genus Pinus; species Pinus albicaulis. Next base: position 84,331,914 of record CM076574.1, on the reverse strand, counting down.
AGAGATCCTTGTTCCACCACGACCTGATTTATATATTAGTTAAACACTAGTTTAATGAGTCGAGTGATGAATGGGATTTTTTTTTGGCTCAAAATGGATTTGAGAAACCCTAATCATTTGACCCTCATGATTCCTCTAACACTTAAGCTCTCGACCCCTCACTTATCAATGTTTTTCTGCTACATTGTGATAACTTAGAGCGAGATGATTGTGAGGAATCGATCCATGCTACAAGCCCATATATCTCTGATGATAATCAAGTCGAAGTCTTAAGTATTTTTTCCCTCCCTGTTACCATAACCATGGCCAAAAGCACCCATATTCATCATACATAGTTGAAATATAAACAAGTAGAAAAACCTTCTAAGGTAACTCCTCGACTCGAAACTGCATTCACAAAACCTGCACATGAAGAAGAAACAAATTGAATGAAACATCACCAACGATATAAGGTTAAGTAAAAACAAATCTATAGAAATATTGTATGAATAAGATGAAACATACATAAGAGTCCTCTTAGTAATGATGTGTTTGTAGATATTAAAGCTCATCTTTATCCATCACCAAAAAAATAATAATCCTTAGTTCTAGGAGAATTTTGGATCCATTCAGATGAGCTAATAACCAATATGTATTGGCAGCAACAATACTTGGTCACTTTCCCTCATTTGGAATATCGTATCAACCAACTTATTTATGAAAATAATTAGCTTAGAGCTTCATTCCAAGCCAGGAATAAATAAAAGGACCAGAAATCCTCCATCACTAAGATTAAAACCCAGTCAAAATACACCCATATCGTTAGTAAATTTTCAAAGGTCAAAATTATTATTTCTTAAGATTTAGATGGTTTGTATGCAAATAAATAGTGATTTTATTTTATCTATATCTGTAAGTGTGAATTTTCCAGGGTACTCTTTCCATTTTTATTTCCTTACTAAATTTAGATAAAGGGCAGCTACAAAATCTTTGATTCTATAACAAACCTATTTTGTTGTTAAGATAAATGTTTAATCATAGTTTCATTGGTTGCAACAGGTCCCCCATGTATATTAGACGATGGCCTTGGACTTCAAAATAAAGGATATGCATAATCAAATCGTACATGTTGCTAGCTGTGTATGGATGTCTTGTTAGTCACTCGTTTTTCTTTTAATTTTACAATTCAGCCATTAGGCCAAATGAACAATTTGTGTCTATCTTTGTAACTCATAGTTAGAGACAATTTAGGATTTTTTTTTTATACATTAAGGCTTGTAGCCTATATATAAACTCTCCATTTTGCTATGATAGGGGGAGGAGGGGGGATACTGGAAGAAAATCATATTATAAAGGAAGTGTTTAGTAATTTTATTGTGACTATGGATACATTTTGTATTTCTTTGTAAGTGTTAGACTTGATTTGTTTTTAGTTAATCAGTTTAAACTTATATCATTTTTTCCCTTTACATAATCACTATATTTCTCATCTTCTTTATATTTGGTGATTTTATTCTTGAATATTGAGGATATAGTTATAATATTGTTGTGTGATTTGATTTATTATGAAAAAAATGAATTTATTTGCAATTCCTTTTTCCTGTGTTAATTTAATCTCAGTTGTTTCAGTTCGAGCACTTTTTCCTCCAATGACTTGTGTCCTGAGGATGATCTTGATATGGGAATTAAATTAACCTAAATTCCTGTGGTTTGATTTTGGGAGTTTTACCTGTTTCAAATGTTCCTTTATGTTATGTTATTTATTTATTGTTTTGATTCATAAATGAATTACTGGAACATTATCTAACCTTTTGAAATCATTACAGTTATCTTTTCTCTTGCATTTTCGGCTGAAAATGATAGATTAAGTAGGATTAGTTAGTCGCTTATTAAAGTGTTGCATTTAATGGTACTTCTTGATGTTTCATTATTCATAATAAGACTCGCTTGATCTGTCTTTGTTTTGAAAAGGGGGTGAAAGCTTACATTTTCGTAGTTTTTATACTTTGTTATCATAACATCAAGAAATATTAGCATTTAGGTTTTTAATTTCATTTTCATTCTAGAATTAGTAATTTTTTTACATCTAGATATTCAATATATTTATACACATTCATTGTTATTACTAGTCACATCATTTTCTAGCATTTTTTTTTTTTGTATATATTATGTATACTTTGTATCATATTTTTTAACATGTTATGTTGATTTGTATTATATTATAATTAATAAATTAACTAATACAATAGATAAACATAGGATTACATTAACCATAGGATAGTGATAGTATAAACCCCTTGTATATTCCTTTCAAGGGGGAAGAGAAAAAAGGTTTATGAAGCCTTAAAACCCATCTAGGGTGACCACATAAAACAACTTGGGCTATGTGAAGAGCTCTGATCTAGGTCACTTCTCCCTTGTTTAAAAATTTCATAAAACCTGCATTAATAAAATGGTGCTAGAAGGAGGGTCGAGGTAAAACTAATTAATTAGATCATTGAAAACTCATCCTCTCTTATTTCTAGATATTTTCTTACTTCTATGTGTCATTTCACACATACTTGAAGGAAAACTAGAAGGGAAGCTAACCTATTTTGGGTCAATTTCTTTATCATTGCATATAATCAATGGCTCATTCCCAAACCTCTACATGTGAGGAAACTTTTAGCTTCACATTACTAGAAATTCCTCACAAGACAAATCATCTCTTGTCAAGACTCACATTTGATGGTGAAGGGAGTATAATTGCATTGAAACATCTAGATAATTTTTGGTGTAAATGCATTAAATATAATATTATTTATTTTAATTTTTTATGCAGGTCATTTTCTTTCACATTCAAGGAATGAATTAAAGACTACTTTGAAACCTTTCCATCACATTCTATTTTTAATTGGTTTCAATTCACAAAATAATTCTTAAATGCTTTTGAAACCTATTTTCATAAATAAGATATGGGAGGAATTAAGGGTTTTACTAATTGAGGATGATTCATCTTTAGAAAGGATTGCAACAAAAGTTAACCATGTCCATTTTAAAAAAATTCTTAAAGATTCATCTCTTATGTTAGATGCCATTGCTGATATTTTCCCCCTTTCATTGATTTAGATTATATTTCATTTGTTAGATTAGAAAAATATCATAACTCTAAAGTGAAACCTGGATCTTGTTTACAAATTCATATGGACCCTTTAGAAAATCTACAATCTCAAAGTTCCACTAAACAATTACAAGGGGTAGAATCATTTGAGGTTGAATCTATTAGTAAGAAAATTAGTCTCTCTTTTGAACAATTAATTGATAGGGATATACTAGAAGACTTGACTATAAATCAAGATACATATTATTTTTGCATTTACTATGATCAAACCTTAGATTCAATTATTAAAGAACACATAGATATCAAAATCAACATTGAGTGTTCTAATGTTCTAATAAGGAACATTAGGGATACCCATTCTCAACTTGAAGAATACATTTTAAATCTTGATTAAAAAAACTATGTCACACATAGAAGAAAGGCTTGATACTTGTCATAAAAATTTTACCAAGTAAGAGGAAAATTTTGATAATCATTTAATACTTGATGATTCATCACCAAAGAATAATAAAACGATGAGGAAATTAAAAATTGATCTCTTGAGATTATCCTTAATCATAAATATGATAGCTCAAGAGAACATTTTCATTCTCTTGTTTCCAAATATTTTTACTATTTATGTCCTGATCTTTTCGCAAATGTTGGTGCACATTACTCTTTTTCTAATTCATCTTACGTGGTGCCACCACAATCTGATCCTTCAAATATGATAAGTATAGGTGACGCACTTATTGAACATGATGATTATAAAATAGAACATGATCCACCTTCTCTTCCACCATTCACAAGGAAGAGATACATGTTAAAAGATCTTTCTTTTTTTATTGATTCCAAATGATCACCATGCACTCTTCCTTGTTGAATTTGAAGATCCTACATTCCTTAATCATCCATTGATTCAATCTAATATTTATGCTTCGTCATCTAATTTTGAATCATTTGATTTTATCAATGGGAAGGATCAAACCAATTTTTTCATTTCCTTAATAAATCCTCATTTAATGCATTTTTCATTTGCAAATATGGCACATCAAGGTCATAGTTGGTATTCTTAGTTTTATAATAGGCTTGTGGAATGGATTGAGGATTCATATTTTGAATTTTTTTTATCAAAATGGTAAGATCATTCTTGCCTCACTTTTTAATGAATAATTTCTAAGGATTACTTATTCGTTTCCAATTCTGAAAGTCTCTAATTCTTTTTACTGATTTGGAACTTCTTTGTCATTGCAAGATTAGAACTACTTTTTGGTTACACTGGAAATATCATTTCACTTAGTTTTGTGACCATTGAATATTTTAGGGTAGGGTAGTTAAATTAGTCTTGTTATATAAGTAGATTTATTTTACTTCCTTTAATTTGAATGATGCATTTGTGAAATCTTGCTAATGATGAAGCTAAGGATGAGCCACGATTACAACGTCATTAGGGAAGTTCATTAAACTTTGATTCTTTCACTTTTATTCTTGTTATTATGAGTTTATTCGTAATCATTGAAAAATAATGTTATTAGTCAATCAATTCTCACTAAATTTCTCTCATGAATATTTAATTTTTAGGGTTCTTCTTGCTTTGAAATAAACATCATAACAACACATTTACGTTTTGCTTGTTTAGCATTTGATTTCCTTTCTATGTAATAAAATGCCTGGTTTAAAAAAAACCCCACACAATGTTAAATACAACTTTTGAAGTCAAGAATATATACACACACTAAACAATTAAAGGGATAAATAATATAAATTTACCTTAATCCCTCGTGTTTCATTCTTCTTATCATTCTTGAATTACAATTTGATATTGTTGGATGTTCAGTCTTGGCCTACCTTTTTTTCTTTCGCTTTGTATTGCTTTGGAATTTGTAGATTCTCCCAATCATACTCCCTAGTTTCTATAAGGGTGAACTTCATCATTTTCTAGTTTTCCTCGACATGATCATTGGGAAAAAAAATTTTCCTCTATTATAATTAAATGAAATATTATCTTTAATGAAATATTTTCTTAAAAAAAAAAATTCCTTGTGTTGTCGCTCAACCCTACTGATAAGTTAAGTTTCTGATTTTTTAAACTTATTATTGGATTGTACTTAATGCTTGCCTCAATGTTTCCACCATTGTTTAAAAGCCTTGTATTAAACCCAAGGGAAAGATCTTGACATGAAAATTTACCTAATAAGCTCATGAATTTTTGGGGTAGCAAGACTAACCATTAAAGATTAGCCATTAAAAAAAAATCTTTTAGCACCATCCTTTTCTCTTAAGGAGAAAATTTGCCTCCCCATATATTAAGTATTCCATTAAAGGTTAATAATTAACATAAAAGGATTGTCTCAAGGATAGGAGGTCCCATTATGATCCAAACTACCATGATCATGGGTCCAAACAAAAGTGACATTACCGCTACTGGTCACCAAGCTAGGATAATGGATTTTTGTTGTAAGACTAGAAGACAAGAGGTATCACCATGAGCCGACTTGTTCACTTTTGTTTGTTCTTGTGAATGACACTATCATCAGCTAGTTGCCAAGGTAGGACAACAACCTTTAGTTGATTTCTAAGAAAACTCACAAGTAAAGTAAACATTATAAAAAATACGAATCAATAGATAATAGATGTGATACAAGCATTTCATTGGGTTAAAATGTGTCCTTGTTGAGGATATAGACACTTTCTAGTAGCAATGGCCATGCTTGTGGTATCAAAGTCAATATAACATCTATGATTTACTTGCCTGCTTTGTCTTTCCCTAAACTCATTATCATTAAAATTTACTAATTTCCTTTATGGGTTTATATTTTATCTTGTTTTTTACTTATGTTAGAAATGATTTGGGAATATTGCAAATTTCTAATTGTTGTTGTTACAAACTACAGATGAATATTTCAGGTTACTTGAATACCAATAAATCATAACACATAATTTCTATTACATGAATTTTATAGAATTACATAACCGTAGATAACTAGTTGGCCCTCCAGTAAGTCACCATTTGTTGGCCCTCCAACAATCCACCTACATTTTGATAAAAAATGTAAGGTCCCCCACTGAATTTTACATTTTTTTTAGTTTTATGAAAATATTTTATTTCATGAGATTGGAATTGATTTTACGTATGCACCTTTACTTTCCAATGATTTTATGACTTGCCTTTATTTATTTTGATTGTTGTATTAATAAGCTTCGATGAATGTGAAGTATATTCTTAGTGGTTGCTTGACTATATCGCTTATTCTCTTATTCATTAGGAACATGAGAATCATCCCTTTTAGGTTATGTTTAATGAGTTATGAACACAATATCACTCTTTACAACATATCAAGGTTCAAGTATAAGACCTGTTATAGAATCCTCGATTCTATAGTTTCCCTAGCTTATGTTTATTTTTCTTATGGAATGGTCTTGAGAACATTATGCATGTATTCATGTCAAGTCTTATGTTTTCATGGAATGGTGCATAAGTTATAATTCTTGTTGGTAAGTGATCGACGGTGATTGTTAGCACTAAAAATGTTAATGGTGTAATCACCATTGTGTCATTATTTTCAAAAAAATTTTAATGTCCTAGTCCATGTCCAAGTTTGAGTCATTTCCAACAAAGTTGAAAAAGTGTCCCAAAATCAAGGTACTTTTAAGTGAATAGGCGTCATTAGTGTTTTAGAGTCATAAAATAAGTTGAAATCATTATTTTAACTTATTATAGTGCTGAAGGCTAGTCATCATTGGATAATAAAGTCATGGTCACCTTGTTTGAAATAATAGCTACCTTTATTGTGATTTCATTGTCAAAATAGTAATGCAGTAAAAGGCAGCTATTTCTTAGAAATTAAAGTTATATATTTCACACAGTGAAAAGCACATCTATTTCACTGATATTTTGGTTATCTCAATTCAGAGGTAAGGACAGTTGTTCATCAAGTATATAGGATCAGCAAAGAATGTTTAAAGGCAAGGATCATTCATATTTGAATATCATTTGAATACCCCTATGTTATGAATATAATTATTCTTTTAATTAAGATTAATTATTATTCGATCCAATGGGATTATTATTAATGAATGGTTATTTTACCTACGCTCCTAATTTGTAGCTATTTCACCTAATAAAAGAAGAAAGCATGGTATGAGGAATCTAAAATTTAATGCTAAGGTGGAGTGTGAAGCTTAGTGGGATGACTTGGCGCTGGTTTTTGGATTATTTCAAAAACATGTCATTACTCGTCATAATTTTAGGTACGAAATTAGAGAAGATAGCGTGGTGATCACTCAACTTAAGTCCTCTTATGCATGCTACAGGTAAACAAATACCATTCCTCCAGCAAGTAGTCTCAGTTTTCAAAGCAAGCAAATTGAGGTTTCGTGGACAGTATTGCAACCAGAGTTCAACAATTGTGTTTGTGAGCAGTTTAGCTGTAAAAAAAAGAGGAAAGGAGGAAATGTAAATAGGTCAAAGCCCGCTAACACAATATTTGTGGATGCAAGGGCTAAATCACAGTTCAAATTTGTAGGTTGGTATAAATTCCTCTAAAAGTTTTCTAGGAAGAACATGGCTCTAGCTCAAGCTTTCGCTGAGTCTTTCGATGGTGACAAGGTCAAGTTAGGAAACAAAAAATTCAGCATTTCTGAGGCTATCATAGCCCATGCAACCTAGAATTCTACAACCGGTGAACGTTGGTTTAAAAGCAAAGTGCTGCCTGAAGAAGTAAGTTCTTACCTTAAGCCTGAATATGCCGATATGAAATGGAATTCAACTGCTCACATTTCTTGTTTTAAAGCCAAGTGACAACATGTTATTACCTCAGTCCAGAAATACATCACATGCGAAGGGAGGTTTTCTTCTGTTCATCATTATCAGTTGAGATTCCTTTCCCACATCTCAAGAGAGAAACCTTTGAACCTACCCTATTTTATATATAAATCTCTGCTTAAAATGTCCCTCAAGCTACATAAAATTCCAAACTACTCCTTCCACAATTTGTATCACAAAGGGATGATTAAAATTTTAGTTTTCTATCATCTCAGAAAGAAGAAAATTACTTGGGATAGGTTTTTAAGGGAGGAAGGGTTTGGCAGCATTAATTCCAGAAGAAAGGTAGGGAGGCCTAGGAAGAAATACATCCATGAGAAAACAAGTGTTGCCCCTGTTTCACATAGTTCACCATATAACTCAGTACATTCATCAGTCTTTTTTCAAATTAGCCCTACCTCTATATCAGCCAAAAGGCTAACCAGAAGCTCAAGTAGAAAGGCTAAAAACCCTATCCCTACACCAGAAGTATCACCAGTTGATGAATTTTATGTCAGTATCTCACCTAGGGAACCCAAAACCCTAAGGTATTTCATGGATGAATACAAGAAGAAGCTGCAACAGGAAAATGCAAAGTCTCCTAAGAAGCCTATGTCAAAGGGAAAAGAAGAAATTGCCTCCTCTTCATGAAGCTAGTCACCAGAAGAAACTCTTCATGGAAGAAGAACCAGTGGAAGTCACCCCTGGTCTTTTTGCATCTAAACTTGTTTTCTCACCAGTGGAAGTAAACCCTAGTTTGAAAATTTCAAGCCAGGTTCCTGAGTCTGTGTAGCCAAGTAGTGGCACATCTCTCATAGAGTCCACCCTCTCACATGTTTTGCTTTCTCTCAAGAAAGGAAAATAGATAATGATAGAGCCTACCATAGAAGGAGAGCGTACTTTGGATAAATTAGTGTCCTCCATTTTTTCTTCAATAAAGAAGAGGAAGAAAAATGATATACACTCCTATTCCTCATTTGAAGACAGTAGTGACCCTAAGTAATATTGAGCTTCAAAGATGTTTTTCTCTTCCACCACATTCCACTTCATTTCCTTTGTCCATTATTAATTTCAGGCTTAAATGATCAATAAGATTAGTTAAAATTTCTTTGAGATTGTATATAATGTCTAACTTGCTATGTTTTCATGATTTCATTATTGTAGTACTTTTTGACTACACCTAACTATAGAATGCAGACATTTTGTAGCTAGTTTCCGATTCTGCAGCTGTCTTCATGTCTACGCAGGTTCCAGGTGTCATCTCAGGTAAAAACACATATGGTCATATTCCACATCATTCCCTTATCATTTGTTGCTCCCCACGAAGTCTGAGTTAAAGTATCAAAGCAGTTATGCACGAAGAAGAGAGGCAATTTCCTATCAAAACACGGACTCTACATATGTCCGCAGTAAAGCACAAGACTGTTAATAAGAGTTTTAATTTGATTAGGAATGGGAAAGACACTTATCCTTGTTTTTCTCAAGAAGTAGTTATGTAATTTCATTATAAGTATGACTCGAGAGACCGAGAAACTGTTGGTTAGATTTTTGTTTTCTGTTGCTAGATTTTGGAAGGCTGTAAATACTCTGTTTTGAATAATTTATCCTTTAATGAACGAGACATCATTTTATTGCACGAGCTGAGTCAATTTTGAGTAGATCCGTGTGCTGATCCGGTGGTAGAGGGCCCCTACTGCCCGTGAAGCGTTATGCATTTGGTTTAGATAAGTAGTCGTAGCTTTGTTTCATTCTTAATTTAAATAGTTTTCTGAACTTTGCTTACATTGGATACTACAGTTTAGCTTTGTTCTCATGAAGTATTCCAAAAGATCAATAATTCGGAATGAGGCATAATTGTAGCAATTTAGAACTTTACATTTTTTTGTGTTCAATTGTAATTAGTTGTTACAGCTAGTCCTATTCTCATTAATCTCTTCCAAAATATCACTAACTCTGGATAAGACTTAGTTGTAGTGTTTTGGTTTACCTGCGTATTGTTATGTTTTTATGCCCATTTGCACTGAATGATACAACCAGACTTGTTTGTACAAACTATTCCAAAATATCACTCATCTTGAACAAGACAGGGCTGTAGTATTTCATAGAATTAGTTGAATTTTAGCTCAATTAATACTACAGAGGTAGATGTCATTCTAGTTTAATTCTGTCACTATATTCCAAGCTTGATAATGGTACTCTAGTTTAACTTTGTTCACTGTATTAGTATCGTTCTAGTTCAACTCCAATTCATTTCAAGTTAGATAATAGAACTCTAGTTTAGTCTTAGTTCACTGTATTAGCATTCTAGTTTAGTTATTATCCATTGCATTTTAAATTGTATTAGTTGTTAAATTTAGATACCACGGTCTTCATTATCTACAAAACTTCTTTTGTTCTAACTTCATATTAATACATCATCATCTGGACAGAAGCTAGTAATATCAGTTTAAGGCCTTGAGTATTTTGCAACCTTTTTACAATTTCACAAACAAGCATTTTCTCAAAGACTATTCTAAAAAGAAATCTATAACTTTTGAATGAGGCCTAGTAGTGCTAAATTGAGTTGCAGAATAGAATTAGAAGTTAGTTTAGAGTAGAAATCTTATTGTGCTACAAATGTTCTTTTCCAATTATGTTCCAATAAACCTTCAACCATGGATGAGATGTTGTAACATTGTAAGTTGATTGTTGACTTAGGAAAACCTCAGTTGCACTAAAAACTTATCCTTTTCTCAAGCTATTCCAACATATCTCTAAATGAATGAATTGGATGAGTTCATGATATGGGTTACTGAGTTCATGTTGTGATTTGTTTCTTTGCTATGAGTCCTTATCCAGCTTTGCATTTTTTGTCCTTTAGTGCACACCTAGTTTAGAATTGTTTCACTCTGTTTTAGTGTAAACTTCTTAGCTCTTTTTCAACATAAAAACCATAAAACCAAAAACATCATAAAAAAATTAAACACAACGTAGTGAGAAACATATACCTAGGCACATACAGTGCACCACACTTCAGCAGTTTACTAGCCCTGGTTGACAATTAATGACCTCAATCTAGGAACACTAAGTTGAGCACAACATTTTGGCGCCGTTGCTGGGGAAGTGTAACTAGGTAGCCTTGTTTCTTATCACCCAAAAACAATGATATGCGTAGAGAAAGAGACTCAAGGGGTAGATTCATAAGAAGCAGAAGCTTGATTCCTAGAACACCACTTGTTTCACCAAGACGTAGAGCCAGCACACCTCCAACTCAAACCCACATTCCATCCTTTACTGATCCTAGACTTCCAGAGAACTTAAGATCATATTTTCCATTAGAAAGACCTTCCACTTTACCCACTGAACCTATCTTAGAAGGAGATTCAGGAACCCCTGCTAGGGACATAAACTTTTCAACTTTTACAGAAGAATCAACTATGGCAGAAGAAGGGGGAGGAGTTTTTAATGGAGAACACACACTATTTGGAGGGGGTAGAGGTAGAGGTAGAGGAGAAGGAGCTAGAGGTGTAGAAGGAGAAGGAGGCAGAGGAAGAGGTAGAAGAGAGATGGGAAGCTCTTTTGGGTTTCCTATAGTAGATGAAGAAACCAATGCAACTATGAAAAACATTTCACCCTCTGTCCTTCCAAAATTTTATGGACTTAAAACTGAAGATCCTAAAACCTTCCTATTTGAATTTGAAGTCCTATGTAGAACCTATGACTACTTACAAGATGCTCAAAAACTTAAACTATTTCCTTCAACATTGAAAGGAGCAACATTGAAGTGGTTTATGAGTTTGATCAACAGTTATATTATGACATGGGAAGACATGAAACAAGCATTTCTAGAGAGGTATTTGGATTATTGTATGCCAGTCAATCATAAGGAGGAAGTGTTTAAGATGCTACAAAAAGAAGATGAAAACTTGGAAGATTTGTTGGAGAGATTTCATTACAACATCAAAAGATAAAAAATGGAAAACCTAGACCAAGACACTTTGAAATCTCTCTTGTTGAAGAAAATTAAGGATGAATGGTTAGATATCCTTAACATGATGGGAAAAGGGGATATATCTCAGCTTACATTGCCTGAAATAGCTGAATTATGTATCAACCTTTTAAGAGGGAAATCTAAAACTATAAAAGGACCAAGAGACCCTGCTCTTGCAAGGGCAAGTAAGTCTACTTTTGGGACAGTAAGTAGGGCAGAAATAGGACATATGCTTGATGAGTTCAAATCTGACATCTTAGAAAGTCTTAGTGAACAAATAGACACCCTTAAGTTACAAAACAAGCAAAAAGATGAATCTGATGCCTTAGCAATCTTTTGTCCCAAATGTAGAAAGAAACATGCCTTGAGAGAGTGCCCTTTGAATGCCAAAGTTGTAGAGACTTGTGTCATTTGTTCAGAAAAACATGAGACCAAGAGTTGTCATTTGCTTCCTGGTCTTAAAGCTGTCTTTCAAGAAGATACTCCTACAAGTTCCACAAAATCTCTCAATTTTGTCTCTAGAAGGCCTTGGCAAGGACCTCAAACACAAGGATTTCATGATCAGATGTATAATCAAACTCCACCAAATTGGAATTTTTGGCAGCAACCTTGGCCCCAATTTCAAAATTAATCTCAAGCTTGGGTGCAAGGAGCACAAAATCCTTATGGAAGATATTCCCAGTACTATCAGTATCCACCATCCTATCCACCATACCCACATTTTTCTCCTCAAAATCCTCAACAAAATTCTCAACAAAATCCTCAAAATCCACAACATGAAAATCAACCACTTTCATTACCATTTCCTCAGAAAAAAAATCAGTTGCCTGCCCAACCCATACCAAACCCCAACAATAAAAATCCTCAGAACACCTATATGATAGAAGGACAATAGTTTCCAACCTATTTGATTACTCCTCTAGACCTTAGTGATGTTCAATTTAGGTCTGGAAGAATACTTGAAAAGAGGAAACCTTCTGTAATCATACAAGAGCAAGACAATTCTGAGGAAGATTCTCTATAGGTAAATAAAAGTCTTGAAGAAGACACATCTTTTCAAGACCCAAACATTGAAAAATCAAAACAAAAAGAACCAATAATTTCAACTCCTATATTTGAGCAGCCATCAACATCCACTTCTACACCTCCCTTTCCAGAAAGATTACAAATTGATAGGGGTGTAGAAAAACAAATTATGGTGCCTAATTATGATTTCCTAGATGAGATGAGAAATGTTTGTATTAAGATCCCATTATTGCAAGCCATCAAGGAAATTCCAATCTTAGCAAAAACAATAAAGGAGTTGAGCATGAAGAAAACAAGAAAAATAATAAGAGAGATAAAGAAAATTCAACTGGCAGGAAAAATAGCAGATATCATGATGGGTAAGATTGCTACTCCAAAGTATCTAGACCCAGGAAATCCAGTTGTCAAAATTCACATCAATGGAATTGAGATCCAAAACACACTCATTGATTTAGGAGAAGCAATCAATATCATGAGTAGACAAATCATGGATAAACTGAAACTTCCTAATCTTCTTTTTACACCCACATTATTACAATTAGCAGACAGATCTGTGATTAAACCTGATGGGGTAATAGAAGACATTCTAGTGTCCCTAGATTCTTGGGAGTATCCTGTGGATTTTATGATCCTAACTCCTAAGAATAATCTAGGAGGACACCCTATTATATTAGGAAGACCTTGGTTAGCTACAGCTGATGCTTTCATTAGTTGTAGATCTGGTGATATGTATATCTATGATGGTAGTTCAACCAAGAAATTTACCTTGTATCCTCCAGCAAGAACAATTACAGAATTAGATGATACTCAATGGATAGAGGATGAAGAAGACTTACAACCTCTCTTCACAATTTTAGAAATTAGTGAAGATAGCCAAATTCTGAATACCTTGGAAAACTTTGAATCCTCTTCGGAATATAAACATGAACAATTTCAAGAAGAATCCAACATTGAGTTTTTTTCATCAAGGTAGATGTCTCTCTATTCCATGGATAAATTTGGCAACTCTACAATTGAGATATTTCCAGGCAAAACTTTAAACATAAACAAGAACCTAGAGAAATCTCAACAAGAAGAGCTAGTCAAGATATTACAGAGACATTCTTCTGCATATGCATGGGAGTACACTGATATGAAATGGATAAGCCCCAAGACTTGCACTCATCAGATCTACATAGAGGAAAATTGTAAACCAATCAGACAACCTCAGAGAAGGATGAATCCAAATCTTAGGGAGATTGTTAAAGAAGAATTGCAGAAATTATTGAATGTCAACTTTATCTATCCCATTTCAGATAGTCAGTGGGTTTCTCCTTTGGTAATTGTGCCAAAGAAAAATGGTAAATGGAGGGTATGTATTGACTACCGGGAATTAAACAAAGCTACTCTTAAAGATCATTTTCTTTTACCTTTCATAGATCAGGTGTTAGATACATTAGCTGGCAAAAAATACTTCTCATTCCTAGATGGGTTTAGTGGTTATAATCAAATCCAAATAGCACTGGAAGATCAAGACAAAACCACATTTACCTGTCCTTGGGGTACCTATGCTTACCGAGTATTTCCATTTGGATTATGCAATGAAACTGCAACATTTCAAAGGGCATTACTAGGAATCTTTTCAGATCTAATACATGATTGTGTAAAGGTATATATGGATGATTTCAAATTTTATGGAAACACATTTGAAGAAGCCTTAGCAAACTTGGAAAAAGTCTTAAAAAGATGTAAAGAAGCAAATCTTTCACTAAGTCATGAAAAGTGTTTTATGATGTTTACTGAAGGAATTGTTTTGGGACATCACATTTCAGGGGATGGGATTAGAGTTGATGAGTCAAAAGTTGAATTCATCTCTAACTTATCTATTCCAAGTTGTCAAAAATATGTTAGGAGTTTTCTAGGATTTACAGGATATTATCGGAGGTTTATAGAAAACTTCACCAAGATAGCATCTCCACTCTTCAAATTACTTACCAAAGATTGTGAATTCAAGTGGAATTCTGATTGCCAGTTAGCCTTTGAGACCCTGAAAACCAAAATTTCTGAAGCACCTATCTTAAGGGGACCTAACTGGAAGTTACCTTTTCATATCTCAACAGATGCCTCTGATACAGCTCTAGGAGCAGTATTGGGACAAAAAGACTTGATTCCTTATGCCATCTACTATACCAGTAAAAATTTGACTCCTGCAGAGTTAAACTATACTGTAACTGAAAAAGAGTTTTTAGCTGTTGTTCATGCCATAAACAAATTCAAACACTATATAACAGGCTATGAAACTTTTGTTCACACAGATCACTCTGCAATTAGATATTTAATGAAAAAATCAATTACTAATGGCAGAGTCATAAGATGGTTATTTCTTTTACAAGAATTCAACATTACCATTCTAGATAGGCCTGGAAAATAAAACACAGTAGCTGATTTCCTATCTAGACTCCAAAACATCCAAGACAATACCCTAGTTGAAGATCAATTTCCTGATGAATATCTTTTTGCAATTTATACTCAAACTCCTTGGTTTGCTGACATTGCTAATTATTTAGTTTCAGGGAAATTTCCTTCAATAATGAATGCAAGAGACAAAAGAAAGATCATTTATGACAGTGCAAAATATTCATGGGTTGCTAATGAGTTATACAAGACAGGTCCAGATTTTATCATTAGGATATGTGTTCGGGAAGATGAGATACCTGAGATTCTCAAGGCATGTCATGATGAACCTTGTGGCAGACACTTTGCAGATAAAAGGACAGCCTATAAGATCCTTCATTTGGGATATTATTGTTCATCCCTTTTCAAAGATGCTAAAGAGTATGTCAAAAGGTGTGACAGTTGCCAAAGGGTAGGGAAACCTTTTCCTTCAGGTGAGATGCCATTGCAGCCTCAGGAACATATTGAACCTTTTGAAAAATGGGCTTTGGATTTTGTAGGACCTATTAGTCCTCCATCAAGACAAAAGAAATATATATTAGTTTGCACTGATTATGTTACTAAATGGGTAGAGGCCAAGCCATTACTTTCTGCTACTGAAGCATCTGTAGTTAATTTTCTTTTTGAGGATATTTTTATTCGTTTTGGTGTCCCAAGGGAAATTTTTACAGATCAAGGAGCTCAATTTACATCAAGGCTAGTGGAAAAAATGATGGAGAGGTACAAAATCAGACAGAAAAAATCTACTCCCTATCATCCACAAGCAAATGGTCAAGTGGAATCTACTAATAAGGTCATTGAAGGGATCCTAACGAAGACTGTCCATTTACATAGAAGAGATTGGGTAGATAGGCTTCCTGAAGCCTTGTGGGCCTATAGAACTACATGGAGAAGCACAACATGCCATACTCCTTATGAACTTGTTTATGGAAAGCAAGTTTTGTTTCCCATAGAGATCCAGATTCAAACTTTCAAAATGGCAGTTCAGCTAGGACTTGATCTATTAGAGGCACAAAAGCACAGATTGGAGTAGATTAATGAATTGGATGAGATCAGACAAGATGCAGTTCGGAAAACAAGTATAGTCCAACATCAAAGGACTAGATGGCATGATAATTACATCAAGGAAAAGAAATTCAAAGAAGGTGACTGGGCTCTCTTGTTTGATTCAAAGTTCAAGGATTTCCAAGGTAAATTCCAAACACATTGGCTTGGGCCATATGAAATTATAAGAATTTTTGACAATGGAGTAATAAAAATAAGGACAATAGATGAAGAAGAGGTCACTTTTCTTGTGAATGGTCATAGATTGAAGCTGTATCACAAACCACTCTCAAGAGAAGAATTTTTCAAGAGATTCTAGGAAAACAGTGATGCGAAGTTAATGAAGAAGAATTTTTCTTCTTCATCAACTTAATTAAAATTTCTGAAGTTAGATGATTGAAAAAAATAATAATAAATAAAAATAAAATAAAATAAAGTATAAGCATGAAAACCAATCACTGATTGGCATGTTTATACAGAAAAGGTAGAGTGAAAATCAGAATCTTTCTGACACTCTAGCTTTCCAAATCTGTTCTTTCTGCAAGCAATGATTACAAAATCATAAGTGCAGATCCATTTCACTTATGATCCATCTCACTCCATTCATCCATACTCCATTCCATTCATTCATCCACACGTCATTCATTTCACTCCATGGTCCACCTCATTTCCATCCTTAATTTTTAAGTTTGATGTTTTTCTGCAATTGAATAATACACATCATTAATTGCAGGCTACTTTTCATACTCCACTCCACTTCATAAGTTGTGATCCATTTTACTCCATTATTCACTTCATTCATATTCCATTACACCATATTTCATTATCCATTTTCACTCATTCCATACAACATTCCATTCATGCTCCAAACTATTCCATTTCATGTTTTAAGTCTTCTACAGGTACATTCTGCAATCAGTCAGACATTTTGCAGCTAATCAGACATTCTGCAACCGTACAGACATTCTGCAGCCAGAGATCCTGAAGGTACTGTCCAGTAATTATTTGATCTGCAACAAAATGATCCTGCATATCCATGACAACAAGCAAAATCAAGGGAGTTATGAAGACTCAAAAATTAATGATTTTCAGGGGAGAACAAAGCATATGAAGATCACAAAAATCAGAGGAAAGGTAAAGGTAAAATTTATGAAATTATTATAATGACAGATCATGAAAAATTTTAGTATAGTTAAGTTATGTATAATTCAAAAAGTTGTTTTAATTAATTGTGTTGATCATGCCTAATAAACCTCTCATAAAAAATTTGGATAAAATTCCTTCTATTCCGCCATTCCAAATCCCATATCTGATCATCATTTAAAAACTTAACCGTTAAAGTACTGAGGTGATTGGATTAGTCACGTCACTAGGCCAAAGCATTTAATGATGATTTTGAATTTCCTATGAAATATCTCCGTGGTCTTTTCTTCCAAGATATTTCCCAACTCATTTCTTTGTTTACATCACCCTCACATCATTATACTCATTTCGTAACCACTCCATATCATTCTTTCCCATAGCCAACTCTTAACCATTTCGGTTTGTAAAACAGAGGAAGCATCTATGGGGCAAAAACATCTCTTTAACAGTCATTTTCACCATGAGCAAAGGAGTAGTAATTTTAATATTGGAAAGAAAAACTATGGGCCTCATAGTGAGGAATCAATCGGTTGGAACTAAGTACTTGGAGGGATATCCACAAATCAGAGAAATGTTACAGCAAGCTGGGTGGTTGCAATTTTTGGAGAAATTTAGTGGTTTTTACAAAGAGGTGGCTAAAACATTTGCAAGGTCCTTCAATGGAGCCGAGGTCGAAATAGGAGACATTAAATTCACTATTACAGAGGCTTTCATTGCAGAGGCAACAGAACTACCTAGACAAGGAGAAAGGTGGTTCAAAAATAGAGAATTTCATAACGAGACATGGAAGAAAATACTCAAGTCACCAGGTATGGATGCTTCCATTTTTAAAAAGGGTATTCCTAGCTCGGCATTAAAGAATAAGTGGAGGAACATGTTACTCATTTTGAAAAAAATTATCACTTGTGAAGGTAGATTTGGTACCTTCTATGTTTACCATATTCGGTTAATGATGCATTTCTTAGAAGAAGAAATCAATTTTCCCTTTTTCTTGCTTCATAGTTTAAAGAAAATGGCCTCAAGTGTTCAAAAGAGAGTTCAATTTCTGGAAACAACCTTATACCACCATGGTTTAGTCAAAATCTTGATTGAATATCATTTGAGAAAAATGGGAGATAATTGGGATGAGTTCTTAGTGAGAAATCACTTTGAAGAACCCAAGGAACCTCCACCTGAAGACAAATATACAAAAAGAAGCAGAAGATGGAAAACCTCCAAAAATGAAACTGAAACTGGTAAAACAATACAAGAGGATAGTGAATAAATGATTTTTGAGAAATTGGCCCAAATTAAGAAGCAGCTTAAGAAAGAGAAGATAATAAGGAAATCTGCCAGAGAAAAAGGAGAAGGGCCATCTCAACCAAGACGGAGCCGCAGAATTAGAGGGATACTAAAGAAAACAGAGGTAAGACAAACTGGAATAATAAACATTAAGGATGAAGAAAAACCTGAGCATCAGTATGAGGAGGATTTTGATGAAGAAGCTCCTGAAATAGACCCAACACAGCAAGAAATTTACAATTATGTTGAGACACTAGAGAAGAGAGCTTCAGAAAGTAGAGACAGAACTCCTAGTCCACCAAAATCTGCAATTGATATCCTAAGAAGAGATAAATATGAGTTAGAAGTACTCAATAGGCATATCAAGAATGAGAATGAAATTCTAAGGGAGAATATTAAGCTGAAAACTGATATGAACTCATCTCTGTCTTTACAAATGCAAAAGTTGTACAAGGCCAATGAAAAATTAAAAAAGAAAAATAAAAGGTTAACCAGGGCACTCACAAAATTGAGATTCAAGTTAGTCATAAGGAATCCTAGAAGGCCATTAACTACCAGGCAAAGCAGAAGAAGAGGGTTGGATGTCCTTGCAGAGGTCTCAGAGTTCATGGAATAGTTGCATGAGGACATGCAAGAACCTAGCAGTGGGGGTATGTTGAGCTTCAAAGATGTTTTTCTCTTCCACCACATTCCACTTCATTTCCTTTGTCCATTATTAATTTCAGGCTTAAATGATCAATAAGATTAGTTAAAATTGCTTTGAGATTGTATATAATGTCTAACTTGCTATGTTTTCATGATTTCGTTGTTGTAGTACTTTTTGACTACACCTAGCTACAAAATGCAGACATTCTGTAGCTAGTTGCTCATTCTGCAACTGTCTTCATGTCTACGCAGGTTCCAGGTGTCATCTCAGGGAAAAAAACATATGGTCGTATTCCACATCATTCCCTTATCATTTTTTGCTCCCCACGAAGTCTGAGTTAAAGTATCAAAGTGGTTATGCACGAAGAAGAGAGGCAGTTTCCTATCAAAACACGGACTCTATAGATGTCCCCAGTAAAGCACAAGACTGTTAATAAGAGTTTTAATTTGATTAGGAATGGGAAAGACACTTATCCCTATTTTTCTCAAGAAGTAGTTATGTAATTTCATTATAAGTATGACTTGGGAGACCGAGAAACTGTTGGTTAGATTTTTGTTTTCTGTTGCTAGATTTTGGAAGGCTGTAAATACTCTGTTTTGAAGAATTTCTCCTTTAATGAAAGAGACATCATTTTATTGCATGAGCTAAGTCAATCTTGAGTAGATCCATGTGCTGATCCGGTGGTAGAGGGCACCTATTGCCCGTGAAGCATTATGCATTTGGTTTAGATAAGTAGCCGTAGCTTTGTTTCATTCTTAATTTAAATATTTTTCTGAACTTTGCTTACATTGGATACTACAGTTTAGCTTTTTTCTCATGAAGTATTCCAAAGGATCACTAATCCGAAATGAGGCATAATTGTAGCAATTTAAAACTTTACGTTATTTTGTGTTCAATTGTAATTAGTTGTTACAGCTAGTCCTATTCTCATTAATCTCTTCCAAAATATCACTAACTTTGGATAAGACTTAGCTGTAGTGTTTTGGTTTACCTGCGTATTGTTATGTTTTTATGCCCATTTGCACTAAATGATACAACCAAACTTGTTTGTACAAACTATTCCAAAATATCATTCATCTTGAACAAGACAGGGCTATAGTATTTCATAGAATTAGTTGCATTTTAGCTCAGTCAATACTTCGGAGGTAGATGTCATTCTAGTTTAATTTTGTCACTATATTCCAAGCTTGATAATGGTACTCTAGTTTAACTTTGTTCACTGTATTAGTATCATTCTAGTTCAGCTCCAATTCATTTCAAGTTAGATAATAACACTCTAGTTTAGTCTTAGTTCACTGTATTAGCATTCTAGTTTAGTTATTATCCATTGCATTTTAAATTGTATTAGTTGTTAAATTTAGATACCACGGTCTTCATTATCTACAAAACTTCTTTTGTTCTAACTTCATATTAATACATCATCAGTTGGACAGAAGCTAGTAATATCAGTTTAAGGCCTTGAGTATTTTGCAACCTTTTTTTTTACAATTTCACAAACAAGCCTTCTCTCAAAGACTATTCTAAAAAGAAATCTATAACTTTTGACTGAGGCCTAGTAGTGCTAAATTGAGTTGCAAAATAGAATTAGAAGTTAGTTTAGAGTAGAAATCTTATTGTGCTACAAATGTTCTTTTCCAATTATTTTCCAATAAACCTTTAACCATGGATGAGATGTTGTAACATTGTAAGTTGATTGTTGACTTAGGAAAACCTCAATCGCACTAAAAACTTATCCTTTTCTCAAGCTATTCCAACACATCTCTAAATGAATGAATTGGATGAGTTCATGATATGGGTTACTGAGTTCATGTTGTGATTTATTTCTTTGCTATGAGTCCTTATCAAGCTTTGCATTTTCTGTCCTTTAGTGCACACCTAGTTTAGAATAGTTTCACTCTGTTTTAGTGTAAAATTCTTAGCTCTTTTTCAACATAAAAACCATAAAACCAAAAACATCATAAAAACGCTAAACACAACGTAGTGAGAAAAAAATACCTAGGCACATATAGCGCACCACACTTCAGCAGTTTACTAGCCCTGGTTGACAATTAATGAACTCAATTTAGGAACACTAAGTTGAGCACAAAAAGTACATAGGGTCAGAAGATGAGGAGGCATAGTCTAGTAAATTTATACATGGATGAAAGTGGTCCAAATTTATCCCTAATTCCTATGTCAAAAGACCTCATACTAGACCGAAAAACAAGCTCAGGTTGAACAACAAGTTGATTTCCAATCCTAAACTAAAAGAATAAATTATCAACATTGAAGAGAGCCTAGAAGACAAAGTTGAAAGGAAGAAGAAAACTCAGTAAAACAGCCAAGCACAGAAAAAGAGGTATGATAAAAGGGTAACTAAACCAGAGGCCATTAGAATCTTTGCTTCTATTTTGGACCTTTTATGAATGACGAATAGGGCAGAATTGGAGAAACGTTTTGGTTAAATGTTCCATGTTTTCTGGATATAGCTACCCTTTCTGCGAAGGTAGAAATTATTTGTAAATATCAACATTTGATGGAAACACGCTAATTTTTTGTTTTGAATCATTATGGTGACATTAAATAGATGAAGTGGAAGCGATTTTCAGTTTCAATGGATACTTCCAGGTGTCTTATATCCAACCTTCTCCGAAATACCATGGTTTTTTTTTGAAAATTTAAAAGGAGACAACCACATGTCACTCCCATTGTTTTTTCACTTTTTTTTGAAGATTGGTTGCACTAAAACTTGAGAGTGGTCTTCGAATAGGATGCTACCTCATACAACCATTTCAGAGTGAGAGCCTCCATTATGCTTTCATGATGTTTATATTGTTTTTAATATAGCACTTTGTAATTAAGATTAAGGGATAATCCTCACCTCTTGCACGAGGTTGTAATGACTTTTGAAATAGATTTAACTTTTTTTGTGGAAGATGACAATATCATATTTTGTATATATATGCCAAACTGATATGAAGTCAAGGTTGATGGTTTTAGAATTTGACTCATATGATCTATAACATTTTTTGTGAATGAAATGGAATGATACTACTGAGGACTTATTACCAATTTGTTGTGTGTATTTTCTACTTTACTTTTGTTTCCATATCTACTCTCTTTCAGTTTAAATTTGCAAACCAATATGTTGTTATGAATATTTATTAGTCTCTTAAATATGCTATGTGTTTTATCAGTTTTTGTTAGTCTCACACAGTGAGAATAGCTAGTAAAATATATATTGTAATAGTGGAAGAGCATCATTCATGATAGTTATTCTTCATGATATTTCAATGAGAATATTGTTAGACTAGAAATAGCTTTCTCTCAATGGAATATTGTCAAACTAATACTTTTGTGAATTTCTTCTAAATGCAGTAGATTTATATTTCATGGACTTAATGTTTCCCCATATCTAACAATTTCCTCTCCTCATAGGCTACAATATTGCACTCTTATACCACATTAGATTTAAATACCCTCATTAGTAGAACTGTGGATTTGACTGAAATTTTATTTTTAGTGAATCAAATTTTATACCATCTACCAACCCCATAAAACAAATCATTAAAATTGCCTTAGAGTTTAGGATGTGTCTGGATAGGCACTTACTGCAGTCCAAGTGCTAATTCCAGCGCCAACACCTTTTGGTGCGTCTGCAGGGAGATGAAGGCCTTGTAACGAATTATTCTCCTGAGTCTATTGTTATGAATTACTGATAATCAGTTCTTGATGGTGAACAAGAATTGGTGACCCAAAGAAGACTACAAATTTGTTCACCTGGAAAATCCACAAAGAGGAAGAGGGGTTTCAAGACCTCCTTCTACAAGGAGGAATCAAAGATCTCCAACTGTAACTCCAGTTGTTGACCTAGAAAAAATCATCAAAGATGCCCTAGGAAAAAAGAGATCATTTTAAGCCACATATCAGTCAGTGAAGAAGGTACACAAAAGTACATTCCAAAGAAAAAGGTACCTTCATCTACTTTAGAATCTAAAGAGGTTTTATTTTCAAAAGATTCTGCTAAAAAATCTCAAGTTTAAGCTACTTCTTTAGAAAATAAAGTGAATGTTGTTAACCTAGGCTCAACTGAAAGTTTTTCTTACTCATCACCTATTAAATCTGAAATAAGTATTGTTCTAGTCAAAGAGGAAGAAACTAAATTTCTAACTGTTGATAAGAAATCAGAAGAGTTTGTGCTAATTGAGAGGGAATTAGAACAAGTATTGGCTATTGCACCTTTTCCTGATTGGGAATTTTTGACTAAAGAAGAATTCAAGACTATTTTAAATTTCCTTCAAACTCACCCTGAATACCAGTCTCTTATCAGCCCTCAGCAAGATTATTTTCCTTTTTCTCCAAATCGAGCTATTGGGTCATATTCCTCTCATCCACTTGAAGAGACTGTAACTAAAGGTCTTACCTTTAACTTATATGATTTCCTTGCTCAGTAAAATAAAACTGAATTAACTCCATCCCCTCAAGAGACAACTTTAGATTCTGATTCTTCTACTGAAGGAGAAGTCAAGACATATTTGGTTAATATTTTTGAAAACCCACTCTTTTCAGTTCCAAAGCCTGAAAAATCAACTCAAGATCCCCAATTTTCTGTTGTCCTAAATTAGAATCAGAATTCACCCATTGTAATTCCTATTTCTCAAACAACTACACTAGTTGTTCATCAACAAAATATGGCCCAGCCTACCCTTACAAGAATGCAGCAGATAGTGGCTGTGAGATATGCACCACTTGTTCTCCCTCAACCCTTGCATCCACTTACCCAAGGGGATTACTTGAAATATATTCCAAAATACACTGGGGAGGGAGAAGGAGTTTCAAATGAGGAACATTTAGTGGCTTTCTATAGTTATGATCACAATTAGAATATTGAACATGAAGATGTCTGGTTAAGACTCTTTGTTCAGAGCTTGGATGGTGAAACTCGAAAATGGTTTAGAAGTTTGGCTCCAAATTCAATAATAGGAATTAATGAATTAGAAGAGATATTTGTGAAGCATTGGGGTGATAGGAAAGACTATGTTTACTATCTTATAGAATTTGGAACTCTCAAGAAGAAAACTGATGAGTCATTAGCTGATTTTACTAAGAGGTTTAATAAAATTTATCACAAAATTCCTGAAGAAATTAAACCCACTGAAACCACAGCTATGATAAATTTTTCAAATGCTTTATATTATAATTTTTCCTTATGGTTGAGGTTTGAAAAAGCACAAACACTGACAAGTATGCAGGAGGCTGCAATTGGAGTGTAGTATAATCTCATAGCTTATAATAAATTGAAAATTTAGGAAGAAAAAGAAACAAAAGACAAAAAGAAGATGAAAGAAGAAAAACCTTCTTCTTCTAAGTCTCTTTCAGCAGAAGAAAATATCGATAAAATGTCTAATTTGATCAAGGAACTTACCTCTAAAATGTCAAAATTAGAGGTAGGAAATAAACCAGCTGCTAGAGCCAATCAAAATGAAGCTAATAGAAATCGGGCTCCCTTCAGGAGACCTTTTCAGCCTCAACAAATCCTACAGCGCCAAAGGAGGAATGTTGATGATCAAAATGTTCAGCCTCCTTTGAATAACTTTGTTGAAGAAGAACAATAAGGAAATGAGGAATAAAATGAAGAAATAAACCTTATGGGAGAGACTTCATAGTCAACATGTTTTACATTGCATGAATATGAAGATAAATCAAGCATTTTTTTGTTTTCTGATGATATCAATGCTCAAATTTATGCACAGAATGATAAAAAATAACAAGAAGTTCAAACTTAAATTACCCTTTGAGGTCCAAAGGTCCTGCTTAGTAGCCTAAACAAAAATCAAATTTAGACAAACAAGTTGCTAAATAGAAGGCCAAGGTAAATGAGGTTCCTCCACCTCAAAATTATGTCCCAATTGTTAAAATTACTGCAGAAAATAAGGAATTAGTTGAAATTTATTTCAGTTTCAAATCTGAATTGAATAAAATCAAAATTCCAGTCCCACAACTAGAGTTATTGAAAAATCCAACATATGAAGAGTCTTTCCAAAGTATGCTACAACCTCCTCTCACTCCTGATTCAGTCAACCTTGAGGATGAGCATCCCACTATTTATCTAGGTTGTCATGTCCAAGACCAGAATGATGATAACTCACCGCCTTTCTACCTGTCACTTAACATACATGACAAATTGTTACATAATTGTCTATTATATTCTGGAGCTTCCCACATCTCATGCCAAAGAAAGTGATAGATGAATTGGGATTATAGATCACCAAGCAATACCATAACCTCTAGACCTTTGACTCCAAAGAAGTCATCTGTCTAGGAGTGATTAAAGACTTGGTTGTTTCCCTTACACAGCTGCCTATGAAGAGCTTAGTGATGGACATTGTAGTTGTCGAAATTCCTTCTAGATTTGGGATGTTACTTTCTAGATCTTGGTCTAAGAAATTGGGAGGTACCCTTCAGATGGACATGTCATATGCTACCATCCCAGTGTTTGGAGGGGAATTCAGAAGGCTGTATAGTGAAACCCAAATGGCCTACATCATTAGTGATCAACACAATCCATCCAACCATCCCATATATGTTGAAGAAAATAAATTGGGGTAATCAATTCTGCACCTTGCTACTAATGATAATGATTTCTCGCCTCAAATAAGTGAAAAAAAACACATTCAAGGTGAAAATCAACAGTATTTAGAAGAAGAACAGATCTGGAAATTGTACTTTGATGTAGCCTCTTCAAGAGAAGGATCAGGAGATGGTGTAGTCCTCATTTATCCTACTTTGCAGAAGGTGACCATATCATACAAACTGCAATTTTCTACCACTAACAACATTGTTGAGTATGAAGCACTTTTGCCGGGTATGAAGGCAACGAAAGATTTGGGAGCAGAATAACTAATTGCTTTTGGTGATTAAGCAGGTGAGAAACAATTACCAATTAAAAAATTCCAAATTGAAGAATTATATAAATGAAGTCTGGGATTTGATTGAGCATTACTTTTTAGCATTTAATATAAATTTTGTCACTATAGAAGAAAATAAAATTGCTGATTCGCTACCTATTGCCGCTAGTAATTTCAAATTTCCTCTAGATTTCAACGCAACCTATGATGTTCAAATAAAAAACATACCTTCAATTCTTGATAACATCAAGCACTAGAAAGTATTTGAATATGATAGGGAAATTCAGAAATTTTTAGAGTGCGTTGAAGAGTTTGTAGACATACAAATTGATGATGAGCAGGAAATTGTTGAAAACCAAAATAGCAGCCCTTTTAAGAAAACTATGGTTGGGAAAAACATTATAGATCTGAAAAATAACTTTATTCCTAAGGTTTTAGTTCCTTTAGAAAGGCTATTTGATAATAATGATGTCTTTCTCAAGCCTGAAAGAAAAGTTGATGGAGAGAGTACAATAGAATGTAACATTGGTACAGAAGATCAGCCAAAATTAGTCAAGGTGTCCAAATTCCTCTCTCTTGAAACTAGAACTAAATATATCAAGCCACTAAAAGAATTTGCTGATATTTTTGCATGGTCTTATAGTGAGCTGAAAACTTATGGTAGGAGCATAATGAAGCAAAAAATCCTTTGAAAACAGATGCAAGGACTGTAGCACAAAAAATCATACACATCAATCCCATGATGCTCCCAATCATTGAGAAAGATATAAAAAAATTATGGGAAGCAAAGATAATTTTGCCTTTGATATTTTCTATCTGGGTAGCTAATATAGTTCCGGTAAAAAAAAAGAATGGAGAAATAAGGATTTGTGTTGATTTTCACAACCTGAATGAGTGTTCATTGAAAGATAATTATCCACTACCCAAGATGGATTATATCTTGAGAAGGTTGTAGGATCCAAAATATTGTCAATGATTGATGGATTTTTAGGCTATAATCAGATTTCAGTTGACAGGAAAGACAGACAAAAGACAACATTTACCACACCCTGGGGCACATTCATGTACAAAAAAATTCCATTTGGTTTGATGAATGCAGGCACAACCTTTCAGTGGGCAATGGATATTGCCTTTGCAGGAGAAAATGATAGATTTGTGGTCATCTATGTGGATGATATCACAATATATTTAAAATCTGATGAAGACCACTTGAAACATTTGAAACAAGTTTTTGACAAATGAAAAAAGTTTGGTTTGTACTTAAACCCAGAAAGGTCATCTTTTGTTGTCAAAGAAGGTAGGTTATTGGGACATATTGTAACATAAAGTGGCATCTCTATTGATCCGGGAAGAGTAGAAGCTATTTAGAAGATTGGTTTGCTAAGAAATAAAAAGGAATTGCAGTCATTTTTAGGGAAAATAATTTTTCTAAGGCATTTTGTTCCTAACTTTGCAGATTTGATCAAACATATAAATGTCTTTCTAAAAATATATGCAGAATTTAAGTGGCGAGATGAAGCAAAGAATTATTTTTCAGCAATTAAGTCTGCCTTGACTGAAGCATCAGTTTTGATTAGTCCTGATTTTGAAAAGGATTTTCTGATTTTTTCATATGCTTCAGAAGAAACAATTGCAGCTGTCTTACAACAGAAGAACAAGGAGGGTTTGGAGCAGCTTATTTCATTTTTTAGTCGTGCTTTAAGGGATGTTGAATTAAAGTACAACTTGACTGAAAAACAAACATATGCACTAGTTAAGGCTTTGAAGTCTTTTAGAGTTTATGTGTTGCATTAAAAAATAATTGATTTTGTGCCCAATACTAGTGTTAAAGATGTGTTTCTGCAGCTAGATACGTATGGAAGTAGGGGACGATCACTGACCAAAATTCTGGAATTTGACGTTGAAATCAAACCAACTAAATTGATAAAAGGTCAGGACTTGGCTCGCTTGATGGCTGAATCTAACTGCAAAGCTTCAAATCTGAATGTAGAGGCAGATGAAGGAGAAGATGGAGAAGGTATTTCTAATTATCCTGAAATATTTAATTCATATTGGTACACGGATATAGTTTAATTTTGTTAAATTTCAACCGTCCACTTGAAATGGAGAAGTCTAAAAGAAGAGATTTTAAATTGATAGCTGTGAAGTGTTGCATTTTGGAAGACCATCTTTACTGGAAATATCATTTTGGAATCTTGTTAAGATGTGTAGATGAAGCATAATCCCTGGATATTATGATAGAGATACATGCAGGAGTGTGTGGAGGGAATTTGTATTGGAGAGCCACTGCAAAAAAAAAAGTCAAGAGCTGGCTATTATTGTCCAACTCTTTTCTCTGATGTTTTTTCCAAAGTCATGAGTTGTGTCGAATGTCATTAATTTTCTGGTAAACATAAATTTCTACCATTACCTCTCATTCCTATTTCAGGAGATGTTCCTTTCCAGCAGTTGGGTCTAGACTTCATCGGTGAAATTCATCCACCTTCATCAAGACAACATAGATGGATTATCACAACTACAAACTATTTCACTGAATGGATTGAAGCTGTACCAACCAGGAATGCTACTAATTTGGTAATTATCAAATTTATATTGGAAAACATTATGTCAAGATTTGGATTTCGACATAAATTAGTAACTGATAATGTGATGTCCTTTAAGTCTGCTAAGATGTACAACTTTTTTCAGCAATATGGGATTGAATTGACTCATTCCATGCCTTATTACCCTCAAGGTGATGGATTGGCTAAGTCATCTAATAAAATTTTGGTGAGAATAATTAAGAAAATGATGCCTGAAAATAAGAGAAATTGTGACACTCAGTTGATACATGCTCTGTGGGCAGATAGATTAAGTGGTAAAAAATCAATTGGAATGCCTCCATTTTGGATTTTTTATGGTATTGATGATGTAATGCCTTTTCCATTAGCTCTTCCTGTGATGAATTTACTGTAATATGAATTTGATGATGAAAATTTAGTCCAAAGGAGAATGCTACAGTTGATAGAGGCACACCAAATCAGAGAATCATTGCTAGAAAAAGTATAGAAGTATCAGGCTAAAATCAAATTTGTTTTTGATAAAAGATAAAATCAACACTTGTTTTGGGAGAATGATTCGGTGCTGCGTTGGGATGTTAGGAGGGAATACCATGGAAAGCATGGTAAGTTTGACAATCTGTGGTTTGGATCATTCAGAATTGTTGAAGTTTTGGAGAACAATACTTTCCTACTCAAACATCTAGATGATGATTAGCTGACTGGAGGCCCAGTCAATGGTCATTTTGTAAAGGATTTTTTTTTTTAGTAAGTTAGTTGAGTCATTCCAGTGTGATGTGTCAATAAACTCCATGCCCAATGGTTCTTATGTTTTTATATATGGTCATTCTTGAATCTAGTCTATCAATGGTCAATTCTAATATTTATTCTCAAGAAGTATTATGAGTTTCAGGGGTTTTTAAGGCACTGAGTCTATAGTCCTTGAAGCCTCACATGGAGGACTTCATCCCCAAAAGGAGCCATTGTTAGCACTAAAAATGTTAATGGTGTAATCGCCATTATGCCATTATTTTCAATTTTTTTTTTAATGTCCTAGTCCATGTCCAAGTTTGAGTCATTTCCAACAAAGGTGAAAAAGAGTCCCAAAATCAAGGTAATTTTAAGTGAATAGGAATCATTAGTGTTTTAGAGTCATAAAATAAGTTGAAATCACTATTTTAACTTATGATAGTGTTGAAGGCTAGCCATCGTTGGATAATAAAGTCACAATCAACTTGTTTGAAATAATATATAACTCTGTTGTGATTTCATTGTCAAAACGGTAATGCAGTAAAGGGCAGCTATTTATTAGAAATGAAAGTTATATATTTCACACAGTGAAAAGCACATCTATTTCACTGATATTTTGGTTATCTCAAATCAGATGAAAGGACAATTTTTCATCAAGTATACAGGAGCAGTAGAGAATGTTTAAAGGCAAGGATTATTCATATTTGAATATCATTTGAAGACCCCTATGTTATGAGTATAATTATTCTTTTAATTAAGATTAATTATTATTTGATCCAAGGGGATTATTATTAATGAATGGCTAGTTTACCTAAGTTGCTAACCTATAGCTATTTCACCTAAGACAAGTAGAAAGCCTGGTACGAGGAATCTAACATTTAATGATAAGGTGGAGTGTGAAGCTTAGTGGGATGACTTGGTGCTGGTTTTTGAATTATTTAAAAAACATATCATTATTCATTTTCATAATTGTAGGCGCAAAATTAGAGAAGAGAGCTCAGTGATAACTCAACCTAAGTCCTTTGTGCATGCTACAGGTAAACAGGTTTTAAAGCAGGAAAATCGAGGTTTCATGGACAATATTGCAACCAGAGTTCAACAGTTGCGTTTGTGAGAAGTTTAGCTGTCAAAAAAATGGGGAAATGAGGAAATGTAAATAGGTCAGAGCCTGCTAACACAAGATTTGTGGATGCGAGATCTAAATCATAGTTCAAATTTGCAGGTCGGTATAAATTCCTCCAAAATTTTTCTAGGGAGAATGTGGCTCTAGCTCAAGCTTTCGCTGAGTCTTTCGATGGTGACAAGGTCAAGTTAGGCAACAACACATTCAACATTTGCGAGGCTATCATAGCCTGTACAACCCAAACTTCTGCAACCGGCGAACATTGGTTTAAAATCAAAGCGCTTCTTGAAGGAGTAATTTCTTACCTTAAGCCCAAATATGCTGATATGAAATGGAATTCAACTGCTCACATTTCTTGTTTTAAAGTCGAGTGGCAACATGTTATTCCCTCATTCCAGAAATACATCACATTCGAAGGGAGGTTTTCTTCTGTTCATCGTTATCATTTGATATTTATAGCCCACATCTCATGAGAGAAACCTCTGAACCTACCCTATTTTTTGTATAAATCTATGTTTAAAATGTCCCTCAAGCTACATAATATTCCAAACTACTCCTTGCAAAATTTGTATTACAGAGGGCTGATTAAAATTTTAGTTGTATTCATCTCAGAAAGAAGAAAATTACTTGGGATAGGTTTTTGAGAGAGGAAGGGTTTGGCAGCATTAATTCCAGAAGAAAGGTAGGGAGGCCTAAGAAGAAAGACATCCATGAGCAAACCAGTGTTGCCCCTGTTTCACACAGTTCACCATCTAACTCAGTACATTCATCAGTCTTTTGTCAAATTAGCCCTACCTCTATCTCAGCCAAAAGGATAACCAGAAGCTCAAGCAGAAAGGCTGCAAACCCTATCCCTACACTAGCAATATCATCAGTTGATGAATTTTATGTTAGTAGCTCACCTAGGGAACCCCAAACCCTAAGGTCTTTCATGGATGAATACAAGAATAAGTTGCAACAGGAAAATGAAAAGTCTCCTAAGAAGCCTATGTCAAAGGGAAAAGAACAAAGTTACCTCTTCTTCATGAAGCCAGCCCAAGAATAAAATATTCATGGCAGAAGAACCAGTGGAAGTCAACCCTGGTCTTCTTGCACCTAAACATGTTTTCTCACCAGTGGAAGTCAACCCTGGTATGAAAAGTTCAAGCCAGGTTCCTGAGTCATCTCATCAAGTGCAGCCAAGTAGTGGCACATCTCTCATAGAGTCCACCCTCTCACATGTTTTTCTTTCTCTAAATAAAGGAAAACGGAAAATGACAGAGCCTACCATAGAAGAAGAGGCTACTTTGGCTAAATTAGTGTCCTCCATTTTTTCTTCTATCAAGAAGAAGAAGAAAAATTAGATACACTCTTATTCCTTATTTGAATACTGTACTGACCCTGAGTACACAGAGTCAGAAGATGAGGAGGTAGAGTCTAGTAAATTTATACATGGAGGAAAGAGGTCCAAATTCATCCCTAATCCATATGTCAAAAGACCTCATACTAGATGTAAAAACAAACTCAGGATGAACATCAAGTTGATTGCCAATCCTAAACTAAAAGATCAAATTATCAACATTGAAGAGAGCCCAGAAGACAAAGTTGAAAGGAAGAAGAAAACTCAGTAAAAAATCCAAGCACAAAAAAGAGGTCTGATAAAAGGGTAACTAAATTAGAGGCCATTATAATCTTTGCTTCTATTCTAGACCTTTGATGAATGAATAACAAGGCTGACTTGGAGAAACGTTTTGGGTAAATGTTCCATGTTTTCCTGATATAGCTACCCTTTCTGCGAAGGTAGAAATTATTTTGAAATATCAACATGTGATGGAAATGGGCTACTTTTTTGTTTTGAATCATGATGGTGACATCAAACAGATGAAGTGGAAGGGTTTTTCAGTTGCAATGGATTTTTCCAGATGTCTTATATACAACCTTCTCTAAAATACCATGGTTCTGTTTTGTATATTTAAAAGGAGACAACCACATGTCACTCACACTGTTTTTTCACATTTTGCTAAAGATTGGTTGCACTAAAACATGACAGTGGTCTTTGAATAGACTGCCACCCCACACAACCATTTCAAAGTGACAGCCTCCATGATGCTTTCATGATGTTTATCTTTTTTTTAGTATAGTACTTTGTAATTAATATTAATGGATAAGCCTCACCTCTTGCACGAGGTTGTAATGACTTTTGAAATAGATTTACCTTTTTTTGTGGAAAATGACAGTATCATATTTTGTGTATATATCCCAAAATGATATGAAGTAAAGGTTGATGGTTTTAGAATTTGACTCATATGATCTGTAATATTTTTTGTGAATGAAATGGAATGATACTACCGAGGAATTATTACCAATTTGTTGTGTGTATTGTCTACTTTACTTGTGTTTCCATATCTACTCTCTTTCAATTTCAGTTTGCAAACCAATATGTTGTTATGAATATTTATCAGTCTCTTAAACATGTTATGTTTTTTATCAGTTTTTTTTAGTCTCACACAGTGAGAATTCCTGGTAAAATATATATTGTAACAATAGAAGAGCATCATTTATGATAGTTATTATTCATGATATTTCAATGAGAATCTTGTTAGACTAGAAATAGTTTTCTCTCAATGGAATATTTTCAAACTGCTACTTTTGTGAATTTCTAATAAATGCAGTAGATTTCTATTTCACAGACCTATTTTTTCCTCATATCTAACAATTTCCTCTCCTCATAGGCTGCAAACTTGCACTCTGCTACCACATCATATTCCACTACCCTCATTAGTAGAACTGTGGATTTGACTGAAAATCTCTTTTCAGTGAATCAAAGTTTATACCATCTACCAACCCCATAAAACAAATCATTAAAACTTCCTTAGAGTTTAGGATGTGTCTGGTCAGGTGCTTGCTGCAATCCAAGTGCTGATTCTAGCGCCAATAGTGATAACCTAAGGATATAAAATTATATTTTAACCATGCACTGCATGGTGATTGAAAATGGTTCATTTATTATACCATATATATGGTATCCTATTGCTGTGTTATATCACAATATGGTTAACATGTTATTGATCCTTTAATCAAACGTAAATGGTGTTAACCCTATGTACCATCAAATCATGTGCTCCTTTCGAAAATTCTATACTCACACTTATTGCAAGTGATGGTTTCAGGATATGTGTCATATCTTATGAGGTTTGTATGGTGATTTAGCGGGTGACTTGGTATGCTCGTCTAAGGTGTCGACCTCAACAAGCACCAATTTTCATACCTCTAGCTTCATTTCATGTTCTCAGCTTGTTTTTCATTTCTCTTAGCCATTACTTCCTTCGTACTTGACTCTGTACTTGTCAGACTCCTAAGTTAATCATTAGGTTTTTTGGGGGGTTACCAAAATTTATCATTAATTTTCCTTCATGTTCCTTCTAGAAGGCTCTGCAGCTTAGGATTTGGATGACTTCACTGTTACACATTTTTAACCTCTGTCTCACCAAAATTCCTAGTCTAATTCCTTCAAGATAGTAACCTTTCTTCTTGTAGTCTGGGTTGAAGCCAATAGAGATGAGATTGTGGAAGTGTATGATGAGTGATTGGCCTTATTTTGCCAATTTTGTTTGAGGGATTTATTCCAATTATTTCAAGTTCATGGCAAAGGGGTTGTGGAATATTTTGCCTCTTCCTTCGATGGGAAGAAAACCTGAATGGGTGACTTGAAGGTGGCAATAAACCTTAATTTCATTATGGCAGCCACACACCTATCATTCAAAGGGGAAAACGTTTTTCAGAATTGTGCAATTCACGACATCCATTGGAGAAAACATCTCATTAGCATAGATTGTTTTCATAATGTAAAAGGTATGGATTAGAGGAAATTTAAGCCTAAAAGTGGCCTCCTAAGAAAAATTGATAAAATGATGGTTAAAATAATAAAATAAGAGTTATGAATTTTGGAGGGAAAAGAAGAAAACTAATTTTTTCAATTGTATTTTTGGCTTATATCCTTATAATGTTACTCAAATTTCATGTTTAGACACTTTTTGAATGCGGAATTAAATTCCGCATCCAACGAGTACCCATTATTTATACTTTCGAGAAGACACACATTGATAAAAACTGAAGATACATTCAAAAAGCATGTTGAACATGTTTTTTTAATGCATCTTCAATTTTTATCAATGTGGGTCTTCTCGAAATTATGCACAATGGATATTCGTCGGATTCAGAATTTAATTTTGCATCCAATGAGTATCTACACTTGAAATTTGAGTAAAACTATAAGGAGATAAGCCAAAAATACAATTACAAAAATAGTTTTTCTTCTTTTCCTTCCAAAATATTTACATGTACCTCTTTTTAAATTTAAATAATTTTGATTGGTTTACATATTATGACATGGAAATTACATGAAAATTTCATGGGCACTTTTAGGCCGAAATTTCCTCTAATCCCAGTCTTTTTGAAACCTAAATGGCGTGATTTACTGAATGTGCTATGTCGATATGTAACTTTTGAGGGACATCACCTACTGGTTTTCATTTATCATATTAGGCTGTTGATGGTTTTTCTTGGAAATAAACTTAATTTTCCCTACTATTTTCATAAAAATTTGACTAAAATTTCTCAAGCCTATTAGTCAAACCACAAGAACCCTCAGAGATCCTTGTTCCACCATGGCATTATTTGTATATTATTTAATCACCAGTTGGCTTAGTCGAGTGATGATTGGTATAATTTCTTAGCCCATAATGGCTTTGAGAAACCCCAATCATTCGACTCTCCTGATTCCTCTGGCACTTATTCTCCTAACCCCTCACTTATCAATGTTGTGCTACCACATTGTGATCACTTATAACATGATGATTGTGAGGAATTGGTCCATGATACAAACCCATATATCTTCGATGATAATCAAGTTGAAACCCTAAGTATTTCTTCCCTTTGTTCTACCATAACCATTGGAAAAGGCACCCCTATTCATCTTATAGAAATTAAATATAAACATGAACCAAAACCTTCTAAGGTAACTCCTTGGGTCACACCTACATTCACAAAAACTACACACGAAGAGGAAAAAAATCAAATGACACATCACCAATAGTCTAAGGTTAAGGAAAAACAAATCTAGAGAAATATTTCCCGAGTAAGATAGAATAGACATACGATTCCTCCTGCTAATGATGTATTTTTCGATCTTGAAGATCATCTTGAGCCATCATGAAAAAATAATACGCCTCAATCGCAGGAGAATTATTGATTCTGTGGTGATGCTGATGAAAAATTGACAAAAATGAGAGGGTGGCGAATCAGTTTAGTACATTCATGGACATTAAAATTATTTTCATTTGACTGATTATCTGGAACATTAAATGAGCAACGTAACACATAATGACAAACATATTGAATATGTGAACAACAAGTAATAAGTAATACAAAACATCACATAAGCACATAACATCAACACATATGGACATCAAATATAAGTGGAAACACATAAAGGGAGAAAACCACAATTTTTTATTGTTGTGATGTAAGGGCAAGCTCCTATTCCCTTGTTACATCTGATTTTTTGTAGGCTCCAACCTACAGGAGGACGCTACCTCAATTATTTTGCAATCTAAAAGATGCAAGGAAGCTCCAAATCCCATAAGTTTTATGCAGTCTACAACCCACAGGAGGCTCCTACCTCAACAAGATACAACATGTTATTTATCAAGCTCCAACTTGAAAGGAAACTACAATCCCTAATACATACAACTAGTTTACCTAGTCATCGATTCTGCATATATCCATATTTATCTTTGTATCTTATCCCTTTCAAATATGCTTCACATCAATTTCATATGTGCCAGATAACTCATGAGTAATCATATCTCACATATTCTCTAACTCTCCAACACAACATTGTTTCCAAAATGAAAACATTTATAAATATAGTTTTTTGGTTATTTTTATTCCACATAATAATATTAAGTGAACATGCTTGAATATGGATACATTTTGTATTTTTTTGTAGGTATCATACTTTATTTATTTTTATGCTATCAATTTAAAATTATATCATTTTTTCCCTTTCCTGTAACAAGCACATAGTTTCCATTATAACTTAAGATGATACCTCATTGGTACTCGTAAATAAGGTACACTTGCAATCCTGTTTACTTTCTATCACAACAAGTCAAACCAATTGTTTGATCAAATCAACATGAATAAACATATCACATACAATTAGCTCAAAACACAACGATCATAGGTCAAAATCATGAATCACATGCAATCATCATAAAAGATAATCATAAATCACATTTAACCATAATCATAAATCACTTTTAACCATCATAAGTCAGAATTTTAGATCACATGCATAACAAAATTGAAATAAAATACCTCTAATTATCCTTCATCAATCCTTACTTCTGCCTTTGTTCTTTCTCTACACACACCAGGTCGGTTTCCACACCCAACAAGCACCCAATTTCTTTTATTCTTTTCAATCACATAAACATACACACAATTTACATCATAACACATAGACCCACATACGACATATAGCACCATACAATACACACACCCACACTAGCATACGACACATACACCTACATCTGGCGTACGACACAACACAATACATACAACTCCACCTGGTGTACAATACAATACATATACATACATAGAGTACAACACAACGAATACACATGTCATGATATCATGACTACATAATGCACATACATAGTACTGCATGCCCGCAATATATCATGTATGACATGCACTCAATACCACATGTATACCAGCATCATATGCACAACATGTACACAGTACCACCTATAGACAACACTACCTGCACAATGTGTGCACAACATCAAATATACATGACACCACCTATACAACATGCACACAACGCCAAATGTATACCCGCACCACCTGTATAATGTGTAATTTACACAACATGACATGCACGACATGTGCACGATACCACATGTACACAATGCCACATGCACGACATCTACACGGCACCACCTGCACACATCACCACATGTACAACATGTACACAACACCACATGCACACAACTTCACATGTACAATCATGAACACAACACCATATGTACATAGCACCATATGCACAACATGCACACAACACAATATTTACATAGCATTGTACATAGCACCATACATACACAATGTTGCATATCTAACATGCACACAGTACGATATGTACACAACACTGCACATCCAACATGTACATACCGCCATCTATACCTAGCACTGCATATGCAATATACACATAACAACATATATACAACATGCATACAATATCATATGTATGCAATACTACATGTGTTAATGTACACATCACCATAGGTACAATCACTTAATATAAAACATGCACAACATATACAAAATAGTAGTATTGCAAATACATAGACCACACATTGACTCCACAAACAAACTTCATTCTAGTGTCTTTCCACTATCCATGGTTATCCTAGCATGTCACGGATCACACAACTTTCACTTCCCAAATGTACCCCTTAGCATTACCTATCCATAACATAAACATAGGCATAGGACAGGCATATAATATCAATTCATATCCACATGATAATGACCTCATAGATCTATCAAGGTTACTCTTCGCACTTGATTCCTCATAATACTAAAACATCTTCATGACATTCACCTGCATAAGAAATCATTCCTCCACAAGAATGATGATTTTCTTATGCTAAAGATTATATATATATATATATATATATATATATATATATATATATATATAGCATAAAAAAATCATTATCCTGCCAGAAAATGACATAAATACACACATATATACATATAAACATTAGCATTAAAAAATCATGATCCATGACAACCCTCTCAAACACGACATACATACATACATACATACATACATGTATACATATATAAACATAAACATAAAGAAATCATGAACTCGTTAGATAGCAACATACATGCATGCACATATACCTATATATACATTATCATACTCATGATCACAACATAATTACCAGATATCATAGGTTAAAGGTTAAGAGAACTTGCTTTATCCATGCACAATATGCACTACGTTGAGAGCAAGAGCTCCCAACATAGCCAAGGTATCTAACACCTCATATCCATTTACTTTACCTTTCATGTTACCTTTCTCATGACTGGTTTGCCACCATCCATTTACGTCAATTGACCCAACCAATCCAACTAGTTTTCATATTATTACCCTTAGCTGCCCTTATACATGCACCAATCTTCAGCCAAATCTTTCATTACCTTATAGGTTTCATTCAACTCTTCCATATCTCCATCAAATTTCTCTTTCCCAACCAATTCCTGAGACTCAAAGCATAAAATAAAAGGACAAGGACAATAAACAACAAGAAGAAAACCATGAAAACCTATAACAATACGACACCACAACCAAAGTGGCATAGTTATGCACCATACATAAACAAGCTGCAAATCCGGCGCAAACGTATCACAAAATACCAAAAGAAAAAAACTAGCAACAAACACCATGACTCAATTCACCATGGGTTCCCAAAGCTTCCAAGGGAAATATCAACCCGAGCATCCTTCAATATTTCATGGCAATATCTTGCCATGAAATCCCCTACATCCTACTACCATAAACACATAATTTTCAGTGCATAATTAAATATAAAAATATACCATTTATCTTACCTTGTCATGCCAATCATGTTGCCTTGTAAAAAAATGCATACACCTCTCAAGGAACTCCAATTAATTGATGAAGTCGTTCATAGATGGAAACTAGCTGTTATACCTGTCAAATACATGTTCATGAATCTAGGACATATCCACATAATGTCAGATCAAATCAAGGTTAATAAGACTTATTGTCTCCATGCAGAGTGCTCATTTGTTTGGAATTAGGGTCTCCAAACATAGCCCAAGGAACTCTTACCCAATTCCTTTCTTTTATCATTTACCTTGTTGCAATAGAGTCTTACTATGTATTATCACATCACCCAACTATTAGTTATGTAAATACATCAACTATTACCTTGTCACACTAATATCAAGCATGTATGATGTTGCCCTGCAACCTCTTACACATGTCAATCATATATTCCAAATATCAAGACAACATATCTATCAATTAAAAATCAACCTTTACCAAATCTAAAAACCATGTCATAATCAACAATCAAATCAGAGTCATAAGTCATAATACATAATTCCACAACTATCACCTACTTATACTCAAGTACATATAAGTTGCCTCAGCACATATTGCGTTAGTACAACCATCTTAAAACCAAATAATTTTTTCATGCAATCTTAGAAATACATACTCATGTATGTAACTAATCAAACATTCATCTACATAATAGAAACCAAACACTCAAACACCAAATAGACGACATAATCAAATAGTCAAGCACCAAGTATATGACATAAGAAAACTCATACCTTAATGTATCTGAAAGGAGGTTATCTTGTCTACACAATCAATCTAGATTAGCACGATATAACTTCACAACATATCAACCCAATCATAAATAAGGTTATGATATCCATAAAAATAACTAGCTAACATATTCACACCCTGAAGTCATCAACAATTGGCATTCTTCATACAATCACGTATGCACAGTTAGTCTAGACATAATGCAATACACTATCATAATTACGCAATTACGTTGATTCGTGCCTGAATCTCATAACCCTAACCATCAAGTCACTAGCATGTAAAAACAAGAAGTTATACTAATCATGCTCATCCACAACATGTAACCTAATCATCATGCTAACTATCATACAAAAACATCAAGTTAACCCATAACATGCTCATCAACAACATATAATTTAACTAACATAAAACAACAATAGCAATGCATACCACCACAGGTTTCTATCATTCATGAATATCCGACACATGTACATATAACTACACTAATCAATTAACATATATAATTTATGTAACCATAACATCCATAGAATGAAATGAATACTCATAACCATAATGCATATAACAATCCTTAACCTACTTACCTACATGCCTAACATCCAAACTTGTGTGACGACATGTTCTTGCCTCGAGGTCCAATGCTGCAACTTCCCTTTAATGGTATACATCTCATGCTCTATATTATCCAACACATTAGCATCATAATATACCAATATCATCATGATGACCTAATTTCATACAATGACCTAATGCACCACAACCTTCACCAACCAATGCAAACTTGACAATAATTACCCAATTGACATGTATAACCAATCATGAATGACCAATGCATTTCCCACATATAGAATCACATAAGAAAGCATACACAGACAACAC
Source organism: Pinus albicaulis (assembly GCA_034641835.2). NCBI lineage: Eukaryota > Viridiplantae > Streptophyta > Pinopsida > Pinales > Pinaceae > Pinus > Pinus albicaulis. Next base: position 84,290,915 of record CM076574.1, on the reverse strand, counting down.
ACAAGCATGACTAATGTGTGACCTAGCATAAACAAGAAATTCATACACAACATGTAGAAAAATGTAAACATGTGTGCACAAATAATACATAAGCGTGAACAACACATAACGAGTCATACACTCGTGAAAAAATGTTGATAACCACACCATCAACACTTCCATAGCGACACTATTTCCACCATCGACCACACAAAATAGATGAAACAAGCACATATACCATAGGTATGAGAAACACATATGCAACCAACATAAATGCATGATCAACACACTTCCCATCCAGTTTGAGGGTTGAACCATGCTCTGATACCACTATGTAATATCCCCTTCCCACATCTACCTAAGAAATCATCCAGTTGGGGTAAGTATGAGATGAGAGGCTACTATAATGAGATTCAACATCCTATGTGACCTTAAGGAAGTGGAACCGATGGAAACACAACCTACAAACCTTGTACAACAACCACAACACCCCCCAGGAGGAAACCCAACCCCTTAGGCCTCTCACTCCTGGGTCACACTGACATTTTGACCTCTTTGAGCCATAGCCGAAAATATAACATTGTATTCCAGTGGACAGGAGGCTATAGCCGCAGGAATAACACTTCATGCCAGCGGCCAGGGCCCCAAATAGTCATTTTTGTGCTAGCGACCCTGGGATATGAGCCACCTTTTCAAGCCCAGAACCGAGTGCTCTTCCCAGAACTTCATGAAAAAATCATAGATGATAAATAAGAACAAGACAATCATACATATGCAATCACATCAATAAGAAATCATCTAGACCCCTCCTAGCTATGATAGGAATTTTGTCAAACATGTCACAAACATGAAAGCTACAGCTATAAAAAAAAACATAGAAAAGGGGTATCATACTTATCTCAGAATCACTAAGAATAATTTCTCCGTACATAATTATTTGTCATACAATCTATTCTGCCATAGATATAGTGTGCATTCATTTACAAGTAAAAACATGGAGAGAGACATATATCATCACTTTCAACATACATGTTTATAACCACCATAATAAAAACATAATTACATAGGATACAATAACAATAAAATCCACATAATAACTAGAACACTTATATATCAAATAAAAAAGGAATGAGCTTCTCATTTATGGATATAAAAACCAACCGGATATGGGACTTCCACATTCCACCCAGCCATAGATTGGCTAAGCCAAATCTCTCTTTGTCCAATCACCCCCGTGCCATATTCCAAGCATGAATGTGGGACTCATAACCAAACAAAAATAACCAAACAAGCATGAATGTGGGACTCATAACCAAACAAGCATGAATGCTACCGAGGTTCTCTGCCTACATCATGATTAATTTGAGTGCCTCCTAGTCTCTTAGGCTTTACCATAAGCCACAGTCTAAATCAAAGATCACTAGGCCCTAAAATAAGACATACTCTATAGGCTTTATCGTACATACCATCCCGAGACTACTAGGCCCAAAAAAGATAAATCCACCTCTTTGATTTACTGTATATATCACCATTCACTGGAAAAGATTCCTAGGCCCACCGAGGCACATAGTCTAATGTTACCCCAACCCATAGTTTGGATCAAGGGTTACTAGGCCAGTGGCTTTACCATGATCCATAGTCTAGTTCAGGGACCACTAGGCCCTACGTTTTTCATTTCATATATCCACCCCACTTAGCTTCGAATCCATCCAGAAATCTAGCTCCACCAAAGTATGAGAAACCCATCTCACCAAAGCTATAGAGAAATGGAAAGGCTAGGATGAAAACCATGTCACACTAGGAAAAACCCATGTTGAGACAGAAAAGAACCACATGTAATACCATGTATACCAAATCTACCAAGGAAATCACATATATAAATCAATACCTACAAATAATTATGTTGCAGTTGATTGATTCATGCTCTTCCTTGTTTTCTTTTCCTTTCTTGCTAGAATGCCAAAGTGCTCCAAGAAAACTCTAAGTGTCCAAGAATTAGAGAGAGAGAGAGAGAGAATAATGAGAGAGATCCAAAACTATACTGACAAAAGGTTTTTGAGAAAAAAACTTTCCAACTCATCCTCAGAAGCATTTTTATCAATGAGGACTCTATTTTCTTCATTTTCCATTATTTTCCTTCATTTTCCTCCTCACATGCAACCTGTGACCTTTCACCTTCCTTTTCTCCTAATTTCCATTATTTTCATAAATAAAAACCAATAAATGCCTGATTCCTTTCCAAATAATTTTCCATTTCCTTTTCCAATTTCCTTTAGCCATAATAAACTAAAATAAACACTCAATAGGATATTTTTCTTAGCATTCAAATTGGAATACATTTCCCATCAACTTAGGTTAATATTTTTAACTTTTATTATATGTAGTTTTTATCAGGGTTGTTACAAGATATGCATCACGCTTAGTGAAATCAAGTCTCATTAAGTAGCTATCAATTTGAGAATACCAAGATATTGGATCTTTCTTAAGTCCATACAAGGCCTTGTTCAACCTGAAAATGCGAGACTCCTTCCCATGCACCTCAAAACCCTGAGGTTTATCTGTGTACACTACTTTCTCAATTAACCCTTTGAGGAAATCATTCTTTACATCCATATGATGTAAATTCCAACCCAAAAAATTAACAAGAGAAATAATAGATATAACATAGGTGTACCTAGAAACTGGGGAAAATGTTTCATCGTAGCCTTCTCCCTCTTTTTGGGAGAACCCTCTAGACACAAATCATGCCTTGTATTTGTCAATACTTCCATTTGTAGAATTCTTGACCTCGTATATCCGATTGGAAGTCACCACTGAATTTCCTTTAGGTCTCAACACAACTAGACCTAATTCTTCATGATGGATTGGTATTCTTCATCCATGGCCTCCTTCCACACTGCTCGCTAGTTTCTTCTTCATAAGTGTAATTTTATGCATCAATAAGGTTAGCCATAATAGATGCATAACTAGAAAACATTTTAGGTTGCTTACTTTCTCTAGATGTTCCATGTAGGGTTATAAGTCCTTTTTCTTCTTCTAAGGTAGACACAAGCCATGTTGGTCTCTTCCTAATCTTATGAATAACAACTATTTCTACCAGTTCACAAGGCCCTTCTAGATCTTTAGGATGCTCTGTAGAACTTGAAATTTATTCCTTAGAAGCCTCATATATTTCTCCATCGTTATTCCTTAGACTTCCAATATGAAATCTTCTTATTAAAGGTGACATCCCGACTGACCTCATTTCGTCACTACTTTGGAATATAGACTCTATAGGCCTTTGATGATTTGTCATAACTAACAAATATTCCATTATTCCTGAAGATTCTACATTATTCCTTTTATCCCTAAGAACGCGAATGTAAACTTGGTAGCGAAAGGTTCTCAAATTCCCAACCTTTGGCTTTTGTCTAGTGAACAATTCTTTAGTAGTCATCTCTTCCAAAATTCAATTGAGGACTTCTATTATGATAGTACACATTTGTTAAGGGTGCTTCTCCTCATAATAACATAAGAAATTCTTGATCATGCATAATAGCCTTGACATATTATTCAGTGGATTTGTTATTTATTTTGTCTACTCCATTCTATTGAGGATTATAGGCTACAATCTGTTGAGTCTCAAAAATGTTCTCCATATTCATACATATTTCCATTATGTCATAACCATTTAGCTCTTATTTCATAGCCATTTGACCTAAAACCCTACATCAAGTAACCATTTTCATAAATATATGGGTTAGGATCCTTGTCTTCCAAAGTTATTTATTTTATGTATTTAAAGTGAATTTATGATTAGAAACTAGAAAATTAACATAGTTTCATATATATATATATGTGTTATGAGTTTTGTGACATGTGTAGGTCAAAAGGAGACTTCTAGAAGACCCTTATGTGGCACTCTAAAGCCAAATTCGAATTTGGTTGGAGAAGATTATGGGATCAAGAGGATATGTGTCTCACTTCCTTATTGTATTGAAACTCTAAGAGGATATGTGTCTCATTCCTCAAGTTGTGTTAAAACTCTAGAAAGACATGTGTCTTATCATTTCCTATTTTGATTGTAACTCTAGAGATGGAGGGAGAGATTCATGGACTCCCATTAATGAGATGTCTCCTCATATTTTGTATAAATATGAGAAGCTTTCTCCTATAATAGGTAATGAAGAAGTAATGAGAAAGTAATGAGAAAGTATTGAAGAAGTAGATTTGTAACTAAGTTCAAGATGGAATGGGATGTAGATTTGTGAGTTCTTTTTAATAGAGAAATTCAGTTCTTTGATGGTATTTTGATTACAATTTTAAGGAGCTGAAGGACTTCACCAAATTGGTAGCAGAGGGCCCCTGCTATCCAAGGAGGCTTTTACATGTTTTCTAGATAAGTTGCTTTCAATTCTGTTTTGTCATATTTCCTTATTTAGATTGCTTTTTGAAATCATAGCTTTTAGCATAATTTTTCATGGCAGCCCGGGCATTTGCATATCTTTTGACTAATGACATGGAATCAATATTGTTCTGCTGTTAATTTATTTTTTTCTTAGTTTTTGTTTAATTCCGGTATTGCTTTGTTTATTTCAGTCTTGCACATTTTCTTCAGTAGTTAGATTTAGATATATTAAATTGTTCATGTCATTTTCAGTTACCTCCGAAAGCCACAGCTGGACTGATGGTGAGGGATTGTATTATGAAATGTGTAGTTTGATATTAGTTTCCTTTATGCAAATTTAGATATATTAAACTGCTCATAACATCTTCAGTTGCCTCCGAAAGCCACAGCTGGACTGATGGTGAGGGATTGTATTATGAAATGTGTAGTTTGATATTAGTTTCCTTTCCGCAAGTTAGATATATTAAATTGCTCATAACATCTTCAGTTGCCTCCGAAAGCCACAGCTGGACTGATGGTGAGGGATTGAATTATGGATGTGTAGTTTGATATTAGTTTCCTTTCTGCAAGTTAGAAATATTAAATTGTGCATGACATCTTCAGTTACCTCCGAAAGCCACAGCTGGACTGATGGTGAGGGATTGAACTATGAATGTGTGGTTTGATATTAGTTTACTTTCTGCAAGTTAGATATCAGTTACTCAAGTTGTTTATGGTTACTTCCCAAAATCATAGCTGGACTAATGATGAGGGATCAGAAGACAAGTTGATGTAATTTGATTTAGATTTACTTTATTGCAACTTTTGGATTTCTTTCAGCATAGTTTCTTTTGTGTTTAGACAACAACAAGAATAGTTTGGTTTCATGCTCACTAGTTCATTGTTTTGATTTATTAGATTAGCAGCACCTTTTTCATTTCAGTAGCACATTTTCATTTCCTTTCAAGTTTTGTCATTGTATGTTTCAAATTCCTTTTTCGGTTTCAAGTTGGTAAATCATTATAAAGGACATCATTTCCTTGAATATCCATAACCATACTTGTCTTTTAGAATTTCATAAAAATCCAAAAACGACAAAAAAGTAAGAGATAGATTATCTTGCACATATAGTGCGCCACACTTCGTCAGCTTACGAATCCCTGGTTGATAATTTATGTTAGCAATTTAGGACACACTAAATTGACCAAACATTTTGGCGCCGTTGCCGGGGAAGTGTAACTAGGTAGCCTTATTTCTTACATCTAAAAAAAATTAATAATTCTTGAGTATGGTCTCCTCCTGCACTTCGTGTGATCTGGAGGATCAGAAAAAGGATTGTTATGTAAAAATTTTTTTTTTAATAATTCTTGAGTATGCTCTCCTCTTGCACTTTGTGTGATCTGGAGGATCAGAAAAAGAATTGTTATGTGAAAAGAAAAAAAAAAAAGAGACAAAATAAAACTTCATCATTTCAATTGATTCAACAATTTAAAAAAAAAAATTTGTTTTCATGAAAAACTTTGATTTCAATAAATTGTTTTGTTTAATGAATATATATGTATATTTTTAAATTTTTGAAAATATCACATACATAATTTTATTAAACAAATCAATTAAAAAAAAAATGAAAATAAAAAAATATATAAAAAATAAAAAAATTAAATTGTTTTGTTACTAAGATATATATGTATATTTTTATTTTTGAATATATATATATATAATTTTAATAACAAAATCATTTAAAAAAAAAAATTTCAATAAATTGTTTTGTTTAGTAAATTACATATGTATATTTTTAATTTTTCAAAATACAACATGTGTAATTTTATTAACAAAACAAATAAAAAAAAATCATTTTGTTTAGTAAAATATACATGTGTATTTTTAATTTAAAAAAAAATATAACATGTGAAATTTTATTTAAAAAAAAAACAAAAACAAAACAAAAACAAAAACAAAACAAATCAATAAACAAAGCCATAGCTCACTTCATGGATTTCATTTGCGTGCATATCAGTTGCGCTGCTTTGTACTGCATTCAGAAATTGGTGAAGGAATCAGTGATGAAGTGTTAAGTGACTCTAGCATCCGTGCCCTTCAAAAAGATCCCTGTTCCAAAACTGCTGCTCAAAGATATCATGCACATTTATATAGGAATGGCACAATTTATATGCATTGATAGTTCAATGACCAAAGCTTTGCAGCCACTCGTTGTTTCAAGAAGAGCGGCCTTCTTTAACTGTAATACAGTGTCAAATAGCGATGACAGATCAGAAAAAGAAAACAAAGACACACATCTAGCTTTAAGTGCAGATGATACCCAAAGTGTTCTTCAGCAACCATTCTTCACCACTGAACTGCTTTCAAAAGCCTGCCCGTGAATGTGAGATTAACCTTCAGAGCATTTTTTTTGTCCATTCCTGTAGATGAAAGGGGGGAATTGTGCTTCTGAACAGTCCAGGGATGAAAACAAGATGCACAGGAAACGCAATTTTGAACCACGTTCTGAAAAAAACGATTTTTGTTGCTGAGGCAGAACCCAGAAAAACACGAACTGTTTTTGACACGTTATTTTCAAACACGTTTTCTGATCGATTGGAGATGAATTTAGAAAAAATAAAACATGGGTTTTTTCGCCAACATGGTCAATTAGATAACCCAGAAACCGTTTTAAGAAATTCGTGGCAGTCTGGGAGAAATTCTCGGTTCTTTGAAGGCCATTTTTGCATGCCGCGTGAGGAAAAACGATTTTTTTCTGAGTGAAGAATTTGAAAACGGCACTCTGCATTGATAATTCGGTTTCCTGATTTCTAGGAAGAGGAATTCTAATCAAAATCAAACTCTTATCATGACATTCAATCCACATTCCACTCATTTTTGAATTTAATTCAATTTCGTTTTCTGAATGTTGGATTTCATTAATTCTTCTTCCTTGCATTGTCTGAATGGCTGACACTTCTGACTTTAGAAAATCAAGCTCTCAAGAAGCGTATCACTGGTCTTATTCAAGAAAAGTTAATAAAAAATGATGAACATAAATTGTTGATAAGGGATGCACAAAGATTGAAACATTTGTAACAACAACAGCAAATGCAGTAACATTCTTCATTACAGCCAAGTCATATGCATCAGCTCCCAACTTCTTTGGATCTTGATTTGCAGCAACTAAAATTATTGGAGTTCGCTTGTATACAATAGGAGAATGGCATTCTTGTTTTAGTTAATAAATTGTTTTGTTTAAATTATATATGTATATATTTTTTTTAAAAATGTAACATATATAATATATAAAAAAAAAAAAAATTGCATTTTTCTTTTTCAATTTTGTTATTTGAAAAAAAAAAAAAAATTGCATTTCTCTTTTGTTGTTGTTAAAAAAAAAAAAAAAAAAATTCTCTTTTTCAATTTTGTTATTTAAAAAAAAAAAAAAAAAAATCAATAATTTTGAATCAATGAAATGAATAAGTTATTTGCTCACTTTTCTGAAGGTATTGATTAATTTTGGACTGATGATGAAGGATGAATGGCTAACTTTTTATTCAAGATTTTTAGCTACAGAAACCGTCGACATTCTGCAGCTAAAGTCCAATTCCGCAACTGTTCTCCAATTCCGCAGCTAAAGTCCAATTCCGCAGCGGTTCTCAAATTCCGCAGCTGAAAAACCTCATTGTTCAAAAAATCCTAACTTTCTCATACAAAATCAGATTTTGATGATTCAAGTATCGTTGGAAAGGTCTCAACAAGATCTATACAATGAGAAATCCATCATTAGAGTTTGAAATGGAAAATAATGAAATAAATTGCTGAAAAGAAGCAACATTCAACTTGAGGCACTAATTCCAAAACAGGTATAAATTCTTTTGATTTTTCCTTTGAGAACTTGTTTCATTAATACAAATTCTTAGTTTTGTGTGTAAATATCATAACTATAGAGATTGATCACCTCTCTCCCTTTGATAATCTTACATTCCATTGCAGAAGAAGTATTAGTTTTTTTGCAGGTTCCAGGAGGAAGGACAAATGACTACAAGAGAATGGTGTCTCTTTAAGAGGCCAACTTGTTTCATAAGAGGATGATCAGCAACAAAGAGGAGGAAATATGCTGATGCAAAATCATATCCAAACACTTGAAAAACTTTCATATACTATTGTCTCCATCACATCCATACCTCATAATAAACCATTCACCTCATTTCACTTCATGTTTTCCATTTACATTCACATCCACTTTCCATTTCTTTTTGTCCATTCATAACCCATAAATAAAAGCAAGAGGCTCATTCACATGCTTATTGCCCATTTCCATTTTCATCTTCCATTTCCATCTTCCATTTCTTGTCATTTTCATTCCGCAAATAAGCCCTACTTCAATGCAAACTATTGAGTCTATAGTCCTTTGAGTCTAAGTTCTTTGTAAAACACCTTGAGGCTTGCATGCCTTAATGGCAAGTTCTCATGCTGACAAACAATGGGAATACATTATTGTCTCTTGTTCGTCAGATCTTCTAGGTGACTCGACATCAGCAAAATCATTCGTACCTAGCAAGATGTGTTTGGGCATCTTGACTCTCATTGTCATCGATGGTGAGAGTTCTCGTGTTGACTAGTGGCATCCATTAATGGCCACTAAGTCAACAATTTCCTACTATGTTCGACATCAGAACATCTTTTCACATAGTAGGAATTATGCTAATGAGTTTTGAAGACATGAAGACTATTATTTTCAGCATTTTGGAGCAGATTTCAGCAAGTTTTAGTAGAAGCAATAAAAAGTCATATCATCTCTTTATCCATGACTCCTCTTGTTCAGCCACTTGAAGAAGAATATGATCAGAATTTTGCAGCCACCACACATACACAACTCATCCACATTTAAGGTAAGTGAAGGTATGTTTTTTTCTAATTTTTAGTCATGTAATTCATTAGAATGCTAAAATTGTAATTTTGGAAAAATTCCTCACTCCCTTTTCCACATTGTCATATCTTTAGTTGGGGGGCGAAGGGACATCATTTCATATCCACATGTCATACACTATCACACATTTTTATTTCATTTCCACCCACATATACTTCCCAACCAACTATTGTTGCAACATGATCCAAAAGATTATATGCCTTGCAAATGATCAATTCATTGATGAAGAAATTGATTCTAAATGTTTTCATGAACTTTGATGCAACAAATAAAATAAAGCATTGTTACACAAGAACCAATGCTTCAAAAAAAAAAAAAAAAAAAAAAGGAAAAAAAATGGTTGTCACACAAGAACCAACCAATGAAAGAAGAAGAAGAAGAAGAAGAAGAAGAAGAAGAAGTTGCAATCAAATGTATTATACTTTTCCAAAAAGGAAAAATCAAGAAGCAAAGTTTGGAATGAATCTATATGAGTCAAAACTCATAAAAGATCAACTCATGGACAAATGAATCATTGCAATGGTTGCATGAGGACATGCAACAACTTCAATTGGGAGGTATGTTGAGTCTCAAAAATGTTTTCCATATTCATACATATTTCCATTATGTCATAACCATTTAGCTCTTATTTCATAGCCATTTGACCTAAAACCCTACATCAAGTAACCATTTTCATAAATATATGGGTTAGGATCCTTGTTTTCCAAAGTTATTTATTTTATGTATTTTTAGTGAATTTATGATTAGAAACTAGAAAATTAACATAGTTTCATATATCTATATATGTGTTATGAGTTTTGTGACATGTGTAGGTCAAAAGGAGACTTCTAGAAGACCCTTATGTGACACTCTAAGGCCAAATTCGAATTTGGTTGGAGAAGATTATGGAATCAAGAGGATATGTGTCTCACTTCCTTGTTGTATTGAAACTCTAAGAGGATATGTGTCTCATTCCTCAAGTTGTGTTGAAACTCTAGAAAGACATGTGTCTTATCATTTCCTATTTTGATTCTAACTCTAGAGATGGAGGGAGAGATTCATGGACTCCCATTAATGAGATGTCTCCTCATATTTTGTATAAATAGGAGAAGCTTTCTCCTATCATAGGTAATGAAAAAGTAATAAGAAAGTAATGAGAAAGTAATGAGAAAGTAGTAAGGAAGTAATAAGGAAGTAGATTTGTAACAAAGTTCAAGATGGAATGGGATGTAAATTTGTGAAGTTTTTCAATAAAGAAGTTCCTTGATGGTGTTTTGATTACAATTTCAAGGAGCTAAGGACTACACCAAATTGGTAGCAGAGGGCCCCTGCTATCCAAGGAGGCTTTTACATGTTTTCTAGATAAGTTGCTTTCAATTATGTTTTGTCATATTTTCTTACTTAGATTGCTTTCTGAAATCATAGCTTTTAGCATAATTTTTCATGGCAGCCCGGGCATTTGCATATCTTTTGACTAATGACATGGAATCAATATTGTTCTGCTGTTAATTTATTTTTTCTCTTAGTTTTTGTTTAATTCCGGTATTGCTTTGTTTATTTCAGTCTTGCACATTTTCTTCAGTAGTTAGATTTAAATATATTAAATTGCTCATATCATTTTCAGTTACCTCCGAAAGCCACAGCTGGACTGATGGTGAGGGATTGTATTATGAAATGTGTAGTTTGATATTAGTTTCCTTTCTGCAAATTTAGATATATTAAACTGCTCATAACATCTTCAGTTGCCTCCGAAAGCCACAGCTGGACTGATGGTGAAGGATTGTATTATGAAATGTGTAGTTTGATATTAGTTTCCTTTCTGCAAGTTAGATATATTAAATTGCTCATAATATCTTCAGTTGCCTCCGAAAGCCACAGCTGGACTGATGGTGAGGAATTGAATTATGGATGTGTAGTTTGATATTAGTTTCCTTTCTGCAAGTTAGAAATATTAAATTGTGCATGACATCTTCAGTTACCTCCGAAAGCCACAGCTGGACTGATGGTGAGGGATTGAACTATGAATGTGTGGTTTGATATTAGTTTACTTTCTGCAAGTTAGATATCAGTTACTCAAGTTGTTTATGGTTACTTCCGAAAATCATAGCTGGACTAATGATGAGGGATCGGAAGACAAGTTGATGTAATTTGATTTAGATTTACTTTATTGCAACTTTTGGATTTCTTTCAGCATAGTTTCTTTTGTGTTTAGACAGCAGCAAAAATAGTTTGGTTTCATGCTCACTAGTTCACTGTTTTGATTTATTAGATTAGTAGCACCTTTTTCATTTCAGTAGCACATTTTCATTTCTTTTCAAGTTTTGTCATTGTATGTTTCAAATTCCTTTTTCAGTTTCAAGTTGGTAAATCATTATAAAGGACATCATTGCCTTGAATATCCATAACCATACTTGTCTTTTAGAATTTCATAAAAATCCAAAAAAACGACAAAAAGTAAGAGATAGGTTATCTTGCACATATAGTGCGCCACACTTCGTCAGCTTACGAATCCCTGGTTGATAATTTATGTTAGCAATTTAGGACACAATAAATTGACCAAACACAATCAACTCCCTCTTGATCCTTTCTTCTTTACAGAATGCAACAGGTTTGCTCTTTCGATGTTTATTATCCTCCATTGTCATATATAAAAATATTGATCTTGTTACCTGATAATTTTTCTACTTCATACCTGAACTCTTGGAATTTACTGAATACTTCATATTTGGTATTCAGGAGATAGATTCAAGTCTTATGGGATAAGCCATAAATAAAAATTACATAGTATAACAAACCTCCAAGCGATGTCACATGCATATTTCCATACACATGAAAATTAATCAAATCCAAAATTTCTATGGATATATTGTCACTGCTTTGAAATGGTTTCTTGATATTCTTTCCAAGTGCACAACCTTTACATACACCTTCATTTCTATTTGCAATTTGGGCACACCTAAAACCAACTAATTCAAATCAAGAAAATATCTATAATGAAGGTGACCATATCTCCTATGCCATAGTTCACATGGATTAATTTCATCATGTACTAGAGCTTTAGCTGGTTGACCCACGAGACTATACAATCTTCCTTCATGAATTATAATAACTCTAGCTTCATCTATACTAGAACCCTTGGGCCATACAAGTACTTTCCATCCACAAATTCTACTCTATCTCCTTTATCTTCAAAACATTAAATAAAGACTAAGCTATTTTCCAAACCTGGTGCATATAGAACATTACTAAGGTGGACATCATTACCAAATTCTAGCTCAATATATTCCTTTCCAACTCCTTTGACTACATAGTTCTGGTTGTCTCCAAGCTCTACCCTTTGACATAGTATTATTTCCATCATGCTAGTGATATTGGCATGATCTTCTATCATATGTATTGAAACACCATTATCCACAACCCACATATCATCGTCATCTATAGTAGAACCTATTAGGGCAGAAAAGTAAAATAAGTCTTTGTCACCATTAGATTTATTTGGATTTTCATCATCAATGTCAGTTATGGAAGCAAGTTGTTTCCATTTTCTCTTTTTATAATTTTCTCCTTGAGGAAATTGGTTTATATAGAGACCAAATCTACAACAATGATGGCATTAAATCTTTGACATATCCTTCTTTCCTTATGGAGCAAGTCTTCCTTTTGGTTTTTTATTTTGGAAGCCAAGATTATTATTTATTCCATTCTTCTTCTTGAAATGTGTTTTAAATTCTTGAGAAGATTCTTCCTTTATATCTCTTTATATAAGCCTTGATTCTTCTTGAGCACAAGTCATCCATAATTCTTTGAACAAGGGAGCTTCCTTCCTTCTACTTATTCCAGTTGAAATTGCATCCCATGATCTAGGTAACCCATTGAGTGTTGTAGTCACAAGTTCCTTCTCAGAGACAAATTCATTAATTTATTGAATTTTGTTCCTTATTTGATAAATTATTACAAAATATAAAGCCAAATTTTCATCACTTTTCATTCTTATATCACAAAGCTCATTGTTCAAACTTATCATGTTACCAATGCTTTTGATAGTGAATAGATTAGTTAGGGAATTATAATCTTCTTGGAAGTATAAATCTTTCTAATATAGGGTACTAGATGATCTCTAATGGAATCCATAATAAGACTCATCAAGATTATGTCATCCTTGAAATTAATTTTTCCTGCAATAATTTTTGGTTCTAAAACCTTGCCTGTCACAATATCCAAAACATTTTTCCTTGCAAGAATAAGATCATTCCTAGTTTTCTGAGCTTCGAAATTTGAAACCCCTTCTAGCTTGTTCTCTAACTTCATAGAATAAGCCATGGATGTAGATCAATATTATTGACTTAAAAAAATAGTGATATCAATGTAGGGATTCTTCAAGAGTGATCTTAGTGTTCCCTTTTACACCAAGGATTTGATACCATGTTGAAATTTCAAGTGCTCTAGATACAAGCACAATATTTCTGAAAACTGATAATTACTTCTAAATATGTTGATATTCTTTTAATTTTTCCAATATATCACTAATATATTACACTTCATAAATTCAACCATATAAAAAAACTAGAACAATAGAGATCAGAATGCACAAATAGAGCAAAATATTTACCTTGGGAAAACCCACAAAGGGGAAAAATTGAAGAACCATTTCAATAGAGATATTCTTCTATTCAACCAGAGACACACCTATCTAGTCATCAACTAGGTCAAACAGACCTTCAAAAAATATATGGTCAAAATCTCCAAGTCAAGCCTCCTAATTTGATCTAGAAAATTTTCCTTCTGATCTACCTTAGGCTGAATTTCAGACTCCTTGTTCTACATAAAAGCCCAAAATTTTGGCCCTTATAGTTTCCTTGAAAATTTCAGCCCTTGCAATAGAAAATTCCTAGAAAAAGTGTGAGATGGAGAGAGATAGTCCTTCCACACGTGTGATCTATAAAGAGAGAGAAAGAGAGAAGAGATGAATTTGTCTTGATTTTTTTCCTCCTTGTCCTCCTTGTTCTTCATTTTCTTTCCCAGGGGATTATTTTATGAGAGAGATCAAATTGTTTCCTTGAGGAGGAGGTCAAACTGCCTTTATATAGTGAAATATCTAGGTCAAATGGTTGTGACTCTGTCTGGGCCATCTTGAATTAGAAGGAGGCTGACTTGACAAACTTGGAGCCAAAAATTTCAAATTCAAAAATTCAAATTTTCTTCTTTTAAAAGTCAGAATACAATTTTCTTTTGACCCTATCATGAAGTACATGCTTTAAAATAATCAATAAAAATACATCAAGGGCTAAGATATACATTATGAAGACCGACTATAGTTACAAATTTCAACACTTCTAAGGAAATTTTGTTTTTAGTTGTCACCTCTGTACCTTAAGAAAATCCCCAAATTTCCCTTTACTTTTTCCTTAGGGCCTCTACAAAAATCTGGGATCCGGGGATTGGGAGGTGGGTGATCATCTATACCTTTGCAAAGTTTGGATATTAAATAGGAAATATTTTCTTTATAAGTCATCCATATCTAGGATTCGGGGATCCGAATCTTGGGAAAGGACCAACATTTATGAGGAGGCCAAAGAGTTATCTATGGCCATATTTCCCTTACGAAGTTGGATCCCATTTGTTGTGCTGGTGTGTTGGTCCACTAACAGAAACCTTACATATTGGAACCATTCCACTAGGAGATCCATGAGTCCAACGATTTTGTGGTGGAGAGGGAAAACACGAGGTTTAAGACTCAAATGGCTACATGTTAATGGTGGGACATGCACAAGATTACCCTCACACAGGAAATGGATACGGAAATTTGGGGTTTTGGTGGTAGAGTGGGTAGACACGAGGTGGAAAGGCCCAAATGGTTGGATATTAATGGTGGGCCTTGCATTTAATTTAGTACACGAAGATGCATCTAGGATTCAAGAATATGGGAGTGAATAGGGATAATATATAGTTGGAAAGGTTGGATAGGAACTAGCTAGATATAATGATGAAGTAACCCCAATCAGCCATGGGGTAAGGACCTTATGGACCTCACACTATGTTAACGTAGTAGTGCCATGGGGTGAGGGGTGGCGCAGATGGGGACCACATGGATGCCACGTGGGATCACTATTATGACATGATCTAATATAAATGGATAATATTCTAAAGGGAATAACTTTTAATATGGGTGTCAAATTGAGGTGAAATCAATATCGTCAGAATTCTCTCGATGAGATGAACATGATGGTGGAATTTATTTTTAGAATTGAAGTATTTGAGAAAAATAGGTCGTGTGACCCCATATTCATAAAAAAACTTGGAGATTTGGTCCCACAGGCTGAGATAGGACAAGGCGGTGGGAGGGAGTTTTACAATTGTGTTGACCACCATGGTACAATTGTATGTCATGTTAACCCCAAT
The DNA here is from genome assembly GCA_034641835.2 of Pinus albicaulis. Taxonomy (NCBI): domain Eukaryota; kingdom Viridiplantae; phylum Streptophyta; class Pinopsida; order Pinales; family Pinaceae; genus Pinus; species Pinus albicaulis. The sequence continues at coordinate 84,275,277 of CM076574.1, read as the reverse complement.
GCTCATGCATATGGGGCTAAGCATGTGTGTATATCGAATAAGACTATAGAAGGTTCAAAATTATAACTATAGTTGAGAGTTGAGGGAGTCAACTATTACTCCTAGTTAGATTTTGGGCTATGTTATATACTAGGCCACTAGGAGTGGCAGTTCCTTTGTATGTTATTGTATTTCATTCCATAGAGATCAAATAATTGGGAGTGGGGAATTAAAGAGTATAAGATAGGGGGTTAATGTTTTGTAATAATATTGCAAGCTATAATCCCAAGTAATTTAGCATTTATAGTAGCTCTCCCTTTGTACTTGCACATTTTCCATGGTTGAGAAAAGTGAGCATAGCAACCTCACCTTCTAGTTGGGTTTTCTCCTATGAGATTTTTCTTGGGAAAATATTTGTTTCTATTATGCATGGTGTCTACATTTATCTGTATTTTCTATTTCTCACATTTCAACTAATTTTAATTAACTAATCAGGAAAATTCATTGATTAAAGGATTTGGAATATGTTGTGCTATGCAACAACCCCCATTTATTTATATGAATAGGGACCCTTTAGAAATAGATAGGAAATTCATTTTTAGCTTTAAAAACAAAAAACTTAGGAAAGATATATATATATATATATATATATATCGCTTTATTCCTTTAACGCATCTCAAACCGCATAGATTACAACTTAAAAAGACTTACAATCCTCTCAGTTACGTAGGCTGTGAAATGCGCTAACCTTTTTTCGAGGTTATGTTTTAAAAAACTTGCAAAAACTTCAATTATTGTTATACTCTCTTTATCGCATCACTCCTCATTTAAAAACAAATCAACTTACAAATAAATTCAATATAAGTGCGATTTCACAAACCCGATGAGCCAACAAAGCAATAAAAATAAATCTCCAAAGTCCTATTAAGCGCAGTTGCTTGACTTTTTGAATGCGCAATTTGCATTTCGCATAACTTAACCGTTAAAAATTTCATTATCTCATAAGATTTGTGATGTGCAATTTGTGTAGATTGCATTTCACTGAACTTATGGGAAAACATAAAAAATGGTAAGAATTATATGTTGCAATGTGCGAACTAACAACATTTAATTACTCAAGCATGTGAAATTACTAATGTCGTATCAAATCGAAATTAGAGGTCTAACAACATGATTGATAGATATTTCGTGTGAAGGTGTAAGAAATTCAATTTTGAAACGATTATCGATGATTGATATCATATTTGATAAGATTCATATCTATTTTTGCATATTTTGATTTTAATTAATGACGGATTTATCTCTTTGTTCCATAAATTTCTAACGATTGTTCTGTATACTTGAAATCAGGAAACCAACAATCAGAACGAAGAAGAAAGAAACGAAAAAGAAAGGCAAATCTATTGCTCAAATACCATATAATGAAGATTCAGACATGGCCCCCTTATTTTCAGATACCACCTGTAACAAATAATGTGGTAGTTTGTCATGGGAAGTAATGTATCAATTTTTCAAAAATGAAAATCCAATAGTGATAGATAAAGTTGCTTCAAAAAAATTATCTGTTTCTTTAGAGCCAACTGATTTTGACATTTCATGTTCATTCGTCCACAAGATATCCACAAGGCCAAAAGTTCTCCCTTACATAGATATGGTTAAGTGGGAAATTAACCACTTAAACATAAAAGACAAAACTTTTAAGGATTCAAGAAGCAAGAATATTGGTTCTTCCAGGGCAGACATTTGAAACTAATGTATCACTTACCAGACTCACAACAAAACTATGACAAAGCTTTTCTGCAAAGCTTTAAAGAAAACAACCCAGATTTAACAAAAGTCATAAAAGAATGGAAGGAAAACCAGAGAAAGTTGAAACAAGATAAACTCGATATGCACTCTATTGCCTAAATTCCTTACCCTTATTGTTATGCTGTTGGTATGTTGTGTATATTGTTTGCCAAGCCTGATACCACTAGGTTTTCAGTAGATTGGGTTCCATTGATTGACAAAATCGCCAATTCCTTAATTCTAAATTGGGAAAATATGCTATCTAACAGTTTAGCCAAACACATCACAGAATATAGGAATAAAACGAGTTTTTCATCTAGAGAGATACCTCCCTTTTATATGTCTGCCTATGTCATGGACGCAATCTTCTTTTCTTCTAGTTTTTCCTACCATGGGATGGAAATGGACTACCCAAGACCCTACCCCAATCCAAATCTATCACAGAGCCCTTTGGGATTCAGAATTCCACCTTAATTTTTATAAAAAAAATTATGGAGTCATGTTGCATATGCACCAAATGATATTCAATAAGAAGGCCCCTAGGGTTTCTGAAAAGGCTAGCGCAGATATTATTTTTGTGGCTAGGTGGTTTGCAGAGGATAATTTTACATATATCAAAGTATTCGGGAGTTATGCTTCTCCCCACATCCTACCATATTATGTTCCTGATAGGTTTCTTGCATGAGAGATAGCTTACCAGCTTGTTAATGGTATCACAAAAAACTGAAGGATGTTAAGAAGGCCATTTGGCCTAATTTCCCTATACAGTGCGACACTTTTGCACTTTTTGATATTGGCCATACTTACAAATAGGTTTCCAAGGTTAATATATTAAAATTGGTAGTAATTCCAAAGAGGTTGTACAATACAAATGATGTAATTAAAAATTACACTAGAGAGCTCAAAATGAAGCCTTTTGTAAAGGAAATAGATGGATTTGATGATCTCTTCCAAGGCATGGAAAAGTTTTCAGATATAATCAAGTCTGCATCCATTCAACTTAGCCAAGATGATTAAGAAGCCTTCTAAATATATAGAAATAAGATACTGGAGAGGGTTCCTCTCGACTTGTTAACTATTGAAGATGTCCATAGACCTACTCCAAGTATCATCTTGGATAATGAAGCAAAATACATGCTTGAGGATGAATAAGGTCAATCAGAGCATCAATCTCACAATTTAGATCACTCCGAAAATGAATCTGAATCAGGGATAATTTTAAGGATGGAAAATCATTTTGAAGTTTAAAATGTTAGCGAATTTCACTAGTCCCTAATATGTGAACTATAAAATTTTATTGATATGTTTGTAAAATTATACAAATTTATAATGATTTTATATATAGTCTCTATATAATTTTGGCTATTTTTAAGGTGAAATAATTTTATATTGTAAAATTTGGGTGAATCATTTTTACAAAAAAATGGAAATTGGCGAATCTTTTTTTTGGAAAAACCATGGAAAATTAGCCCACTTGCGAATATTAGCCCCTAAAATTTTCCATGATCTAAATCCAGAAAAGATAATTGATCAGGTAATCCAAGAGATAGAGATGTAGGAGTGAAAAGACAGTAATGGAACAGAGTCAACTTCTCAAGAAGTTCAACACAGTCATGACACACTTGATCAATCTGAAAAGTCACAAATAAAGAATTTTAGTAGTGAAAGGGAGGAGTTTTCTGAAGCAATAAAAACTCCTAAAGCTAATCCCAATATTGATCAAGTAACTATTTTTCAAACACTTGAACATTCCGAGAAGATAGTGGAAACTGTTAATCCACTACAACTAGTTCCAGAGACTCATGATTGAGAGATCACACCGGCCTACCCTACAGAACAAATAGTTTTACAAGTTGAATAAATTCCTTCAATGGACATCTTCTATAGTCCTAGCTATAAGGCTGTAGTTAAGAGGAACAAAAGGAGAAGAACTGATGAAAAATTCTCAAACCTCAAAGATGAATCATTTGACGTACTATGGAAGGATTCCTTAGATCATCCTACAAAAAATCTAACTAAATTATCACAGTATGTAGGGGCATATGCTACTTCCACTATTGATAAAGCTACTAAGGTTAGAGTGTTGTTGAGGCAAAAGGAAGCCAGAGTACAAGTACTAGAGAGGATGTTAAATGAAGAAAAACCCAACTCCATTGAGAAAATCAAAGAAAATATGGTTCAATTTCAAAAGGATTTCGAGAGTCTTAAATTGCAGCATCAACCAAAAATCATTGAGAAACAAGCACAAGTAGAAGCAGTAATGACCAAGTTACAGAGCCAACCGTAACTAGAGCAATTTATAAAAGAAGCATTAGATGTTAATGCTAAGTTAAAGAAACAACAGGAAGTATTTTGTCATCAAGCTTCTATGATTGAATTTTATTGTGATTCAAATAAAATATTGATCCAGCAAGTAGCTATCCAGAAACTTGAATGCAAAAGGCTCGAAAAGAAAATAAATGAACACATTCAATGGAAAGCATCAGACTCAGGAAAGGAAGCTGATCTACCTCAAGTAGATAAATTACATAAGGAGGTCATATTTAAAGATTGGGAAGCACAAATCAAGAAGGCAGATAAAGAAGCAGCGAAAACATCATAAGTATCAAATGAAATTATTGAATCTGCATGTGAACAGCTGGTGAAAGTAGCACTTCTCAAAGAGCACACGTCTGAAGTGTTCTCAGAAATAAAACATATAGAAACATAGTGGAAAAATAAGGTAGACACATAGGATGGAGTAATTAAAAATTTAAATAGGTTTTATCAAGAAAATTATTGGAATTTTCTGATCAAACCTTATCATCAGTATCAGATTATGCAATCCTTAACAGATTCAACAAAAAGATCGCAACCAGTGCTTTCAAATGCAATATTCAAGGCATAGGTCAGATCTAGGATTTTGCAACCAGCTCAACTCAAGCCTATGATATATATTTGTCAACTTCGTGACCAAATCCAGAATAAAGGGAGGAATTCATAAATCAAAATTGTTATTTTATTTTCCTAGATTGTAGTTTAAGTTAGTCTTACGAGGATGGCTATTTGAAACCTCCTCTATATTTTTGTAATAATATATTTTAGAACATAGTTAGTTTAGTATTTAAACCCCTATCATGCATTTAGAGAAGGGTCCATAAATTTTTCAAAAACATTTGTAAAGAATGCACTATTGTAAGTTTGTGAATGCTTTGATGAATTAATGGAACACATCTGTTATCTTTTGACAATGAAAGTTGTTTAATTGATGTTGCACTACTGCACTCTTTAAATTGCTTGAAAGTGAGAAGGAATTGATCAATTAATATCAATTTACATGAGTAGAAATTCGTACATATGGTACTTTTATTCACTTGTATTAAGTCTTACTTTATAGATTGATAGTCATCTTTTATTCCATTATATATTTGAAACTTTATTATAGATGAATGTTACATGCACTTTCGTTCTAATATTTATCTATAGTTTCTTATTGAATTTATAATCACACATATGAATGTGATATAATTTCACAAATCTTCTAGTCAAAATATTTTGTTAGAAGAATCATCTTACATAATTTTAATCCCTTTCAATTGTTAAATGATCTATATAACTAACAGTTGAAGGATATCTTTTCAGATTGCATAAAGGAAGAAACACCCTGGGTATATAGTAGAATAAATATTTTAGATAGATGCATAAGATAGATGAAAATCATTCTCCATTTGCATGCCATATAGTCGCACACCCTCAAAATCATCCTTATTGGGAAACTGGTCCCATTATCCCCAGTTAGAGCCACTACACCAAATAGAAAAGGATATGCTTTAAGGTCTGGACTGGGTGGTTTTACCCCATGTTGCGGTAGTGGAATTCTGAGGCGTCAAAATTCTGGCGCTAGAAGGAGGGTTGAACCCCTGTGAATGGAAAAAATATCTGATCAATCTAAAGGTCAATCGAAGATTCTGTCTCCCTCTAGATCCCCATCAAGTTCCAGAAAATTATCTAGATCCTCATCTTTAAAATCTGAAGTCGAACATCGTTCTCCTAAGTCTCCTAGTGATACTAAACCTATACTATCTCCTGATTCCCATCAAGTTTCCCAAGAATTTCAGTCTTTGATATAAAATTTAGAGAGAGTATCTATTTCTGCTGAAAATCTTGAATCTTCTCAAATATTAGATATTATTATTTCGTCTTCTTTACAACCTTGAAGAATATTAACTTGATCAGAAAGTCAAAAGACATGAATTATCACTTTTGAATTTCCCATCGTTAGTACTTGAAAGAGGCTAAAGAGGACCCAATCAGATTCAATCACCAGCGAGATCTTATCCCATTCACCTCCATTACCTCCTCTTACTTCCACAACTTCCATTCCAACAATCAGTGTTACTTTGACTAGTTCCAGTACTCAAACTAAGATCCCTTCAACTAGTCCTAGCACTTAACCTTCCTCTTCTTCAACTCAAACTCCACTCGTCCAACATATTCAAAATCCAATGGAAGGTCAAGTACCTTCGCCAAATGTAAATCCATGGACCAATCCAGGGGCTGTAAACATGCCTGCTCCTCTTCATGATCTTCCAAAAAATCCTGAAAGATGGCTACCTAAATTTAATCCCGATGATGGTCTTCTGGCAGAAGAACACATTTACAATTTTATTTTAGTTTTCAATCTAAATGGAGTAGTTGAACATGATTGCATTGTAAGATTATTTCCATATACTCTAAAAGGATTCGCAGGTCCTAGAATTTTTCACTGCCTGCTCACTCTATAACTAGCTGGAATATGTTCTAAGAACAATTTCTAGCTAAGTTTGGCGATGATAGGACCACTGCTACACTCATCAATGATTTTTCAAATCTAAAAGCTAAATCATGTGAGAATATAAAAGATTTCAATTCAAGATTTAATAAATTACTCAATAAAATTCCTGCTACAACAGTTCCTAGTGCAGAAGTTCAAATTGAGTGGTATATTTCATCTCTTCCATCTAACATAGCTATTTTTGTTGATAGAGCAAAACTGGAAACACTTGCAGAAAATATGAAAGAATCCCTATATATAGAAAAATGCATAACTGCTCTTGAGAAAAATAATTCTCAAGAAGATAGAAAATCAAAGAAGGTATCTTTCAAAGATGATTCTAAAAAGAAGATAGCAGAAGATCCTTTCGACGTAGAAGGTCTTCAAAAAGTTTTAAAAACCATGACAAATGAGATGGCAGATATCAAGAAACAAGTCGCTGAAAATGCTAGATCAAAAAAGACTTTCAGAAACTTTTAGAAAGGACAATCCTCTAATACTCAACCTCCAAATATCATATCTACTACTGAATCGGATCAGGATACAGAGGAAGAGAAAATAGAGGAAGAAGAATATTATGAAGAAGAAGAAGTTGAACTAAATGGAATGTGGGATTTCATCCTACCAAATGAAGAACAACATGAAGCTCTACCTGTGAGCACAAGGAGAAAAAATAATACTGAAGCAACACAACCAAATCAGAAATAAAATATTTCAACTCCTGCTAAAGACAAATTGGTAAGCAAAAAGTCTAATTCAAAGGCTACACAAACAAGCCCCATTACTTCAGACACTACACCTACATCTAAGACAATGGTAGTCTCAGACACTATTGAGTATAATGTAGTTGAAGATATGAAGAAAACTAGGGCCAAAATTTCAATCCACGAGCTTACTAAGTTGAAACAACAACAAAAAATCTTACTTAGAGACTTAAATGTGGTTCTTGCTTCAAAATTACCCGCTCCAGTAATAGTACAAGTTGTTAATGAAATGAGTAAGCCACCTTCTCCTTCAATGAAAATAGATGCTACAGACTTGATTATGATAGGTGATTGATCCATCTCTCATACTCCTCCTTTTATTTTAACCTATGATATCTACAACAAAAACGTCCATAATTGTTTAGTAGACTCAGGGGCTTCCTCAAACATAATGCTGAAATCAATTTGTGCTAAGTTGAACATAACTCCCGAGGTTCCCCTGTTCATATAGTGCAACTTGATAGAACCAAAGTAGAGGTGGTAGGAGAAATAAATTATTTTTCCATCAGATTGTCATCAAACCCAAAAGTTTCTCAAATAATTAATATATTGGTAGTTGATATTCCTAAATTTTACATCTTAGTTTTAAGCCGAGACTAGTCCAAAAAACTTCATGGTTATTTTGCAACAGACTGGTCGCATATGTGGTTACCATATAATGGAAAGCCAATTCAAATTCGGGTAGACTATGAAAATTTCATGAAGCATAAAGTTACTGATCTTGAAGGAGTAAATGAGCCAGTAGCATTCAATAACAACATTACTGGAAACTACTCAGCAGGGTCATTTTTGGGAAATTTCAATGCTCAACCATCACCTTTCTTTGATAATGCAGTTGTTTCTCAGAATGAGAATTTTTCTCAGCCAGATAATTCCAAATGTATAAATTTTTTAGATAGAAAAGTAGTTAATTATTTGTTTTGGACTCTTTATTTCAACAGTTCTAAATCTGAAGATGTTGCAGGTGTGGGTTGTATTTTAATAAACCTAGAAGGAGAAAAGACCATGTTAGCCTGTAGATTAGAATTTGATTGTACAAACAATGTTGCTAAATACGAAGCATTAGTTCAAGGCTTGTTAAAGCCATTGATATTAATATCAAATACCTAAAATTTCTAGGAGATTCAGAAATCATAGTTAGAAAGGTAAGATATACCATTCATTGTAATTCTAGACACTTAAAGCATTACCAATCATTAGTCCAAGGATTAACCACTCATTTCTTAGCCTTCAATATTTCTCCTATACTTAGAATTCCGAATGCTAGTGCAGATCTACTAGCTAATGTAGCATCAAAGTTAATCCCATCCTAAGAATTTAGTCCCGATAGATTTTCTATTGAATTGATTTTTAGACCATCTATTCCTGATAATACTACCAATTGTAGAGTATTCAATAATGATTTAGATATCATATATTTCTTAACATCTACAGGATCTTATGATAGTCAAATTTTGGATGAAAATGAACATGAAATTCAGATTAAGAAAGAACAAGACGAAAAATCTATTCCTAAATCTGTTGTCAAGTTCGAAAAGATATATGATCTAAAAGACAGGTTTAAAAGAGTGACTAACTCAAAAACACAAAGCTCTACTTTAAGATTTGAATTAGTGAATCTAGGAACTGATGAAAAACCTCTAAATGTCAATCTAGGTCTTGTTCTATCTTTCAAAGAAAGATTATCATTTATCAGATTGTTTAGAATGTACAAAAGTGTATTTTCTTGGGATTATATTGATCTTAAAACATATGACAGTTTTGTGATTCAACACACAATTCCTATGATTTTAGAAGAAAAGCCTATACAAAAAAAATTGAGGAAGATTCATCCAAACCTGGAAAATAAAATCAAAACCGAACTGAACAAACTCCTCAAGGAAAAAATCATATTTTCAGTCAGACATTCTAAATGGGTATCAAATTTGGTACTTGTCTAGAAGAATAATGGTGATATTAGAATTTTCATTGATTTTAGGAATTTTAACAAAGCTTGTCAAAAGGACAACATTCCATTACCAACCATGGAACAAGTACTGCAGACAGTAGATGTTTCTGAACTTATGTCCTTTCTAGATGGATTCTCGGGATATAACCAAATTCTCGTACATCCAGATGACAGATTGAAAATTAAATTCAGAACTAAGTGGGGAACTTATGCCTATTAAAAGATGCCTTTTGGATTAATTAATGCAGGCGCCACTTTTCAGAGAGCTATGGACACAAATTTTATGGGGCTCATAAATAAAACAATGGTTATTTATTTAGATGACATTACAGTCTTTTCCAAACAAGTAACCAATCATGTGAATGACCTAAAACAAGTATTTGAGCGATGCAAAAGGTATGGCATCTCATTGAATCCAAAGAAATCATTTTTTGCATTAGATGAAGGAAAATTTTTATGATTCATTGTGTTAAAAAGTAGAATCTCTATTGATCTTGAAAGAATTGAAGAGATTAAACGAATTCCTTTCCCTCATTACAAGAAAACTATGCAGTCATTTCTTGGGAAAATTAATTTTGTTGAAAGGTTTGTCCTTGACATTTCACAATTTTTTTACCATTACAGAACATGATTAAGAAGAGTTATGTCTTCAAATGGGGACATAATGAAAGATAAGCATTTGAATTGATTAAAAAATCAATTGTTAATGCTCCATTCCTGACTACCCCCAATTTTCTTAATCCTTTTACATTATACACCTTTTCATCAGATACATCATATGTTGTTGTTTTAACACAGATGAATGACCAACAAATTGAAGAACCAATATCATTTTTCATTTCAAATTTGCAAGGTGCAGAAATAAATTATACATCTGTCAAAAAACAAGAATTTGATGTCTTTAAGGCTATAAATGATTTTAGTCAGTTTCTCCTAAACCTCACACTAAAATCATAGTTCCATTCTCTGCAGTGAGACAACTCTTGATGCAAAGATAACTAGGAGAGAAAAGGGCTAACTGGGTTACTGCTTTACAAGAATATGGTGTAGAAATTAAACCCTCTAAAATTTTTAGAGGTCAAGGTTTTTGTAGAATTCTTACAGGAGAATCACATCTATCATTGGAGGAAGATTCAAGTAATAATGTGCAAATATCAGAGGTAATCCTCAACAATACACAATATCAATACACTGATCTTATATTCTATTTGAAGAATGTATATGCTCCTTATCAACTCAGTTACAAAACAAAACAAGCTTTAAGATTAAAGGCCAAGCAAGATGAATTAATCAATGATGTGTTATTTAGGAGAAATTTTGATTCTGTACTTTTAAGATGCTTAGAAAAATCTGAAGTAGAGACAGTCTTGCAAGAACTCCATGATGGACCAGCTGAAGGAAATTTTGGAGGAAATAAGACAACACACAAAATCCCGCATGCAGGTTACTATTTTCCTACACTTTTCAAAGATGCTCACGAATATACAAGAAAATGAAAAGTGTGTCAAAGTGCATCTGGAAGACAAAGGAAGCCAACATTCCCATTACAGCTAATCAATATCGAACAACCATTTGAACAACGGGGATTAGATATAATTCGTGAGATTTTTCCTAACTCGTCCAAACAACATAGATATATTCTCACGTCTACAGATTACTTTACTAGATGGGTGGAAGAAATTCCACTAAAAGTATCTAACTCTGAGAATATTATTGATTTCATCAACCAAAAATATCATAACCAGGTCTAGCTTATCTACTACTTTAATGTTTGATAATGCATCTTACTTCTCAGGAACTACTTTGATGGAATTTACAATTAAAAGAGGTTTTAAACTTAAGTATTCTGCAAATTATTACCCGCAAGGAAATGATTTAGAAGAATCTACAAATAAGAATTTGATTAGAATAATCAAAAGACCTGTTGATAAAAATCAACGAAATTGGCACAAGTCATTAATATTTTCTCTTTGGGCAGATCGAATAACTCAAAAAGCTTCTATTGGAACTTCTCCATTTAATCTTTTATATGGAAAAGAAGTTGTAATTCCCACCAACGTAGTTATTCCCTCCCTTTTCTCAGTACAATTTATTGATGAAACTCCTATTTCTTCTTTACAACTTAGAGAATGTCAAATCCATAAGTTATAAGAAGAAAGAGAAAAAGCCAATAAGACTCATGCATATCATCAACAGATAGTAAAAGCCTCATTTTATCAACTTATGTTACTCCAAAAAAATTCAAATTGGAAATCTGGTTTTGAAATGGGACAAAGTGCATGAGGAAAAAGGTAAACACATGAAGTTTGAAAAACTCTGGCTAGTTCCATTTCAAATAATCGAAGAAATAGGCCCATCAAAATTCTTATTGCAAGATCTATCAGGAAAAATTGATTCTTTGCCTGTTAATGGGAAAATTTTGAAAAAAATACTTTTCATAGGAGGTAACCCCTTCTATTCCTTCTATACTAGTGTCTTTTTATTTTCCTCAGAAAAAAGAAAAGTTTCTTAGTATATATTTTTGGCTTTTCAAAATAAAATCTCAGATGATCCTTTTTTATTTATAACTTACAGAAATAAGAAATGTTAAGGAAAAAATCAAAAGCTTTGAAAGACACGTAGATTTTATTTTCACTGAAAGATATAATTTCACTTAAATTATGTATTCTATGATGAACTCTCATCCTTATATAGCATGATTATTCTGTTATCAGTCAAGAAAAGAATATTTAACATAGTAAAGAATTTTTTATAGAAAATAAATCTAAAACTCAACATTATCATCCATAAATCCTCAAAAGGACCAATGATTCACCCCATCCAGAAAAACTTATAAATTTTTGAAAGAAATTCAAAAAATATTATAACTAGAAAAACCTAAAAGATAATAAGTCTCATCAAGATCTTGTTTACCATTTTCATAGGGAAATAATTGAACTGCCATTATCATTACAGCCTACCAAAACAGGGTAATGACTTGATATTTTATCAAGAGGACAAGGGGTCTCATAAAGAGGCAACTTGATCAGTTTAATTACGACTAGTGAATGACATTGTCATCATTTGGTTACCAAGCCAAGACAATGGATTTTAAGTAAATAAAAATATGATACAAAAAGAAAAGTTTCAAAAATTAGAGTTTATTTTTGAAATTGTAAGAAACACTAGATGGGATAGTGAATCATTGTTGGGTAAAAGGTAACCCTTCCAAAAGCTTAAATTTCCTATTGGAACAGAGGCTCTACCTGTGATGAAAGAGTAAATTTTTATAAAGCTGATTTTTAAGAGCCACCTACTTTATCTCTTTAAACCGAGTAAAGACTGATATAGATTTTCATACTTATATCTTTAAAAGAGGGATTCTTATGAATAGTAAATAAGAGAAATTTAATTTCTCAGTAAAATATTATTTGTTTGAAATTCATTCCTGCAACTATTTTTATTTTCAAAAAAGTTTTAGAAATTTCGAAAAGTTAATCAGAGATAGCTAGTTCTCCCAAGTGAATCGTCAATTGTTGTGCTATAAAACAACCCCCATTTATTTTTATGAATAGGGACCCTTTAGAAATAAATAGGAAAATTATTTTTAGCTTTAAAAACAAAAACAAAAAAACTTAGGAAATAAATTTTTCTCTTTATTATTTTAGCGCATCGCAAACCGCATAGATTACAACTTAAAAATACTTACAATCATCTCAGTTACGCGAGCTGCGAAATGCACTAACCTTTTTTCGAGGTTATGTTTTGAAAAACTTGCAAAAAATTCAATTGTCGTTATACTTTCTTTATCGCATCATGCCTCATTTAAAAACAAATCAACTTACAAATAAATTCAATATAAGTGCGATTGCGCGGACCCGATGAACCAACAAAGCAATAAAATAAATCTCCAAAGTCCTATTAAGCGCGACCGCTTGACTTTTTTAACGCGTAATTCACATTTTGCATAAACTTATGGGAAAACATCATAAACGATAAGAATTATATGTTTCGATGTGCGAATTAAAAACATTTAATTACTCAAGCATGTGAAATGACTTATGTCGTATCAAACAAAAATTTGAGATCTAACGGCTTAAGAATTATTTCGTGTGAATATGTAAGAAATTTGATTTTGAAATGATTATCGATGACTGATATCATATTTGATAAGATTCATATATATATATATATATATATATATATTCATATTTTGAAATAAATTAACGATGGATTTATCTCTTTGTTCCATACATTTCTAATGATTGTTCTATATACTTGAAATCAGGAAACAAACTAACAGAACGAAGAAGAAAGAGACGAACAAGAAAGGCAAAGCTATTTCTCAAATACCGTCTACTGAAGATTCAGACACGGACCCCTTATTTTCAGATACCACCTGCAACAAGGAATGTGGTAGTTTGTCATGGGAAGCAATGTATCAATTTTTCAAAAATTAAAAGCCAATAGTGATAGATAAAGTTGCTTCAGCAAAATTATCTGTTTCTTCAGATCCAACTGATTTTGAAGTTGCATGTTCATTCATCCAAAAGATAGCCACAAGGCCAAAAGTTCTCCCTTACACAGATATGGTTAAGTGGGAAATTAACCGCTTAAACATAAAAGACAGAACTTTTAAGGATTCAATAAGCAAGAATATTGGTTCTTTCAGGGAAGATGATTTGAAAGTATTGTATCACTTACTAGACTCACAACAAAATTGTGACAAAGATTTTCTACAAAGCTTTAGAGCAAACAACCTAGATTTAATAAAAGTCATAAAAGAATGGAAGGAAAACCAGGGAAAGCTGAAACAAGATAAACTCAGTATGTACTCTATTGCCCAGCTTCCTTACCATTATTGTTATGATGCTGGTATTTTGTGTAGATTGTTTGCCAAACCTGATACCACTAGGTTTTCAGTAGATTGGGTTCCATTGATTGACGCAATCATCAATTCCTTAATTCTAAATTGGGCAAATATCCTATACAACAGTTTAGCTAAACACATCACAAAATATACGAATAAAAAGAGTTTTTCATCTAGAGGGATACCTTCCTTTTATATGTCTACCTATGTCATGGACACAATTTGTTTTTCTTTTATTTTTCCTACCATGGGATGGAAATGGACTACCCAAGACCCTACCCCAATCCACATCTATCACAGAGCCCTTTGGGATTCAAACTTCCACCTACATTTTTATAAAAAATTTTATGGAATCATGTTGCCTATGCACCAAATGTTATTGAATAATAAGGCCCCTAGGGTTTCTGAAGAGGCTAGCGCAAATATTCTTTCTGTGGCTAGGTGGTTTGCAGAGGAGAATTTTACATATATCAGAGTATTCAAGAGTTATGCTTCCCCACACATCCTACCATTTTATGTTCCTGATAGATTGCTTGCATGAGAGATAGCTTACTAGCTTGTTAATGGTATCACAAAACAACTGAAGGATGCTAAGCAGGTCGTTTGGCCTAATTTACCTATATAGTGCGACACTCTTGCACTTTTTGATATTGGCCATACCTACAAAGAGGTTTCCAAGATTAATCTATTGAAATTGGTAGTAATGCCAAAGAGGCTATAAGATCCAAATGATGTAATTAAAAATTACACTACAGAGCTCAAAATGAAGCCTTTTGTAAAGGAAATAGATGGATTTGATGATCTCTTCCAAGGCATGGAAAATTTTTCAGATATAATCAAGTTTGCATCCAGTCAACTTAGCCAAGATGATTTGGAATCCTTCCAAATATATAGAAATAAGAGATTGGAGAGAGTTCCTCTCGACTTGTTAACTATTGAAGATGTCAACAAACCTACTCCAAGTATCAGCTTGGATAATGAAGAAAAAGACATGTTTGAGGATGAATCAGGTCAATCAAAGCATAAATCTCACAATTCAGATCACTTTGAAAATGAATCCGAATCCAGAAAAGAGAGCCTAGAAAAGATAATTGATCAGGTAATCCAAGAGATAGAGATGCAGGAGTGAAAAGAAAGTAATGGAATAGAGTCAACTTCTCAAGAAGTTCAACACAGTCATGACACACTTGATCAGTCTGAAAATTCACAAATAAAGAATTTTAGTAGTGAATGGGAGGAGTTTTCTGAAGAAATAAAACCTCCTAAATCTAATCCCAATACTGATCAAGTAACTAGTTTTCAAACACCTGAACATTCCTAGAAGATATTGGAATCTGTTAATCCACTAAAACAAACTCTAGAGACTCATGGTCAAGAGATCATATCGGCCTACCCTATAGAACATATAGTTTAACAAGTTGAATAAATTCCTTCACTGGACATCTTCTACAGTCCCAGCTATAAGGTTGTAGTTAAGAGGAACAAAAGAAGAATAATTAATGAAACAGTCTCAAACCTCAAAGATGAATCAGTTGATGTATTATGGAAGGATTTATATTATCACAGTTTGTAGGGGAATATGCTACTACCACTGTTGATAAAGCTACTGAGGTTAGAGTGTTTTGAGGCAAAAGGAAGCCAGAGTATAAGAACTAGAGAGGTTGTTAAATGAAGAAAAATCCAACTCTAGTGAGAAAATCAAAGAAAATATGGCCCAATTTGAAAATGATTTCAAGAGTCTTAAATTGCAGCATCAAGCAGAAATAAATGAGAAACAAGCACAATTGGAAGCAACAATGACTAGGTTACAAAGCTAACCACAACTAGAGAAATTTATAAAAGAAGCATTGGATGTTAATGCTAAGTTAAAGAAAGAATAGGAAGTATTTTTTCATCAAGCTTCTATGATTGACTCTTATTGTGATTCAAATAAAATACTGATCCAGTAAGTAGCAATCCAGAAACTTGAATGCGAAAGGCTCAAGAAGAAAATCAATGAACACATTCAATGGAAAGCATTGGACTCAAGAAAGGAAGCTAATCTACCTCAAGTAGATAAATTTCATAAGGAGATCCTATTCAAAGATTGGGAAGCACAAATAAAGTAGGATGAGAAAGCAGCAGCAAAAACATCAAAATTATCAAATAAAATTATTGAATTTTCATGTGAACAGTTGGTGAAAGAAGAATTTCTCAAAGAGCACACGTTTGAAGTGTTCTCAATAATAAAACAGTTAGAAACATAGTGGAAACAGAAGGCATACACACAGGATGGAGTAATTAAAAAGGTAAATAAGTTTGAACAAGAAAATTATTGGAATTTTCTGATCAAACCTTATCATTAGTATCAGATTCTGCAATCCTTAACAGATTCAACAAAAAGATTGCAACCAATACTTTTAAACAAAGTATTTAAGGCACAGTTCAGATCGAGAATTTCACAGTCAGCTCAGCTCAAGCCTGTGATAGATATTTCAACTTTGTGACCAAATCCAGAAGAAAGGGCGGAATTCATAAATCAAAATTATTATTTTATTTCCTAGATTTTAGTTTAAGTTAGTCTTACGAGGATGGTTGTTTTAAACCTCCTCTATATTTTTGTAATAATCTATTTTAGAACATAGTTAGTTTAGTATTTAAACCCCTCTCATGCATTTAGAGAAGGGTCCAGAAATTTGTCAAAAAAATTTGCAAAGAATGCACTATTGTAAGTTTGTGAATGCTTTGATGAATTAATGGAACACATTTGTTATCTTTTGACAATGAAAGTTGTTTGATTGATGTTGCATGACTGTACTCTTTAAATTTCTTGAAAGTGAGAAGGAGAAGATCAATTACTATTAGTTTACATGAGTAGAACTTCGTACATATGGTACTTTTATTCACTTGTATTAAGTCTTACTTTATAGATTGATAGTCATATTTTATTTCATTATATATTTGAAACTTTATTATAGATGAATGTTACATGAAATTCTATTCTAATATTTATCTGTAGTTTCTTATTGAATGTATAATCACACATATTAATGCGATATAATTTTCACAGTTCTTCTAGTTAAACTATTTTGTTTGAAGAATCATCTTACAAAATTTTCATCTCTTTCAACTGTTAAATGATCTATATTACTAATAGTTTAAGGATATCTTTTCAGATCGCATAAAGGAAGAAACACCCCGGGTATATAGTAGAATAAATAGTTTAGATAGATGCATAAGATAGATTAAAATCATTCTCAATTTTCATGCCATATAATCACACACCCTCAAAGTCATCCTTATTGGTAAACTGGTCCCATGATCCCCAGTCGGAGCCACTACACCAAATGGATAAGGGGCTTCTTTAAGGTCTGGACCGAGTGGTTTTCCCCCATGTCATGGAAGCGGAATTCCGAGGCCTCAACAGAATCTAAGGAAATTTTATTATTATTGTTTTCAGTATTATTATCATACATGTTATGAAAACATATTGTAGTGGAATATCCACAACAATTTATAGATCATGAATTACCAATTTCCTAAGTCTAAACCTACCTTGATGATGAAGAGGATCCGTGAAACTGCAATGATTTTCAATATTATAAATAATTCCATAGTGAGGAATTAAAATGAAATGCATAATTTATACTCTATTGACATGGAAATATTTGGTGTATATGCAACATGTGCCATATTATTGGTGGGAATACACTTCAACCAATCCATTAGCTCATTCCAAATATCAAGTATTCTAGGTACACACCAATGGTTGCAATCTCCAATGTCATCATGATTATTGCACTTCCCCTTCATTAGATTTTCCTTATTTCTAATTTTGTGTCCTTCATAATGATCCCATAATGTTCTAGATCTGGATAAAACCTCTAAATCCCTGATATGAGGCCAAGCATCAAGATAAATGTCATATCCTAGAATTGAAGTCTATGAGGGCTCTAATGAACAATTGATGAATCCAAAATCTATATAGAGGCAAGCCAAGGTCAAGATGAATTATATCATGCTTAATCCTGCACTCCACATGATCTGGGAAAGGAGAAGGAGAGGGTCATGGTCAACCATGAGGAGGTGTAAAAAATCCCCTATTATGCCTAATATGTTTGAAGTTTATTTCACTTAATGCATTATTGTATTGGTATTTTTAATCTGTAAGATAAACATGGCCATCTAAGTCATTTTTTCATTTGCAAGTCTAGTTGCAGTCTAGAAATTGAATCTTGGTTCATTTTTTGATCATGGGTATCTAATCTATTATGAATTAATTCATCTATGAGGGGGACCCTTTAATGTTTTACCATTCCTATCCTTTTTTCATGTTGATGTATTTTTCTGTTATTCACCTTATAGTTGTCTCAAAATCCACACTCAAGTTATATTTCCATCTTCTTGCAATTTATCCAAACATATGAATGTGCAATTTGAAAACTCGAAACTTAGAAAAAATATTCTCAATGTTAATAATTGAATAATGGAGGGGACTTTGTAATTATTTTCATCATGCTCAATCTCCTCACTAACCATTTGTCCACAATATTCTTTCAAATCTCTATATAGTTCCCACACGTTCCTTTCAAATTATAAATGATCAAATAATACATATTATTATAATTACTGAGCAAACAAAGCATTTGTACCCTCATTATGACTTATTGGAATTAGGTAATGCCACCGTGAACACAAGAATATGTAATAATGAGTTAGGAATATCAATAAAAAAGACTATGATGCAACATAATACCTGCTTAATAAATAATTATGAGGTATCTTATTAGCACGTGGAAAAGAAGATACAATGTTTATATTTGCAGTCACTAATATTGAATTGCGTTGTAATTAACAAAAATAGTTGCAATCACCAATATTGAATCACCTTGTGATTAACTAAAATTGACATCTATTTGACACATGTGTTCACTAATCCTATAGTGGTGCATATTTTAGAGAATTTGGGCTTTTTTATTTACATGTTTTCCTTTAATGTGGGGTGGCTGGTGATGTCAACATAAAAATATTGGTGGCATTGTCCATGATATTCTACCTCGTCAACAAGACTCTGCCTTCTGAATATATTGATTTTCATGTTGCACATTATTATTTAATTTAATGTATGGTTGTTACCATAATTCCACTCAAGACCCAGGCTCAAGTGTTGTAGTGGATGCCACACTTCAATGTTCATGCACAACAAAATAGTGTTATGGGTGATGTGGTGGTAAGCAACACTCCTCGAAAACATTGCTTATGGGAAAAACTATGCATAGTCCGATGGATGTGGTCCAATGGTTAGGTGGGGAATTTTGGTCTCCATGGGTCCGCTCCAGGCATGAAGCCAGACCCAAGCATTTCTATCAATAATTTTATGCTAAGGATAATGTTTTGGTGATAAATAAGAAATTCCTCTCAAATGCAGAGAGTTCAATGGAAGTGGTAAAAAATGATGTAAGTTGTGACGTGAAGGTAAACTATATTGGTATCCAATTTTCCCATGTACTGAAATAGAAATACACTCTGCCCTTCTTTAATGGGCTTTTTTTATATTTTAGAGTAGTTGTATTTATCGTTTTTAGAACTTTCTAAAGGACACTGAATGCAAACTATTTATGAGGCCAAACTAACTCTTGAGTTAACATATTTTTCTATAAAGGATAATTTATCAGTGGATAATACTAGTGTCAATGCATTTGGGTTCCATGGAAATCATGTTTAGTTGATTAAACATGTTCTCAAATCATTTTCTTAAATCGTATGAATAGTCACACTAGATTGATGCCTTCCTTGGAGCAGTATTCAATCCAAGGAGAACTGAAAAGTGAGATGTTGATGGAAAGCAGGAATGGAGAAGAAGGAAATCATAAAAAATTATGAGGTGCCATCTGCAATTAGGAATAAAGGAATTAGACAATTCTCTTAATGCACACATATAAAAAAAAATTTTACATGACTCACAGTTTGTTTGCTATGCTTTTGCATTACTTTGTGGATGGACATATCTTGAAGGAAAATCCCTATTAAAAATAGAGTAATGATCAAATGATGGAAGATATGTTTGAAATGACCAATTAAAAAATTCAAACTATAGAAACCATGAAAAGTAGGTATGCATTGCAGTCCAAAATCTAGATCTAGTTCTTAAGTTCATTGGAGATGAGCGGTAAAATGCTATGAAACTAATTTAACATGTTAAAAGTTGCCTTAATTTGTCACTAACTATTTTAACTTAATTAGGTTGGTATAATAAGATATGGTGAACAAATGGAAATAAAGCAAGAATATGTTGTAGCTATAGTTTCATGTTTCCCCACATCAAGACATCATCTTCTTTAATTTGCAAAAGGAATTTTGAAATGCAATATAGTGATTGCTTCAAAATCGACCAAATAAATCCTCTCAAAGATTTAATTACATAAAGAATTCGTCTAGAATATCTCATTTGTGTCAAGATATATTTAATAAAAAAATTTAAATAAATAACAATGATGAGAAAGAACAAAAACTAGTCAATAATGTTGACAAATATTAGTTATGTGGAAAGGTTACAACCCACAAAAATTAAAGAGAAATATGACAAAAAAATTGATTGACAAATAGAGGATGTAAAAGTTTATGGAAATCAACTTGCGTTGTGTTTAGTATGAATGAAATCCTTATCAAAATCTGAACCAGAGCTGAATATTGTTCATCTTGACTCTACCCTACATCACAATAACACTTTTCACTCTTTATTTAATATAAGGAGTAGCCACTATGTCACTATCCTGTTGACTCATTGCTATTAATATATTTATTTTAATTATTTTTAATTTCATATTTTACTCGTACATAAACATATTACTAACTTATATTTATGTTATTTATTTATTATACCTACGACCAACATGATATTACCCATTTAGTTTTTCCTTTTGACTGTTTATTAGTTTGTCAATGACCAATTTTTTTTGTCACTTATCTATAATTTAACATTAGGAATTAAATATGAGGAATTAAGTTTTTATTATTTATTATTATTATTTAAATTTATTTATTTGTAAATTTATTGGTTGAGGTCTTATTATGGACCATTTTGTAACTATGAGTTGTTTAGTAACATTAATTTTCATTAGTTCCTAATTTCTTTTTTCATTTATTTTTTAACTTTTGAGTTTTTTTTAATATTTATTTTATAATAAAAATATTAGGTAACTTCCATTATTTCCTTTTATTTAACTTTGTGATTTTTTTTTTTAATATTTATTTTATAATAGAAGTATTAGGCTAACTTGTGATCAACTTCGCTTCTGCCCAAGCGGAAGTGGATGTGACTGCCAGCAAAGGAACAAGGATAGTCAGCTAATAGCAAAGGAAATAAGTTTCCATTACAATGTAGGGACATACAAGGAAATTTTATAACTTTCATCATGTCTCTCAAGATTATGTATTTAGCTCAAGTGCCCATGGATAAGATCATTACCAACATTTTTACAGGTTTCTATCTTTTGAATGAATTGCCTAAAAACATATGTAACCTCCAAATAACCATTTTTATTGGGAAGATTCAATGGTTTGGTGAAAACGTGAAATTTAACTCTACGAAGACAAATAGGTGAAGAAAAATAGAGCCTGATGCAGGAGCATCTTTCTTAATTTTCATTATTTATTAATGTGATTTAGGGGGTGATGTTTTTTTAATTATTTTATAAATTATGTACATTTTAAAAATAAATTTAGAGGAAAATATGAATGTGAGGTTTATTGTAAATATTCTCTTAATTAATTGAGAATATGAGTGGAGTTGGATTGGATAGATATTTTAGGGATTAGGAATTCCTTAAATGGAACTTGGTTGAGTCCAAGAAGGGATAAATATATTTTAGGATTTGGTTGAGATATTTGTGGAGGAAATCATGGATTCAAATTAATCCATAATTATGTATAAATGTGAAACTTTGAGTGAGGATAGGGAGACACAGAGAGAATGGAATAGGATAGAGTGATATATAGAGAAATGGTGTGAGAGTTCATGTAAAGGGTGAGATCCGAGAGGCCCACAAATGTAATATTCGGGCAAATGGGTTTGAATCTGAATTTCTTGTGTTATTATATACTAGTATTTTGTTTGTGTTGGATCTCTCTTCTTTATATATATTTTGAGTTTAATTGAATGTGGTTTTTATGTGAATATTTTGATGAGGATTTTCATGTTAAAGGAAACATACACTCTTCTATGCGCTCTACCCTGATTTATGCAAAATCTCTGCATCATTTTGGTATCAGAGCAACAAAGATCTAATTAATCCATGTAGCCATGGACAAGAGATAAGTGTGTGAATTTGCAGGAAGAGGTGCAGATTTGGGTAGACTTAGATTAAAACAAAAAAAACTAATTCGGAAAATCTCAGGTTGTGTAGACAGAACGTGGCAAGGGGATCAGATAGCTTCAGCATAGAGTGGCAATCAAGTATCGTAAGCTGGAACACAAATATGAATGTAGGAACTGGAAACCGATTTGAAATAATAGCATGAAGACAAATTGGGGAAGCGAAAATAGATTGTGGCATTACATAAACGGTTGATACACTATGGTTCCACCTGTAAATTAATTTTCATTTCAGCACTTATGTTGTCGATGACTTTCCAATATAGTCATTTCACATTCAGATGTTACGCTACAGGGAAGTAGCTATGAATGGTGCGTGTAAGATTCAATTTTAATCCAATTTCCATTCGACAGTAATGGGAAATGATAAAGGAACTCTGGTTCTCTAGGTCGTGGTTGGGAATCTTTGTTCTCACTCTATGGTAGGGAGTCATTATCTTTTTTTTTAGTAGAAGCAATCACGTGGAGTTGTTGATCCATTTCAATACTGATTCGTTGAGCCATCTTGAAGTAGTCTTAAGCAACAACGTGGAGCAGAATTATGTTGGGTGAATCAGAGAGTATGGAACGTAAACTATTATGCGTGGAGAGCGTATCTGCTGTTGCATGCCCATCGAGAATTTTCGGCTATTAACTATCTAGGTGATGAGCAACTCTCGCAGCAATGGATGTTAGCCTTTGTTTCTTAACGATAGTATGACAGACTCAATTTATAATGGCTTTGATGCTGCAATGCAAGTGCTACAGGGACATCATTTCTCGGTCTTGTCAAATTGGAGTAGTAGTTTATGCAAGCCTTGGTGTAAATTCCAAGGAGAAAGGAGAGCCAAATCTCCTCATTACTAATTGTGAACAAGTGTTGCACCTTTTTCGGCCGAGTTACCACCTAGACATAATGAATTTGATTATTGTTCAAGTCTTCCACTAACTGTATGGAGTTCAGATCCATTTTTGGTGAGCGGGGTTTGCTACGATATTGTTGGGTTCCATCTAAATACCAGGTCACACTTTTGTTTAATTCATTGAATGCTCAGATTTTGAATAGGAGAAGTTTGTTGTGGGTTAATCTATTATTATTGACTTGTTAAGATTGTAAAGGTCCTTGGCATAGACAAGTTAAATGCATATTTGAACAAATGTCAAATTGAGCTTTATCCCTATCTAGAAGCACTTATTGGAAGGCATAGCAGATAGTGTGGTCAAAATTCATTAATGCTGACAGACAACATCTAGTTGTTCTGGAAGCAGTTGATTTCTGGACTGATTGCTTAGATGTGATCACCAAGAAAACTGCAAAAAAAGTAGTGGTCCACCCTTATTTTATTATGTGAGATCGACAGAGGCAAGCAGGACTAGTCTGTACTCAATAAAGACTCATCCTCTCGTAGTCCATATTTCTGAGGTTATGAAGATAACACTCTGGCTTAGTGTTTTATAGCCAGATGAAAATGGTTCAAGGTTCCCTGTTTTGTGTTTCTTGAATTGTTTTGAAATGACTTGGAACATGCCCTCTTTTTTTGTAAACTATGTTTCTGTTCGAGAACTGTAAAATTAAAGTGATATTTACAATTCAATTAAAAATTTAGAGTGAGCACCTACAACAATGTGTCAACTAATAGTTTGAAGAAAGAATTCATTGAAACTTAAAATTATGAAATGAACTGTTGAAGAAGTGTTTTGACCTTACTGATTGAGATATGTTAGTGGCATTTCGAGAGCAAGTGGTGAACCCAATCGCAGCAGAAGAGTGGTGAGCCAACGTGGTTGTGGAATATCGTTTTAGGTTATGATAACTGAGATTTACAAAGAAGGAGCTGCATGGAAGTACAGGAAAAATGTTCGCGCTAAGATGATGAGTGTGTTGAAGAGATTATGGTATGAAGGGCATGCAGATATTCATAGTGATAAGAATGACACAGAAGAGTGAAATCTGAAGAGTTGAAATTGCGAAGAGAAGTTTTATTAAATAACCTTGAAGGGAGCATAAGGTATGATCATTCATTTCAAAGAGGTATTTTAAATGTTGAAAATTAAATGGTTTATGTATTTTCACCATAAAATAAATCTGGGGAAAAGTGGATTGCACTTCAATTTAAAGGCTAAAGTATCATGATGTAATTAGTGACTTATGATATTATCATAAGAATGGAGTATGAAAGAGAATTGGTGGAGTGAAGATTTTACATCATAAGAATGTATTAAGGGTGGATGTTCATTGGTATATTGTATAACTTGAATTAGAGTCAAAATATCTACTATTGTAATTATTGTGTCAAGCTTTGAAGTCAAATAATATGTTAAGGTCAAATGAAGAAATTTGGATAGCTTGAGTCAAGTTAAACCATTGAGTTATTGTAAAGGAGGGTGCATTTTTCATCCAAGATGAAGAGTTGATGTCAAGTCTGGAATCAAAAAGTCTTAAATCAAGTAAAAGGTTTGAATGTAATTGGGTGCATGATCGGCAGCGCTTGACACCCAAAGAGTTGGTCATTGTAACACATGAAATATTGTAGTTGTTGTTTTGCAGCAAAGAGGAGTAAGAGAGTTTCTAGGAAATGATTCCAAGGCAGAGAAAAAAATATACCGAGCACAAGAAGAGAGCTTGTATTGTTGGATGGCAAGTACGAAGGCTTGCTAAAAAATGGATTGAATGAAATCCACACATGAACAGATGAAGTTCACAAAGGAGGAGAAAATGACTGTTGATAGTCATTTCAGAGGTTCTGAGAAAGACTGCAACAAAAGAAAGAAGAAGGAAGATGCCAAGGAAAATGGCATATGTAAGCAGTTGACTAATGAAGAGTATGAGAGGGAGAAAGTTGAGATAGAAGTTCACCTTGACTTATTGATGGAATTTTTGCAGAGAAATAAGAAAGATAGGAGACATGGTTGGACCATGAGGAAGAAAGTGAAATGGCAGAGGCTACATGCAAAGAGGGAAAAACAGGTAAACATACAGTTGATAGAAGAGCTGAGGAAGCTCGAGCAGATGATAAGTGTGCAATTGAGATGTGAAGAAATCAGAGAGGCTGAGTTAAAAATGTAAGTTTCCATTTGTGGCCCAGAACACGGTGAAATTCTAGGTGAAGAGATCAATGAGAAAGATCTCATGAACTATTGGAATAGTTCAGAAGAATTTGAAGATATGTTGACAAAAGAAGCATATGAGGCTATAAATCCTTGTATTTTTAAAACTCATAGTTTGTGTATGTTTGCAGGATGTGCAGAAGATGATGGACAGTTTGGTGAAACTGTCACAGAGATGAATGAAACTCTTGAGGTGAAGTATGATAGAGAATGCCTTTCAGAGGAGGAAGGTACTGATTTCTTGTAGCAGAAAGAATTCATAGATGAATTCATGTTTGGTGTAAGAGAGCCAGTTGAAGCTGTTATGGAGCAGAGGCATAATGAAAATGCCGTAGTGATATTCCAAGGAGGTAAACAAATGAATTTGTTTAATGAAATTGATGACAAAATTTTGCAATGTGATTATACAGAAAATAGGATAACTTAGGAGGATTTCCAAAGGAAGAATGAACTTGAGAATGAAGGTGGTGATGAAATGCTGGAAAGATTTCACATGGAAATAGAGTTCTTGGAGTGATGGCTTAAGGAACCTGAAGGAGGGATGAAGCTTGCAGAACCTGATACAGAAGAGATTGCAATTACTATGCATGATAGGGATGAAATGTTTCTAACATTTATAGAGTTGAGTGAATGTTATAACTTTTCAAAAAATAATGTGGCTATAGGTACAGAAGGAGACATTAATAAATATGATGTTGAAATCGGAGAAATTGAGCAGAAAGTATTTGAATATGAGATGAAAGATCAGGATCAACAAGAAAGTTATGTCCTTAGAGACATAAAGAAAACAGAAGCCTTGAACTAGCAGGATAAAGATGAAAGCAACCAGCAATTCAAAAGAGGATCTACTGAATTCTAGAAATTCTACGATGGGAGATTGGTGCCTGAAGCATCAAAAGAGGCTGAAAGGTCTTATTTTTTAAAACTAATAATTTGTTGATGAATGCAGGTACAACACTGGATGAGAAATTTGTTACTATAGGGGCAATCAATGACTATAGTTGTGATCAAGGAGAAATTCTTGATTATTATTCACTTCAGAAATTTGAGTGTTCAGTTCAATTGGAGACGAAAGTATCAGACAAAGAGGAATTTCTCTGAGGAATTGGTGAAATAAATTGTTGGAGAGGCCGATGGAATGCGGTTTATAGAATAAGTGATGTTGATGTACAGCTAGTTCGAGATTCTTTCAATGTTTTGAGACCAGAAGAATGGGTACCAGTGATTCTACACAAGTCTGTAATTCCCAAAATCAAGATGACGTGGTATGGCAAAGCGAGAGTTACATTCAATAGTATTTTGAAAATACTGTTCTGGAAATTCTGTACAAATTTACAAAATGGAGTTGATACTTTAAAATACCAATGGCAAAACAAAGTTTAGAATCCTGGAGGGAGCAAGTCATTGGGACTTGTGGCTATCACATTATTATAGAAAAGTGACAGACCTCATAGACAGGAGTCTATGGAAACTTCTCTACATGGGGAGTCTGATGCAAGAGCATCTTGCTTAATTTTCTTTATTTATTAATGTGATGTAGGGGGTGATGTTTTTTAATTATTTTATAAATTATGTACATTTTAAAAATAAATTGAGAGGAAAATCTGAATGTGAGGTTTATTGTAAATATTCTCTTAATTAATTGAGAATATGAGTGGAGTTGGATTGGATAGATATTTTAGGGATTAGGAATTCCTTAAATGGAAATTGGTTGAGTCAAAGAAGGGATAAATATATTTTAGGATTTGGTTGAGATATTTGTAGAGGGAATCATGGATTCAAATTAATCCATAATTATGTATAAATGTGAAGCTTTGTGTGAGGATAGGGAGACACAGAGAGAATGAAATAGGACAGAGTGATATAGAGAGAAATGGTGTGAGAGTTCATGTAAAGGGTGAGAGCCGAGAGGCCCACAAATGTAATATTCGGGAAAATGGGTTTGAATCTGAATTTCTTGTGTTATTGTATACCCATATTTTGTTTGTGTTGGATCTCTCTTCTTTATATATATTTTGAGTTGAATTGAATGTGGTTTTTATGTGAATATTTTGATGAGGATTTTCATGTTAAAGGAAACACACACTCTTCTATGCACTCTACTATGATTTATGTAGAATCTCTGCATCAGAGCCCTAGGGTTCGGTGTTATGTGGTTCTTGCATTAGGTGCACATCGGCCATTGACAGTGCTATTAGATCTTGTGAGGTTGGGATTTTGATTTTCAGATCTTTCAACGACTGAATGTTTTATTTTTTAAATTTGTCATGTCATAATTTAATGTTCAATGCCAAATTCACAGATGCTATTATTTACCAATTCAAAAATGCTATTATTCATTGAGGTCTATAGCTCTTAGTCTCGAGGCTTTATAAGTAAAAGCTATGTTCTGAGAATCATGCACTTTTCTTAGACCAGCCTAGATCCATCTTAATTCTAGATCTATCAAGCACTGAGAGGGATCAAATCTCTAGAGGTGCAAACCTCTTTTTTGAGTTCAAAACTTGAGGAAAGGTTTTCACCTCGAAAGATTTGATCCCTCTCGGGGCTTGATAGATCCAGAGTTAAGATGGATCTAAGCTGGTTTTTTACACATTTAGAAATATATTCTTGAAATCACTTTGTTTCAGCAAGGTTTCAAGCAAGGAAGAAATTAAATCATTCTAATTTGGTGGTCTTTCTCCCAAGGTAGAAATTAAAACATTATAATTTGGTGGTAAGAGTGATTCATTACACATGATCACAGCCATGGAGTCAAAGCAGATGAAAAGGTACAAACAAAAAGGTAGAAATAAAATAAAATGAAGGAGAAAACAAAATCAAACCTAAAAATATATCGGAGTACTGTGAAATCCTTTCCCACAAATATTATTTTCCACTCCGCACAGCTCCCTAAATATTTTCTCACAAATATTATTTCACTCTTCGCTCTGTCACAGAGATGCTTCCTCACAAATACAATTTGACTCTTTATTTGTTTTAAATTTATATATTTAGGGAGAGAAGTGATTTTTCATTAGGGTTGACATTAGATTAATTAGATTAAATATTAAATTTTAAACATTACTTTTACATTTACATTTACGTTTACGTGTTTACCTGAGATAGTCAATGCATGTAGTGTACTCAAATACAAACCTCCAGGATCCAAATTTATTAAATTTAATAATATTAATGATGGACCTCTAAATTACACATAAATTAAGGCCCATCTAACTTTTCATAGGCCCATATACCTTCCTTATGCAAATAAAAAGATATATTAAATCTCTCCTTCTACACTCAATAATGTTTTCTTATACTTTATTATGTTCTTAGGAAGATTTAAAGTTAATTGCATATTTGTACCTAATATTGGTTATTTTTGTAGAATATTGTGAGAATATTGGCAGATTATGTAGATTTGGAAAATGAGATAATTTAGGGACTTGCTCCCTACCACTGGAAGATCAAGATTGAAGAATAAATGAGCATAATATCAATAAATTAATGATAAATCTTGGAGAGACTCAAGGGGTTTTCCCCCCTCCTTAACTATCAAAGGAAACCAAGCAAACAGAAGACGATGTGCACTCAATCTATGGTTTACTTGGGGTCAAAGTGGACTCAATCACTATTTTATAGGGAGTTGTTGGTAGCTGCCCTTGAGGATAAATAAAGCTGATCAAGAGATAATTGGGGTTGATTCCATGGGATTTCGGGCGATTCTGGTCCATTCAATTCCATTCGGAACTTTTTCTGCAAGCTATTAGGCTTTTGTTTTTAAGACCTTCAAGATGTTATAAGACTATATTTTTGTAATGAAATGAGTAATTAGATGTTATTTTACTAATCTAGTTTCAGGGATTGAAGCTCGTGAGTTAGGGCCCAATCCATGTGCCTTAGCTCCTCTGTTATTTCCATTCTTTTCTTTCATGTGATTTAGATAGTTTTTCTTCTAAACATTTAGCTAGTTTTTCTATTATTTTTATTGATGTTTTAGTTTGCTTCTCGTTGTATTTTGCTGTAGATTTAATCTCCTTACATAGTGGTAGAATAGTTGATAAACTCCATAAATTTGTGAAGCCAGCCTTCCCCTCTAAACTCTATCAATAGAGCTCGAGGAGGGTAGATCTTTCCCCACAAACCAAAATTCTTTCTCGCTTATGATTTATTGGAAATATATTAGATCAGTGCTTGTATTTTCATGAAAATATTGTCTGTCTTTCTTGCATAAATAGGTAGGTTGATAGCAGGTATGAGAAGTATAGCCTAGGGGGAATTTCTCCAACACCTCCCACTTCATATTCCATATTCCTTCCATCTCTGTTGTTACACTTAGGTACATTGTGTTATGCCCCTGTGCATAGTGGTTACGCTCTCTATTCCTTCCTTTTCTCTTATCGCAGATGTCACACCCTTTTTATTCTCGAAAACTCCCCCAAAACCTTAAATTTCACCTTCTATCCCTTCTTTTTACTTTGCGCAGCTATCACAATCATTTTAACTTGAAAAACCTCCAAACACTTTAAGGTTTGGCCTCCTCTCTTTTATTTTAGAATTTCTCACTTATCACATTTTGCACTTCACACTTTCCTCCCGACTGCACTGTTGCTTTTCCACCAACGTTGTGATATTGCAATATCACATATCCCAAATCACATTTTCTATTGGTTTCCATTAATAATTTCGACCTCCAAACCCCGATTGCAATATTATCGTACTCCGCTTCCACGTCACCCATTTCATTTTGCAACTTTTTCCCTTTTTCCTTTAAGACTTACCGTAATCCCTTTTCGCAATCGCATTTCGCAACCTTTTCCATTTTTCCTTACCTTTAAATTTACCACATTTCCCTCTCGTCTTTTCGCAAATTGCATTTTGCACTCTCCATTTGC
Organism: Pinus albicaulis; assembly: GCA_034641835.2. Classification (NCBI taxonomy): domain Eukaryota; kingdom Viridiplantae; phylum Streptophyta; class Pinopsida; order Pinales; family Pinaceae; genus Pinus; species Pinus albicaulis. The sequence goes on along the minus strand of CM076574.1, from coordinate 84,244,840 downwards.
TCCTTGTTAACACTTACTGCTCCTGTCTATCGATTGTGATATTGGTATCACGCTCTGCCACCTATCTCACCACCATGTCATCTGACTCATCGCATATCCCAGATTGCAACCTTTGGCCTGTTCACAATTGCATTTCGCTCCCACTCCTGAACTGTACTCTTGCTTCTCCGCTAGCCTGTGATATCGCATATCGCAAATCGCAATCGCATTTCGATCTTGCTTCCAAACTGCACTCTCGCTTCTCTGCCAGCCTGCAATATTGCGATATCGCATACCACATACCGCATATCGCACTGCCAGCCCTCCATCGCAACCCCACAATCATACTTTTCAAATCATTCTGCTCCAAATAATTTTTGCACTCTAATAAATTTTTAATAAGGTTTAAACCCCCTATTTCCACCTCTAAGACTTGTTTCATGTGGTGAGCCCTCCATTAGCACCTTTAGCTTATTTTCCTCCAAACTGCAAGCCACACTTTGTCAAGTTTAGTTTATCATGAATATTTGCATGATAGAAGCATGGTAGATAGAGCATAAGATAAGTAGGGTGTGTTTAGCCGAATGGCCAAGTTAAGTGTGATTTAAATTAGTTTACTTTCAGTAAGTTAAATTAGTTTCATTTTTGTCATTTCCTTTCAGTAATTTAGTTTAGTTTCCTTTCTATCATTTCCTTTCAACAATTTATTTTAGTTTCCTTCCTGTCATTTATTTTCAACAATTTAATTTAGTTTCCTTCTGTCACTTCCTTTCTGCAATTTAGTTTAGTTTCATTGAAGTGTGACAGACTTCACCAAGAAACTATAGAAGTAGCACCATTTCGTAGAGTAGAAGATGATGAAATGAGTAGAATTCATTTGCTATGTATATAGAACTATCACTTCCAAGTTTGTACAAACCTTAGGTTGATAAAGTAGAGTAGGGCAGCCCCTAGGAGTTGCAACACTCTTGGTGCAGTACCAGGACTCAACAATAAATATTATAATATATTAATATGAATATTATAATTAATAATAATATTAGTATTAACCTTTTAACATTAATAGTAGAGTATTTGGCCCTTAGTATTCACCTAAATAAAACATATTTTCTAAGTTTTTGTAAATATAAAGAGGAGTACGGAATAAATCTAAAAAGAGGTTTTATTTTTTACCATATCTCTGGTTTATTTATATTTATATTTATTTACCATACCTCTTTTATTTACCATCGTATTTGGCCCATAGGCTAAGATATATACTTAGATGTTGATTTCTAATCATATTTGATATATTTTTATGTATTTACCATACCTTTGTATACCTCTTTTATATATACGGTATTTGGCCCATAATATTTAGCCCATGGTATTAATAATAATTTGTTCCATGGTATTTGGCCCAGAGGCTTCACCTAAATAAAACCTCATTTTTTAGTTTTTGTAAATATAAAAAGATTTATAGAGAAAATATAACGAGAGTTTTTATTTATTTACCATACCTCTAGAGTAAGTATAAAAATAGGTTTTATTTATTTACCATACCTCCAATTTATTAATATTTTTATTTATTTACCATAATTATAGAGTAAGTATAAAAGAGGTTTTATTTTTTATTTACCATAACTCTGGTTTATTTATATTTATATTTATTTATCATACCTCGTTTTTTAGTGTTAGTAAATATACTCAGGCATTTCAAATGTTTACTTACATTACATTTCTTACTTTACATTTCTCACATTACATCTACACGTGCCTTATACTCATACACTTCAAATTTTTACATTACATTTCTCACATTACATCTACAAATATACCCTATATTGGGTTGTAGAGCGCGTCTCGGTACAATAATAAAAGGAACTTGCTTGCCTACACAACTTCACGTCATTCACCTCTTCACATTGCTTGTCACATATTTTTTCTTGTTTTTCCTTGTATTGTTAACATTCGTCTAACATCACTGACTTAGTGAAGTTTCCTCTTACTTACACAGCTAGCACAGGGTTAGCGAAAACCTTCAGGTTTTGTCTCAATTACCCTCTTTAGGATTTGTGTAAATTGATATGTTGTTTAAATCTGAATATTCCATGTATCTTCCTCCCATACATGTAAATCATGTGGCGCTACCTAGGATGCATGGTGCTACGTGGAATGTGTGGAGAGATGAAATTTGATCTTTTCTAGTACCTTAAATCAAATTCACGTGATATAAACATTAGATTTTTAACGATAGGTAATATTTTCTATTTTTCACAATGAATGAGCATCATTTTTCACGTAGATAAGAATTATGATTATAATCGAGTAGGATGTCATATGATGTTTGATGTGAGACATCAAACTATGATTCACCATCCTCCACATACATTGATTTTCGATGTCGGTTTAGTTTAGTGCTATGAGAGCATCGAGTTGTATGAATAATTTTTCGTAGTACTGAAAAAGAAAATTTATGTTCTTGTTGGCTTAGAGGGTTTCAATGAGTATATTGAACGAATACTTCCATTCAATTTATTTACTTTAAAATTTTGCAAAGGTCATGTTATGCCTCTATAGACAATTCTATGTTAAGGAATTGTGTGAGAGCATCTAAAATGTTTTGTTTTTATTTTTGGCTTTTGGATGACCAATACTATAAATTGTTAAACATGTGTAGACTTTTGGTTATTTATGATTTATTAAAACGAATGATTGTTCACCTTTAATAGGATTTTAGCTTATAAATGATATGTAAGGTTCAATTTAAGAAAATATATGATTGATTAAATATTCAAACATAAATTTTTAATTAACCATATGGAGTTGATGTGTGTAAAATACTTTTACAGCAAACAAAATATGTTTTAATCTTAAAAAGAAGTGGCAATTTAACAATATAGAGGAGTTAATTAAAACAAACAGTTACAATTAACTAATCTCTATAATTAATGATAACTTCATAGGGTTTTCAGATAAATTGATATTCAATCTTAACTTACCCATATTTCTCCTTAATATGAAATATATGTAGAGATAAACAAAATGAAAACATAATTAAGAGAGATACATGTTGTTTCAAGATGAATCCAGAATCCTTCTATTAATCTCAATAACTTCAAAAAATTACAATATTTCTTATTAGTTTATCACAAGGGTTCAACCCTTCATACTTCGAGCTACAAATTATTTATAGAACCGTCTTCAAAATATCTTGATTTTGATATCAAGATTTATTTACAAATATCTTTTAAAACTAATTACAAAAATAGTACTAGAAAATAGGAATCTTGAACTTCTTGAACATCTTGCACAAAATTTGAGGCTTATGTTGATGACTGGAGCTATAAGCCTGCTATTATGTTTCCCTTTCCAATTATTTGTCCCTTTTCTCCTATAAACCTACATGTTGTTGCTAAAATTTCGTTACCTACTGCTCGGAAAATGTTGTTTGTTTAATAAATGAGCTGACATCCCTTTTCCCACCTGTCTTCACCAGGAATAGTAGATTTTATCAATTTTCTATAAGTCTCATCCACTTCAGTGTATTTATGAAAGGTTGGTTTGACTAAAAGAAATTTTTTATCTCATGTTGAATTAATAAATCAAAAGTCAAACCTTCAATAAATTATTTCCCTGTAATGGTTCCTTTGATATTAGAAAATTTGGATTTCTCTGTAGTTATAGAATGTAACCTTCACTAGTATACTTCAAGTGTAACCATTTTTTCTCCTATTCCTCTCAAACCTAGAAGTCCTTTCTGATGTATAACATTAAACTTTCTATGAAACTTTTGGAGGCTAGCTTCTAAATTATGACACTTATTTTTTGATTGCGGCAATAAATTTCTTTTGGTAAGGATCTTCTGACTTCCATAATGGTTTTAGTTCTGTCTACAATATCATAATCTTCAAGTTCTTCCTTTGATTTTGAATATTAAAATTTTGACCAATTTTGTTGCAACTCCTGGTTTATGACCCAATTCCTTCTTCACCTCTGTGATAACCTCCTTTGACATCTCCAATAATTCTTCCTGCTCAAAAATGATTTCAATTGAAGGCCATAAATTAGTCATGGAATCATGGATCTCTAACTAGATTTTTCTTTAGCTTGTGCAATAGTTTGAGCAATAGCAAACTAATTTTCAAGGGTCTATATTATTTGAGTCAACCTATGTCTCTTTTGAATTTCTTCTACGAAAGCATTGCCAATTTTAATTTTATGATCCTAAATATTTTTGAGTTGAGTCTTTAGCTTTTCAATCTCTTTCCCTCTCAATGTAAAATCACCCATAGCTTTAGATAAATTAGTTTTTGGATCAGTGGACTATGTTTCTGTTGTAATGGCTACTACAATAGAATTTCCTACTATTGAAGTACCTGCAATGGAATATGTTGCTATAGGAATTTTTAAACACACACATGGTGTATGAGAAGATAAAACACACAAATAGGAAAGATAGACATTCGTTGCTGATATTATTCACCATAGATGTACATTTACAGTACAATGGTGTGACCCTTGCATTCATCTTCCAAGGTCAATTGGACTCCTTTATGACTCTTCACCTTCCACACCTACTCATAGAGGATTAGGTGTTCAAAATTCCCCCCCTTAATTTGAAGGGGTATGTGTGAGTCTAAGAAGAGAGTTGTAATACAAATCCGTAAAGCATGCATGGCAGCACTTAGGCTGAAGCAACTCTTTGAAATTTTGGCATAAAGAGGTGGTTTAAGGATGACCACCAACACTGGAACACAATGCTTATTGCAGTTCTTGAAACTCTTCCAAAACTGGAAAGAAGCTGAGGGCTTATGCTAGAGGAAGTGTCCCTCATATTTGAAGAGGGAGACCTTCAACCTAAAAGAAGGGAAGTCTACAACCTGTGATGGTTTAAGGATGACCACCAACACTGGAATTCTTGATGCATTTCCTAGAACTCAACCAAAACTGGAAAGAAGTTGAAGTCTTCTGCTAGAGGAAGTGTTTTGAAAGAGGAAGAATATCAACCTCACATAGATGGTTTAAGGCTGTCCACCAACCAAAGGCATGCTCATGGGCATCCGTGTCTCTAGCTACAACTCTGAATCTGGAATGACAAATTGTGGCTCAGGCTTGCTTGAGCTATTGTGTCTCTGGCTACAACTCTGAATATGGAATGAGAGATTGTGGCTCAGGCTCGCTTGATGTGGCGTCGAAGCTTGTAGATGACCACCATTCTCCCCCCTATTAGGTACAAGGTGAGATGACGATGAAAACTCAACTGTAATATTGTTCAATATTCTAGAACAAGTTCTGGCATGCGACTTAAACATCTTCTTGGCTCTTGATGCCCATTTCCAAGAAGCGATCCATCCAAGATGAATCTTTGTTCTTGTAGGAGGCTTGTTTCTAATGCATCTATGTGAAGAATGGGTGTGCTGACCACAATGCTTGCATGGGTGAAGATCAAAACAATGATATTTCATATGGCCAATGTGATCACAGTGTTGGCATTTTTCAATCTGCTGTTGTTGTTGTTGTGGAAGAGGAGCAGGATCTGGAACAGCTGAATGTGAACTGTCATAAAGAAATCTAGCACTCTGAAACTGAATGGGCTTGGAGTAGTCTGGAATATGAAAGGACAACTCCTTGTCATATCCAACACATTTTCACTACTTGTTGTGGACAAGCTATTCCCAAGGTCTGATGATGGGTTTGGGAAGTGGAGACTGAGTTGCTGCATCTGCATGTAAATCTGTTCTTGTACAAGGAACTGAATGTGAATTAACTACAACTTTGTATTCTTGATGTTGATGAGAGTCCTTCTCAATTTTATGAATAGAAACAGGTTCAGAATGATGACTCTTTTGTTGAATTTCATCTTACTGAAGCTGAGACTCCAATTGCAAAAAACTCAATCTTGTCTTGTGCATCTTGCAAGCAATTTTGAATATTAAAAAGAGCATTCTTGCTCATTTTTACCATATCATGAACAGTGGAATGAATGAGGTTATGCAACAACTCTAATGCATCATTGATTTTAGCCATTTTTCTCAACAACTCAAATTCAAAAATATATTCACAAGCTTGGATGCTTCACTATCGATGAGCAGATGGTCTTGAGCTTGCTATATTACCTCACAATAAAGACGAAGGAAAATTCCAAAAAAATATTTTTGTGGCAAAATTATGAGTAAGTTTATGATGCCACTGCTATTTTGAAAATGATGACCAATTTTCAACATTTTCCTTCACATTGTCAATATCTTTTAGAGAGTCACCCTTCTATACATGCCACAAATCTTGGTCACATTTTCATAATAGAGGAACATACAGCAAAAACTTCACTCTTCACTATATAGAAAATCCATATACCATCTCTTCATATACTATATCCCCTCTCTTCTTTCTTTCTTTCTTCTTATTTATTTATTTAATTATTTTATTTGCCACCCAAAATCAATATATATTTGTTTTCTTATGCAATTTCAGGACCAATTCTCCACATGAGTTCACACAGATTAACATTCTTCAAAAAATGTCTAACTCGGTGAAAAAGTTTAACTCGTAGGCAATATATATACCTATAGTTGCTACCAATGACGACCAATGACGACCTATAGTTGCTACTACAATTTCTTGCTACTATTTTTCCTTTAATAAATCTCAAATTCGGTTTCCATTTTCTGTATTTTTGTATTTTGTTCAACTATAATCTTGAACATATTTTACTTCTGTTTTTCCAATTCACCAACTTCCTTGGCTTGTGGATCCTCTGTAGTGGGAAGTTTTAATTTTTTCCTCAATGCTAAGTTATGTGCATTATTTCTTTTGATCATTTCTTCAACCAGTTTCACATTATTAGGATCATATCCTAACTTGATGAACATATATTCTAAAGATTAAATCTTGGTTTCTTTAGCCAGAGATAAAATTTTCTCTAACTTTAGTTGTGATTGACTATTATTTACTGAAATTTGTGACTTAGATTTTTCCATTCCTGAGCTAGTCAAAGTGGAGTAAATCATTTCTCCAGCTTGCTAATGTAAGTCAATCTTGTCAATAGCATGGATTTATTTAGTATCCAAAGAAAAACTAGACTTATTATAATCATATTTAGTTTTAGGGAATGGAACTTTGGGTTCCAAAAAATCCATTTTTATTTGTCCCTTCTCAGTATCAAAGGCACAAAGGAGTCTATGTTGAGAAGTTGAGGTCTGCTTCCAAAATTCAGAATAAATGGTGGTCTTTAGTGCTTCATTTTTCTTCTTAATTTCCTTGTATCTGGAAAAAATACTTGGTTCAATTTGACTATGAGCTAGTTCTCCTGCATTATTTGTTTCTAATGGATCTTGAGATACTAAGGATACAAGAGAAATTGAGAAAATATCTTCAACTATTGGAAAATTTGCAGCATGAGGACCTGTCAAATCTAATGTGGTTTGTTCTAGTGAATTCTCTTCCTGAAATGACTCCTCAAGAGGATTCTTCTTCTTATTTCTGTACATTACAAATTCTATCTGCTGAAATTCTGAAACTGAAGGGGAAATACTTTCCCTTACTCTCTTAGTATAATTTCCCATGGAACTGGTGTCCAGGAAGTTGTAGAAATGAAAGCATCCTCTTATGCTTCCTGTAGTGTATTTTCCTACCACTCCTCTTAGTTCATGTATTGTTCAATCTCTGGTCTAGGAGTGTGTGCATAAGGAGTAGTTTTCTGTTCTACCCTTTACTTAGAAATAATACCCAAGGTATCATAAGACCATGTAAGACTTAATTTTAATTTTGTTTCTTTTAGAATAATATCTGCTTCCTTTGCTACTACTATGGTATTGCAAATAAAAGGTCCAATCTTAGCTTTCAACTTAAACTTGGATTTCTTCTTGGCTGACACAAAGTGCAACTCATCCTTTTCATCATTTCTTTATATATTCTAATGCAATAATTCTAATTTTTACAAATTTAGGTAGTTTATATGGAGTAATCTCACATCCATATACTCGGATCTCTGTGTAGTTTTGATATAAGTACCAATCACCAGTCTTTGTATTCTCACTGAGATGGAGAATTCTCTTAATTTTGGTGGAAATTATAGGAACAACATCACTATTGAGTAGGCATGTAACCATGTATAAGAACTGATTGGCATAATCACTAGAGGAAAACTCATTGGTATTCTTCCTCACCAAGGAATTCTAATGAATTATAGATTGATAATTGCCATGTTCATCTAAATTTTGTAACTAAAATTGGAATTTATCTTTTTGATGAAATAAGAACAAGTATACAAGAACTGACTGATACATAAAAGCTCCTTCTATTGAAAATTTCAAGAATTGATCATGTGTTTCTTCTCACAGGAATTCAGTATAATTTAAGATCACTAAAGGATTTTCACTTGCTGCAAACACTGATAAGAACCCTAGAATAATGTCATCAACCCACTGATCAATTGGATAACCTAAAAGACAAGAATTTTTTTAGATAATTTGTCTAGTCATCTTTGGAAACATTGAGGAAGAGTATGAGGATTTTTTCTTGCTAATTATGCATTTTTAGGTAAAATTATATCGAAAATATTGGCTCTTTGAGGGAATACCAGTTTTTTATAGAGTTCCATAAGGGATTCTACATAAAAAGGGTGCATAGGGGTTGAAGTTTTCACTTCAAGCATTTGGAATATAGAATCAGGGGATATTGTAAATAATACATCATTATTTTGAGAAATAGTAGCTCTTTGACTTGGAATATACCCAAAATGACACCGGGATAAAAATTATGGAAATAAATGGATCTGAGGTAAAATGAATTTAGGCAGGAAGGAGTCCCACATATCCAATTCATCGTTGGCATAAGAGAATTTATGTTTGGCCCGATTGTGCAGTTCATAGAGTTTGAACCCATATTGGGTTTTAGAAAATTTATATTCCTGTTCAACTAAGGTTAACCTATCTAAGTCTATGACAGGATGCATCATCAAATTTTCTTCAATCAAATTATATTTCCCTTTGGTAGACATACTCAAAATGTAATAAAGCAAGGGCTAACGTTTTTCTCGTTGATTGGTTGATTTCCGCAGTGATGAAGGTTGCGTGCTTGATACTAGTCTGGTTGTATAGGACCTATGCATATGGATTGAAAACAAAATGTGCAAAAGAAACATAAGTGAAACATGTGTGTTTTATTTATGCAATGGGGATTAACCATTTGAAGTGATAACCATTGATAGGAGCGAAGAATTATTGCGAAAAGGAAACGATCATGAGGAGTGAATTGATAATGTAACAATTAATTAATCGACGAATGGGAGGTAGATAGATGGCAGAGACAGAGTATCTTTTATTTTTTGCATGAGCAGAAATGATCGAGAGGAGGACATGCCGCCAAACATAGTTTTGTAGAATCAATTCCCCCCCCAGTTAAATGTCAGAGGCACGAGGGGGGGTCTGAAGTGTTTCCCCAACTATTTATCTATGCAAGGAACATCTCAGCGATCAAGATCAATGCATCCTTTTACAATAAAGATAAAAACATTATATCAGACTTTTATAAAAAAAATTAATTAGTTGATAATCAATGTTAAACTAATTAATCATAATGAGTGGCATTCGGAATTTCACACTTTTGCATGGGATTTACTTCCTTATTCCTTTTCTTTTCTTTTTCTACATTTTTTTATATCCTTTTTATTTTTCTATTTTTTTATAAAATACAAGGTGTGCTACAACATCGACTCCATTTGGGGACTTCTTCCCCATGTGGGATGTATAGAACAAGTAGATCCATGTGCCTTCTCCTCGGGCTATGGAGTCTTTGTTGTAAAAATCACACTAACAATTTTTTTTAAAGAAAAAGTAGTGATGTACAATGAATCCTATCTATGATCAACCTCAATACTTAATGTAATGTTTAAGATATTGTCCATTATCAGGAAATGTAGAATATATTCCTTCCAGATTTTGTAAAATAAAATTTTTATTTCCATTGACTTATGAAATGTTGAATGGTCATAACCATATATTATCAAATTTACCATGTTTTCTCGTTTCCTCTCTTCTAGCATCCCATTTTAAAACTATATATCCTTGCTTGAGGTCTCTTTCCATAACTTTTATGTCAAATAAACACTTCATTTTGTTTTGATAATGACGAAGTTTGAACTGAACTTCATCTTTGTATTGATTCAATTCAATAATCTGATTGATTCTTCTTGAAAAATCATCAAGTTATTCATATTATTCTTGTGAAATTTTCATAACAAGAAAGCTAGTTGTGTGGGAAAGATTGCCTCAATTCCATACACAAGTTGAAAAGGGGATTTACTAGTAGATCTCTTAGGTGATACTTTGTTAACCAAAACTGTATATTTGAGATGACTATCCCAATTCCTTTTATGATATGATAGTACCTTCTTGATAACTTTGACCAAACTCTTATTTGATGATTCTCCTAATCCATTTCCTTGAGGGTAATATGGGGTATAATGATGCAATATAATCTGATACTTTTGGAAAAATTCTATCATTTTGATACTGCTAAATTCTTGTGCATTATTAGTGACTATTTGTTGTGGACAACCAAATCTGGATAATATGTTTAGTTCAATGAATTTGATGACAACAATGTCTATTGAATTTTTTACAGGGATGGCTTCCGCCCATTTGGTAAAGTAGTCTATAGCAGTCAGGATCCATCTATGTTGATTACTGGATGCTGGAATTATTTCTCCTATGAAATCTAGTCCCCACTATAAAAATGGAGCTTCAATCTAACTAGAACTAATGGAAGTGTTGCTAATCTTTGCTTACTAGCGAAAATCTAACATGGAATACAACTTTTAACCTTTTATCCCACCTATGCAAACAATTTGGGTGAATAAAATCCTAATCTTAGGATTTTTTATGTTTTTTCTCTCCAAACATAATGTCCTCAACATATACCTTCATGAAATTGTTCTATGACACCATTTGTCTCATTTTCAATTAGACATAAAAGAAGGATATTCATTGGATCTTTCCAATATAAATTGGCATTGAAAATGCAATATTTCATGGCCTTTAGTCATAGAGATCTACAATGATTCCTTGTGAATCTAGGAGGATACTTAAACTCACGAAGAAAATGTACACTATTATCATACCATTCAGACAGTAGGAAATTTTCATCAATATTAAGTAGGATAGGAGAAGAATCAACAGTAGAAGAAGGTTCTTGTATATTCTCTTCTACTAAACTATGAGAGGGTTCTTGTGTGTTCTTCTCTGATGAACTTTGAGGAAGTTCTTGTGTATTCTTATCTATTGAACTTTAAGAAGGTTCTTGTGTATTCTTCTCTCCTAATACTTTCATTATAGTATTGATTCCTAAGACTTTATAATTAGATTCATCTAAGAGTTTGGCTAAACCTTGTATCTTTACCAACTTGGTAGATTTGATATCTAAATCAAGTTCTAATATTTTTTCAATCCATCTTCCTCTCCTACCATCTATGTTAGGTTGTATTAAGATAGTCCATACAAAATTATTTGGAACATAAGAAATGATGGGAGAGTGAAGGGAATAGGTTCTGAAGGCTTTTATGGCTTGTACAAGAGTGTTGGCTTGCTTCTCAATGATATCATATTTCAACTCAACATATCTCATGACTTTGCTAAAAAATGCAATAGGATGGTCATACCCATTATCATTATTTTGTAATAAGACGACAACTAAGGTAGTATTAGAGGAAAAAGAGAACATGCTAAAATGTTTTAAATAGTCAGGACTCATTAGTACTGGAGCTTCAAAAATAGATTTCTTGATCTGTGTAAAATAATATCTTTCCCGCACTATCCATTTGACTTCATGATATTTATTTAGCATATCAGTAATATCCTTAAATCTCGGCATAATTTGGTATGAATCTTCTCAAAATTTTATTTTTCCCTAGAAACATTTGAATTTCCTTCTTATTTCTAAGTACACTAATTACCTCAATGGGTGAGACTCTTTTTGGATCAATCACTACTCCTTTTGAAACAATATTTCCAAGTTTTTTTCCTTCCTTTATAGCAAATGGGGATTTCTTTGGATCGAGAGAAATTACATATTTCCTACATATGTCAAAAACCGTTCTCAAGTGTTTCAATTTTTTTTCACTAGAATTTGAAAATACATTCAAATCTTCCAAATAAATAGCACCAAATTTGTTAACCTTACCAACAAATGTTAGTTCCATTTCTCTTTGAAAGGTAGCTCTTGCATTGGTTAGGCTGAATGACATCCTTGCATAGATGAATATACCCCAAGGAGTTGTAAATGTTATTTTTTCCCTATCTTCTATACTTATCATGATCTGATTATATCCATAAAATCCATCCATCACTGAAATTTTTTTTGAGCCTTAAACTCTTTGAAGTAATTGATCCATCTTGGGAAATGGATAGTTATCCTTTAAAGATAGTTTGTTTAGGTTTCTGAAATCTACACACAATCTTTTTTCACCATTTTTCTTCCTAACTAGAACTAAATTTTTTATTCAATCAGAATATCTGAAAGGAACTATAATTTTTTCATCCAATAATTTCTTAAGCTCTTTTTCAATAGTTGGAAGCAAAACTAGATTTATTCTCCTCAATTTTTGTTTGGAAGGTTTAGCTTCTAGTTTGAGAGGAATATTGTGTTCAATAAGAGTTATTTCATAGGTTTTGAGTTCTTCATATGAGCATGCAAAGACATATTTATAATTCTTAAGAAGATTAACATATTTATATTTTGTTTTTTGAGGAAATAATGCTGAAATTTTTACATTTCTGATTTGTTCATTGGTTCCAATATTACAATCATCCACATCCTCTTGTTGTGAACTTGATAATGAATTTTTTGAGACATCATTATAATCAACAAATTTTTCAATAGGGATTAATAATTTTGGAATGTAATTATTAGGAAACTGAATGATATCATGATTAACTATTTTATGATTTAACTGTGAAGTTTCATTTTGATCATTTGAATTACTTTCATTGGTTTGTTCTTCTTTAATTTGTAGAGTTGAAAATTCATCAATTATTTGTAAGAAATTTTTTAATTGCTCATCATCTTCAAAAAATTTCCATTGTTTAAGGTTTTCAAGGATTGAAGGCCTATACTTTACTTGAATCTGATAGTGCAACTGCATAGTATCAGTAATTTTAAAAGAGCTAGCAGAGACTGCCAAAGAATCTACATAAATGTTTTCATTCCTAGGGTTGTTGTAATAAAAGGTCCAATCTTAGCTTTCAACTTAAACTTATATTTCTTCTTGGATGACACAAAGTGCAGCTCATCCTTGTTCATCATTTGCCTTATATATTCTAATGCAATAATTCTAATTTGTACAAATTTATGCATTTTATATGGAGTAATCTCACATCCATATACTCAGATATCTGTGTAGTTTTGATATAAGTACCAATCACTAGTCTTTGTATTCTCACTGAGATGGAGAATTCTCTTAATTTAAGTGGAAATTCTAGGAACAACATCACTATTGAGATGCATGTAACCATGTATAAGAACTAATTGGCATAATCACTGAAGGAAAAATCATTGGTATTCTTCCATACCAAGGAATTCCAATGAATTATAGATTGAGGATTACCATGTTCATCTAAATTTTGTAACTAAAATTGGAATTTATCTATTTGATGAAATAATAACAAGTATATAAGAACTGACTGATACTTGAAAGATCCTTCTATTGAAAATTTCAAGAACTGATCATGTATTTCTTCTGACAAGAATTCACTATAATTGAAGATCACTAAAGGATTTTCACTTGCTGAAAACACTGATAAGAACCCTATAATAATGTCATCAACCCACTGATCAATTGGACAACCTAATAGACAAGAAACATTTGAGATAATTTGTCTAGTAATCTTTGGAAACATTGAGGAAGATTATGGAGGATTTTTTCATGGTAATTATGCATTTTCAGGTAAAAATATATCGAATATATTGGCTCTTTGAGGGAAGGCCAGTTTTTTATAGAGTTCCATAAGAGATTCTACATAAAAAGGGTGTAGAGGTGCTGAAGGTTTCACTTGAAGCATTTGGAATATAGACTCAAGGGATATTGTAAATAAGACATCATTATTTTGAGAAATAATAGCTCTTTGACTTGGAATATACCTAAAATGACATCGAGATAAAAATTATGGAATTAAACGGGGCTAAGTTAAAATGAATTTGGGCAGGAAGGAGTCCCACATACCCAATTCATTGTTGGCATAAGAGAATTTATGTTTGGCTGAATTGTGCAGTTCATAGAGGTCGAACCCCCATTGGGTTTCAAAATTTTTATATTCTTGGTCAACTAAGGGTAACCTATTTACGTCTATGATTGGATGCATCATCAAATTTTCTTCAATCAAATTATATTTCCCTTTGATAGACATACTGAAAATGTAATAAAGCAAGGGTTAATGTTTTACCCATTGATCGGTTGATTTCCGTAGTGATGAATATTGTGTGCTTGATACTAGTCTGGTTGTATAGGACCTATGCAGATGGCTTGAAAACATAATGTGAAAAAGAAACATAAGTTAAACATGTGTGTTTTATTTATGCAATGGGGATTAACCGTTTGAAGTGATAACCATTGATAGGAGCGAAGAATTATTGCGAAAAGCAAACGGTCGTGAGGAGTGTTTTGATAAGGTAACCGTTAATTAATCGATGAATGGGAGGTAGATAGATGGAAGAGACAGAGTGGATTTTATTTTTGGCATGAGCGGAAATGATCAAGAGGAGGAAATGTCACCAAACAAAGTTTTGTAGAATCAACTCCCCCCTCCCCCTCGGTTGAACGTCGGAGGCATGGGGGGTGGGGGTCGAGGTGGGGGTGGGCAGGGGGCCTCAAGTGTTTTCCTAGTTGTTGATCTAGGCGAGGAACATCTCAAATATCAATATCAATGTGTCCTTTTACAATAAAGACAAAAACATTATATCAAACTTTTACAAAAAAATTAATTAGTTGATAATCAACATTAAACTAATTAATCATAATCAGTGGCATTTGGACTTGTGAAATTTTACATGGGATTTACTTCTTTTTTCCTTTTCTTTTCTTTTTCTACATTTTTTTATATCCTTTTTATTTTTCTATTTTTTTATAAAATACAATGTGTGCTACAACATTGGCTCCATCTGTGGACTTCTTCCCCCTGTGGGATGTAGAGAACAAGTAGATCCATGTGCCTTCTCCTCGGGCTGTGGAGTCTTTGTTATACATATCACACTAAAAATTTTTTTTAAAGAAAAAATGGTGATGTACAATGAATCTTATCTGTGATCAATCTCAATACTTAATGTAATGTTTAAGATATTGTCCATTATCAGGAAATGTAGAATATATTCCATCTAGATTTTGTAAAATAAAATTTTTATTTCCATTGATTTATGCAATGTTGAATGTTCATAACCAGAGATTATCAAATTTACCATGTTTTCTTGTTTCCTCTCTTCTAGCATCCCATTTTAAAACTAGATATCCTTGCTTGAAGTCTCTTTCCATAACTTCTCTGTCAAATAAAAACTTCATTTTGTTTTGATAATGAATAATTTTTAAATGAAATAACTAATCAACTAATTAATCATAATGAGTGGCATTTGGACTTTCGCACTTTTGCATGGGATTTACTTCCTTTTTCCTTTTCTTTTCTTTTTCTACATTTTTTATATCCTTTTAATTTTTCTATTTTTTTATAAAATACAAGGTGTGCTACAACATAGGATCCATATGGGGACTTCTTCCCCATATGGGATGTAGAGAAAAATTAGATCCATGTGCCTTCTCCTCGGGTTGTGGAGACTTTGTTGTAAAAATCACACTGACCAATTTTTTTAAAGAAAAAACGGTGATGTACAATGAATCCTATATGTGATCAATCTCAATAATTAATGTAATGTTTAAGATATTGTCCATCATGAGGAAATGTAGAATATATTCCTTCCATATTTTGTAAAATAAAATTTTTATTTCCATTGACTTATGCAATGTTGAATGGTCGTAACTAGAGATTATTAAATTTACCATGTTTTCTCGTTTCCTCTCTTCTCACATCCCATTTTAAAACTAAATATCCTTGCTTGAAGTCTCTTTCCATAACTTTTCTGTCACTTAAACTCTTCATTTTGTTTTAATAATGACAAAGTTTGAACTGAACTAATTAATCATAATGAGTGGCATTTGGACTTGTGCACTTTGGCATGGGATTTACTTCCTTTTTCCCTTTCTTTTCTTTTTCTACATTTTTTTATATCCTTTTTATTTTTCAATTTTTTTATCAAATACAAGGTGTGCTACAACATCGGCTCCATCTGGGGACTTCTTCCCCCTGTGGGATGTAGAGAACAAGTAGATCCATGTGCCTTCTCCTCGGGTTGTGGAGTCTTTGTTGTACAAATCACACTAACAAATTTTTTTAAAGAAAAAATGGTGATGTACAATGAATCCTATATGTGATCATTAATCTCAATACTTAATGTAACGTTTAAGATATTTTCCATTATCAGGAAATGTAGAATATATTCCATCCAGATTTTGTAAAATAAAATTTTTATTTCCATTGACTTATGCAATGTTGAATGTTCATAACCAGATATTATCAAATTTACCATGTTTTCTTGTTTCCTCTCTTCTAGCATCCCATTTTAAAACTAGATATCCATGCTTGAAGTCTCTTTCCATAAATTTTCTATCAAATAAACACTTCATTTTGTTTTGATAGTGACGAAGAAAATGTACAATATTGGCACGCCATTCAGACAGTAGGAAATTTTAATCAACAGTAGAAGAAGGTTCTTATGTATTCTCTTCTATTGTACTGTGAGAAGGTTCTTGTGTGTTCTTCTCTGTTGAAATTTGAGAGGTTCTTGTGTATTCTTATCTGATGAAATTTGAAAAGGGTCTTGTGTATTCTTCTCTCCTAATACTTCCATTATAGTATTGATTCCTAGAACTTTATAATTAGATTCATCTAAGAGTTTGGCTAAACCTTGTCCGTTTACCAAATTGGTAGATTTGATATGTAAATCAAGTTCTAATATTTTTTTCAATCCATCTTCCTCTCGTACCATCTCTGTTAGCTTGTGTTAAGATAGTCAATACAAAATTATTTAGAACATAAGCAATGATGGGAGAGTGAAGGGCATAGGTTCTAAAGGCTTTTATGGCTTGTACAAGAGTGTTGGCTTGCTTCTCAATGATATCATATTTTAACTCAACATCTCTCATGACTTTGCTAAAAAATGCAATAGGATGGTCATACCCATTATCATTATTTTGTAATAAGACAACCACTAAGGTAGTATCAAAGGAAAAAGAGAACATGCTAAAAGGTTTTAAATAGTCAGGACTGGTTAGTACTTGAGCTTCATAAATAGATTTCTTGATCTGTGTAGAATAATATCTTTCTTGCACTATCCATTTTACTTCATGATTTTTCTTTAGCATATCAGTAATATCATTAACTCTCTCGGCATAATTTGGTATGAATCTTCTCAAAATTTTATTTTTTCCTAGAAACATTTGAATTTCCTTCTTATTCTAGGTAGACTAATTACCTCAATGGCTAAGACTCTTTTTGGATCAATCACTACTCCTTTTGAAATAATATTTCCAAGTATTTTTCCTTCCTTTATAGAAAATGGGGATTTCTTTGGATTGAGAGAAATTCCATATTTCCTGCATATGTCAAAAACCATTTTCAAGTGTTTTAAATGTTTTTCACCAAAATTTGAAAATACGTTCAAATCATCCAAATAAATAACACCAAATTTGTTAACCTTACCAAAAAATGCTAGGTCCATTTCTCTTTGAAAGGTAGCTCCTGCATTGGTTAGGCCAAATGACATCCTTGCATAGATGAATGTACCCCAAGGAGTTGTAAATGCTATTTTTTCCCTATCTTATAGAATTACCATGATCTGATTATATCCAAAAAATCCATAAATCACTGGAATTTTGTTGAGCCTTAAAACCTTTGAAGCAATTGATCCATATTGGGCAATGGATAATTATCCTTTAAAGATAGTTTGTTTAGTTTCTGAAGTCTGCACACAGTCTTATTTCACCATTTTTCTTCCTGACTAGAACTAAATTTTTTATTCAATCAAAATATCTTAAAGGAACTATAATTTTTGTATCCAATAATTGCTTAAGATCTTTTTCAATAGTTGGAAGAAAAACTGGATTTATTCTCCTCAATTTTTGTTTGAAAGGTTTAGCTTCTGGTTTGAGAGGAATATTGTGTTCAATAAGAGTTGTTTCATAGGTTTTAAGTTCTTCATATGACCATGCAAAGACATATTTATAATTCTTAAGAATATTAACATATTTATATTTTGTTTTTTGAGGCAATGATGCTGAAATTTTTACATTTCTAATTTGTTCATTGGTTCCAATATTACAATCATCCACATCCTCTTGTTGTGAACTTGATAATGAATTTTTTGAGACATCATTATAATCAAAGAGTTTTTCAATAGGTATTAATAATTTTGGAATGTAATTATTAGGAAACTGAATGATATCATGATTAGCTATTTTATGATTTAATTGTGAAGTTTCATTTTGATCAGTTGAATTACTTTGATTGATTTGTTCTTCTTCGATTTGTAGATTTGAAAATTCATCAGTTATTTGTAAGAAATTTTTTAATTTCTCATCATCTTCAAAAAATTGCCATTGTTTAAGTTTGTCAAGGATTTAAGGCCTATACTTTACTTGAATCTGATAGTGCAACTGCATAGGATTAGGAATTTTGAAAGAGCTGCAAAGACTGCCAAAGAATCTGCATAAATGTTTTCATTCCTAGGGTTGTTGTAATATTAAAAGATTGAAAATAATTTTCCGCAGAATCCCATACTTCATTTCGATAAGATCTAAGCGTGGGATGTTTTTCTTGGAATAAATTTCTAATTTTCTTCACAATAAGCTTAGAATCACCAAATATACTCAAAATTTGGACATTTAGACTCTTGGATGACTCTAGTCTTAAAATTAAGGCCTCATACTCTGCTACATTATTTGTAACATGAAATTTTAACTTAAAATATTGAGTTATATTCTCTTTTTCTGGAGAAATTAGTACAATTCCATCTCTTCCTCCATCTTTAGAAAATACTTCATCAAATTATAAATTCCAAACATCAATGTTTATACATTTGGGCTCATTTACATCATGTTCAATACTGAGCTAAGAATTTTGGAGATCATTTGTTGTTAAAGTAAAACATACAAAATCCTAATCAACTGCATAAATAGGATGATTTATTTCTTGATCAACTTTGCAAACAATATTTATAAATATTACCTCTCTGTATAATCTCAAATTCTCTCCACCATAATAAGAATTGTAGCAAAAGACATATCCATTTACAGACTTCCCCTTAACTTGGCACAACAAGAGCTGGACAATAAAAATCTGATTTTTTGGGGAATATATCTGACAACAATATCTAAGAATACAATCGTAACAGGGATATGAGAAAATGTTACAACTAGATATTTGTTTAATCCAAGAAAAGGTACCTTATTTAAATCAAAGGTATATAGATCATGATAAGGCCTTGTGATTTGCAATTGAATTTGGTCCATAATCACTTTAGGCATTATATTATGAGAGGCTCCAAAATCTAGCATACAATTATATAAAATATAATCATGGACCTTCAAAGTGACATAAAAAGGAGGCACATTTTCATCGATCATATCAGAACTAGGACCAAAAACCACTGAAGGTTTTTCATCCTTTAAAACAAATACAGCTCCTTCAGCATCAATACTTGAATCTTGAATCCATTTTGACACTTGATTCTTATAATCTAGTTTTTTAGAGAGTTAGGATAATGGAACTGGAATCTTAACTCTCTCTAATTCCTTTTCCACATCAAAATTTGCTGGAACAATTTTTTGAGTTGTATTCTGGTCATTTGACTAATTAAGTGGTTGAATCAATGTTGTTTGTGTTTCAACTATTTTGACCTGAGGTTCATTAATAGTAACATTTTTGTTCGGTCTACCAGGTCCTAGCCTTGGTCTCAAATCATATTTTCTCTCTAATTCAATAATAATATTTTCAGAAAAGGCACGAGATTTTGAAACTTGAGAGGCCTCTTGATTTTGGAATGGAAGTTGATCAAAAGAAATTGGGATAAGATAATTTTGTAATGATGTATCACCCAAACAATTGATGTCATTTGTAGTTGATTAACCATTTTCATCAGGTTCTTGTCATCAATCATCAATGGAGGTTGGATATTTTGATCATTATTTAGTCTTTGCAAGATTTGAGGTTGAAAAGGTCTCTTGTATTGAATTTGAGGTCTATTTGACAATGGTTGAGTTGTTCTAGGTTGTGCTTTCATTTTTGAAATTATATTAGAAAAAATTCTCAATAAAGAAGTAATTTCACCTATCTTGTGATATCCATCCTTATTATTTTTGAAATAATTATTTTCTTCTCTATTTCTCATCTTTCTTTCATATTTTTTAGCATTTTCTTTAAGTGTATTTGATGTTGATATATTTTCTTCAAATTCAATAACACTTGTTTGCATATATTCCAAGGTAACAAATCTTCTTTCCCTAAGCATGAAAACAAAATCATCATCAAAACCCTTTGAAAATATAACCTTAGCTGCAACTAATGGTGGTTTACAGTCTCGTGGCATTTTTAGAAAAAAATTATTGAATCTTTTAATGAAATCAGAAACAGGTTCATGCAGATTCATTTTCAGATCACCAAATTATGTAAGATAATAATCACAATCCTTTTTTAATCCCCATTGGTTTTTAGATATATTTATTAATTCATTCCGTGTAGGAATAGAATAGGGTTGTAATTTTCTGAACCAAATTCTAACATTTCCTTCAAGAGATTAAACAAATAGTCTCATGTACACAACTTCATACTCAATCTTCATATTATTAGAAAAATCCAAAAAGGAAGCTAAATGATCTTTAACAGATAGACCAGTTTCTCCATTAAACCTAGGTAAATGATTTAGATATCCATATGGAAAATCATTAGGCTGATGAGGAAGGATTAATGTTGCATAACGATCCAAATTATGGGTTGAAAACCAACAATTCTATTAGGTGGATGAGGTGGAGATGATGAAGAACCTAAAGTTGAAGATGAAGATGAAGGTGAAAATAACCTACCTATGAAATGATCAGAAAAATTTGTAGAAGTGTTTACAAATGGTGATTGAATAACTAAATTCTGCACTTCTGGATCAAATTTATCTTCACTTTGAAATAAAGGATTTGTATAAATAGAAAAAAATATCTTCAGGTTTAGTAGAATTTGATGGAAAGGTATGAATGACAGAAGAGATGAAATCACTTGGTTTCAATTCAGGTAATTCTATCCCTAATTATGTTTCTGATTTGGGAGATTCTGAAGAAGTTTCAGGAATTTGATAAGATTCTAATTGATAAACAAGAAGAGATGACTGCAGATCAACCCCTTTGGATAAAAGTTATAACACTTTTGGTGGTAAATCGGATAGTTCAGGAAGAATTGAAACGATACTAAAAGGATCAACCTCTGGAAAAATTTCAGGTGGAAGTGAGACAGAAGTTGAAGTAGAAGCTTTTGATATTATTCTTAAAGAGGAAATTATCATCAGGCT
This sequence comes from Pinus albicaulis, assembly GCA_034641835.2. Classification (NCBI taxonomy): domain Eukaryota; kingdom Viridiplantae; phylum Streptophyta; class Pinopsida; order Pinales; family Pinaceae; genus Pinus; species Pinus albicaulis. The sequence goes on along the minus strand of CM076574.1, from coordinate 84,223,234 downwards.
CTATGGATCCACAAATGGAGAATAAATATGAGGATCTGAGTGAGATATAGTGTGCTTTTGTGAAGCCATATTTGTTTTGTGAAATCACCAGGTGAAAAACAAAATTAACCTACTCACCTTTTATTCACCATTAAAAGGAAATCTTAATTGTTGTCCCAGGGAAAATAATTCAAAATTTTCATTCCCTGGCAACGACGCTAATCTCATGTTGTACCTTTGCAAACAATTCTAGGTTATGGCATTGTGTCACTGCATACAAAATGTTTTGTTTTTATTTTGGGTTTTTGGATTACCAATGCTCTAAATTATTAAACAGGTGTAGAATCTTGATTATTTATGATATATTAAAAGGGTTGACTGTTCACCTTTAACAATATTTTAGATGAGAAATGATCTGTAAGGTTGAAATTAAGAAAATATATGATTGATTAAATCGTCAAACAATTGTTTTTGATTTACCATATAGAGTTGATGCGTGTAAAATAATTTTACAACAAAAAAAATATTTGAATCTTAAAGAGAAGTGAGAATTTAAATATGTAGAGGAGTTAATTAAAACAAATAGTTCTAATTAACTAATCTCTGTAATTAATGATAAATTCACAGGGGTTTTCAGATAGATTGATATTCAATCTTATCTTACCCATATTTCTCATTAATATCAAATATGTGTAGAGATAAACAAAATGAAAATCTAATTGACGAAGTAGTACTTAGAGAGACACAAGTTGTTTCAAGATGAATCCATAATCCTTCTATTAATCTCTATAACTTCAAAAGATTACAATTATGCTTACTAGTTTGTCACAAGAGTTCAAACTACAAAGTATTTACAGAATTGTCTTCAAAATATCCTGATTTTGATACCATGATTTATTTACAAAATATATTTTAAAACTAATTACAAAAATATCACTAGAAAATAGGAACCTTGAACTGCTTGAACATGCTGCACAAAATTCGAGGCTTGTGTTGATGACTAAGGCTATAAGGTTGCTATTTTGTTTCCATTTCCAATTATCTGTCCCTTTGCTCCTATAAACCTACATGTTGTTGCTGAAAGTTCGTTACCTACTGCTGGAAACATGTTGTTTGTTTAATTAATGAGATGACATACCTTTTCACATCTGTCTTCATTAGGAATAGTCGATTTGATCAATTTTTTGTAAATCTCATCCACTTCAATGTATTACTGAAAGGTGGGTTTGACTACAAAAAAATGTTTTATCTCATGTTGAATTAATAAATCAAAATTCAAACCTTCAGTAAATGCCTTCCATGTAATCATTCCTTTGATCTTAGCAAATTTAGATTTGTTTGTATCTATAGAATGTAATCTTTGTTGGTATACTTCAAGAGTAACCAGATTGTCTACTATTCCTCTCAAACCTAGAAGTCCTTTCTGATGTAGCACATTAAACTTTCTATGAAACTTCTGGAGGCTAGCTTCTAAATTATGACACTTATTTTCTGATTGCGGCAATAAATTTATTTTGGCAAGGATCTTCTGACTTCCATAATGGTTTCAGTTATGTCTACAATATCATAATCTTCAGGTTCTTCCTTTGATTTTGAATTTAAAATTTTGATCAATGTTGTTGCAACTCCTTGTTTATGACCCAATTCCTTCTTCACCTCTGCTATAACCTCCTTTGACATCTCCAATAATTCTTCCTACGAAAAAATGATTTCAATTGAAGGCCATAAATTAGTCATGGATTCATTGATCTCTAACTAGATGTTTTATTTGGCTTGTGCAATATTTTGAGAAATAGAAAACTCTTTTTCAAGGGTCTATTTCTTTGAGTCAACCTATAACCCTTTTGAATTTCGGCTACGTAAGCATTATCAATTTTAATTTTCTGATCCTGAAGATTTTTCAGATGAGTCTTTAGCTTTTCAATCTCTTGCCCTCTTAATGGAAAAGCTCCCATAGCTTTAGCTAAATTAGTTGTTGGATCAGTGGACTATGTTTCTGTTGTAATGGCTACTGCAATAGAAGTTCATACTATTGAAGAACCTTCAATGGAAGATGTTGCTATAGGAATAGTCGCTGCTACATTTTCTTGCTATTATTTTTCCTTCAATAACTCTCAAATTCTGTTTCCATTTTCTGTATTTGTGTATTTTGTTCAGCTATAATCTCGAATATATTTTACTTCCTTGGTTTGTGGATCCTCTGTAGTGGGAAGATTTGATTGTTTCCTCAATGCTAAGAATCAACATTCTTTCTTTTGATCATTTCTTCAACCACTTTCACATTCTTAGGATCATATCCTAACTTGATGACCATATATTTTAAAGCTTTAATCATGGTGTCTTTAGCCAGAGATGAAATTTTCTCTAATTTTAGTTGTGATTGAATATCATTTACTGAATTTTGTAACTTAGATTTTTCCATTACTGAGCTAGTCATAGTGGGGTAAATCACTTCTCCAACTTGCTAATGTAATTCAATCTGATCAATAACATGGATTTCTTTAGTATCAAAAGAAAAAATATACTTATTATAATCATATGCAGTTTTAGGGAATGGAACTTTGGGTTCCAGAAAATCCATTTTCATATGTCCCTTCTAAGTATCAAAGGCACAAAGGAGTCTGTGTTGAGAAGTTGAGTTCTGCTTCCAAAATTCAGAATAAGTGGTGGCCTTTAATGCTTCATTTTTCTTCTTAATTTCCTTGTATCTGGAAAAAATACTTCGTTCAGTTTGATTATGAGCTATTTCTCTTGCATGAGTTGTTTCTAATGGATCTTGAGAGACTAAGGATACAAGATAACTTGAGAAAATCTCTTCAACTATTGGAAAATTTGCAGCATGAGGACATGTCAAAACTATTGTGGTTTGTTCATCTGAACTCTCTTCCTGAAAATGACTCCTAAAGAGGGTTCTTCTTCTGATTTTTGTACATTACAAATTCTGTCTATTGAAATTCTCAAACTGAAGGGGAAATATTTTCCCTTACTCTCTTAGTATGTTTTTCCTGTGGAACAGGTGTATGGGAAGTTGTAGAAATGAAAACCTGCTCTTTTTCTTCCTGTAGTGTATTTTCCTACCACTCCTCTTAGTTCATGTATTGTTCAGTATTTGGTCTAGGAGTGTGTGCATAAGGAGTAGTTTTATGTTCTACCCTTAACTTAGAAATAATCCCCAAGGGATCATAAGACCAAGTAAAACTTAATTTTAATTTCATTGCTTTAAAAAGAATATTTGCTTCCTTTTCTACTATTATGGTATTGAAAATAAAAGGTCCAATATGAGATTTCAACTTAAACTTGGATTTCTACTTGGATGACACAAAGTCTAGCTCATCCATGTTCATCATTTTCCTTAAATATTCTAATGCAATAATTCTAATTTGTACAAATTTAGGCAGTTTATATGGAGTAATCTCACATCCATATACTCGGATCTCTGTGTAGTTTTGATATAAGTACCAATCACCAATATTTGTATGCTCACTGAGATGGAGAATTCTCTTAATTTCAAGGGAAATTATAGGAACAACATCACTATTGAGTAGGCATGTAACCATGTATAAGAACTGATTGGTGTAATCACTTGAGGAAAACTCATTGGTATTCTTCCTTACTAAGGAATTCCAATGAATTATAAATTGAGGATTACCCTGTTCATCTAACTTTTGTAACTAAAATTGGAATTTATCAGCTTGATGAAATAATAAAAAGTTTACAAGAATTGAATGATACTTAAAAGATCCTTCTATTGAAAATTTCAAGAATCGATCATGTATTTCTTCTGACAAGAATTCACTGTAATTGAAGATCACTGAAGGTTTTTCACTTGCTGAAAACACTGATAAGAACCCTAGAATAATGCCATCAACCCATTGATCATGTGGATAACCTAATAGACAATAAATTATTGACATAACTTCTCTAATCATCTCTAAAAACATTGAGGAAGAGTATGGAGGATTTGTTCTTGGTAATTATGCATTTTCAAGTAAAAATATCTCGAAAATATTGTCTCTTTAAGGGAAGGTGAGTTTTTTATAGAGGTCGATGAGGGATTCTAGAGAAAAAGGGTGCATAGGGGCTGAAGGTTTCACTTGAAGCATTTGGAAGATAGAATCGGGGCATATTGTAAACAAGACATCATTATTTTGAGAAATAATAGCTCTTTGACTTGGAATATACCTAAAATGACACCAAGCTAAAAATTATAGAAAGAAATGGGTCTGAGGGAAAATGAATTGGGGCGGGAAGGAGTCCCACAAACCCAATTCATCGTTGGCATCAACGAATTTTTGTTTGGCCCAATTATGTAGTTCATAGAGGTCAAACTCACATTGGGTTTCAGAAATATTATATTCTTGGTCAATTAAGGATAACCTATCTAAGTCTATAACTAGAGGCATCATCAAATTTTCTTCAATCAGTTTAGATTTCCCTTTGGTAGACATACTGAAAATGTAATAGAGCGAGGGCTAATGTTTTACTGGGTGACCAGCTGATTGTCGCAGTGATGAAGGTTGTGTCTTTGATATTGGTTTGGTTGTATATAACTCGTGCATACGACTTGAAAATAGAATGTACAAAATAAACAGAGGTGAAACATATGTGTTTTATTTATGCAACAGGGATTAACCAATTGAAGGGATAATCGTTGATAGGAGCGGGGAATTATTGCGGGAAGGAAACGGTCATGAGGAGTGATTTGATAAAGTAACGATTAATTAATCGACGAATGGGAGGCAGACAGATGGCAAAGGCGGAGTGGCTTTTATTTTTTGCGGGAGCAGAAACTGTCGAGAGGACACGTCGATTGGGGGGGGGGGGGGGTCTGAAACAGTCGAGAGGAGGACACGTCGTCAAACATGGTTTTGTAGAATCAACGTTTTGGAACACCCCACACCCCCCCCGCTCTCGGTTAAACACTAGAGGCACGGGGAGCATCCGAAATTGTTCCCCAGTCATTGAACTAGGCGGGGAACATCTTGGTGATCAAGATCAACACGTCCTTTCATAATAAAGACAAAACCTCATATCAGACTTTTATAAAAAATACCCACTTTTACATGAAATATACTTATTTTTTCTTTTATTTTCTTTTTCTACATTTTTTATATCACTTTTATTTCTCTATTATCTTTTCTTTTCAATATATATATATATATATATATTTATTTATTTATTTGAAAATTTGATATTTTCGAAAAATAAAATAAAATTAAAATACAAGGTGTTACAACAATTCCCTATTGCAAAATATTGTAAAGGTCTACCACTAATCCATGGCTTGTAACTATATTAATTCAAAATCTGTTATCCAGAAATCCATATAAATAATGGAATGTTTGGAAAGATTAGGAAATTCATATAAATATATCATTGTTAAAAATTTTCCCTATGGCTTCCTGAAATACATGACATGTGAGTTATGTTAAGTCAAAGTCTGTCTTGCAGAAATCCATTCAAATAAATCATTGTTTGAAAATATTTGGAAATCCGTATATATAAATTATTTTTTGAAAATGTTGCGAGGTTTATTAATTTAAAATTTGTTTTCTAGAAATTTGTATAAATTTGTTTGAAAAGATTTAAGGTGAAATCTTGATTTTTGTTATTTAAATTGGTTTTTTCACTATATATATCGATTCAGCACCCTAAAAAAATCTCTAGGGCACCCCATCAAACTTCTGTTTTCAATGAATTTCTACCCGATTTTAAAGAAATTAGAACAAAAAATACCACAATAAAAGTCTTCACAAATTAGCACTAAAAACAACTTGGTTTGAAAATATTAGACATTCACCTTTTATCTTTTACATGGGGAGATGTAAAATTTATATGAGGATCATATCAACATAATTAAATATTTTAATATTAGTTTTAACTTTATTTCAATTTTAAATTATTAAATTAAGTTTTGGTTTTCCTTTACAGAAAAATTGCTTTGTATTTTTATATTTAAAAAATATTTTTTATATTCAATTTCATAATTATATTGTTTATTAAAAAATATTTAATAAATATTATTTATTTTGTGAAAATTAATTTTTTTATTATATTATTACTGAAATTTGATTGTTAGTGATTATAATACTTTTTATAAGATTTACCTCTTAAAAATTTACCATTGCAATCTAGCTTTTATTAACCTTTCAAGATATTGGGAATACTTTAGACCGTTGCATAACAAATCAAATTTGAAAAGTGCTAAAATAACCTCTTGCAGACACTCCCTATATGTGTTCAGATGTATTTCAATAAGTGTGTCATGAAGATAGAGATTTACTTGTTTTTTTTCACAAAATGCATCTCAATAAGTGTAACCCGAAGATAGAGATTTCCACTTGATTTGTTGGGAAGTAGGGACTAGCTTACCTTTTGTGCAATGTGTTCAATTGTAGATTTTCTTAGGGATTAAACCCAAACTAGAACGAATGGAATGGAATGGAATTTATCTCTAGAACCAAGTGTACTTTAATAATTTTAGATTTATAATTAACTACTAAAATTCTTCATGCAATGAGTATTGTACATCTCCATTCTCCCTTACTATAAACTAACTAAATTGTAGATATTAACTTAATTGTATGTAAATAACATTAGTGCACATCCATAGCACTAAAATGTCGTATTTGTTGCATTTCATGTTATTTGACCATGCTTATTATCCATTGCCTTTTGTTTAACTTGTATATGACAAAGTCATATTTCTACAAACATTAACTAATATTTGTTTAGAAAAATAAATCTTCAAAAATGGTTGTTGCTTTAATTTTATGCCATTTTTTAATAGTTTCATAGATAGAAGCTCATATGGTAGCTTCATTAATTTTTTGTAGATGTATTTTGGAAATATATGGAAGAAATAACATCTACTTGCTTAGTTCTTGTATTGTAGGGTTTTGTTAATAATATTTCTTTCAAAATACAGTTTCTCATTTCTCTTCCATATATCTCATCTGGCAAAAACAAAATAATTGGATCTTAAGAAAGGAATTACAATAAAACCATTTACCAAAAAAACAATAATATACCTTACTATATTATAAATTAGATATATAAATATTATGATGATCTTTATCTATTATTTCCCTTTAGTTTTATTATGATTATAAAGACTTTACATTTTACCCATTTTCTGGATTAATTTACCATTAAACCTTACTAATGTACATTTTCCATAATATTGATATAATTAACCTGGGCTATATCAACATAATAATAAGCAAATAATCTTATCAAGCTTCATTGAATGTGTTAATATTTCAATTTATACCTACTATGCTCTTATATTAAAAAAAAACATAAACTATTGATATTTTTATTAGTATAAAAAACTAATAAAAATAAGTAAGTTTAATACAATTTTTTTTTTTAGTGTTAATAATAATTATACTATAATCGTATCGTATAATATACGATCATAATATTACAATACGTATTGTATTAAAACAAGGGAAAGATTGGAATCAGGGGAGGATGTGATGCCTTGGACCCATGGTGTCACCATAGGACATCATTTCTCCGGACAAGTAAAAATGCATGTTTACATTTTGAGATATTATATAATTTAGTGATTATATAATCCACTAGATATAAAGTGGAGGCTTTTGATTAGTGGAGCCCATGGGAACCACTGGCACTACTTTCTGCCGGATCTTCAAGGATTTTGATTCCAGGGAATCTATACCTTTGATAGGTGGTATCATTCCAGGCCTTGGTATAGATACGCCTTACAATAATTGGCTTATTAAGAATAATTTGGTGTTTAATTTTAGTCATAACTAGCCATTGGTTATGAGTACTCATATACATCCGGAGGGTTGGAGAATCTCCCATATAATATCTTCCTATTTGAGAGAGTTCTCTTACATTTTGGCAGGAAAACTTTGCCTCTCCAGGCTTTTGATATTTTTGGAAAGGACCTTCTCAAGGGCTGAAGCATCGGTCCTTAACAGGAAAAAATTATTAACAAGATGGATAGAAAATTTATCTATACAGTTCCAAGTAGCTTTTACCTCTTTTTCTATAGTGGAATAATTCTTTTCTGCTTTACTCCATGTTCCAGAGGCAAACTGGACTACTTGTTCCTCTTTATCTTTCTCCTCTTTTTTCTTGGCTTTTATCTGACGAGCTGCTTCTGTATGTTTCTCTGTCCAAGGCGATGGATTTTTTCTCAGTCTTTGGTTTAGTAGAGACCTGTATGTAGCACAATCTTGATAAAATTTAGCCACATAATTTAAGCATCCTAGAAATCTTTGCAACTGTGTTTTGTCTAGGATTACATCTGGGAATTTATCAGTAAATTCCATTGCATGGCTTTGTAGAGAAATGTGCTCGTTCTGGATTGTGTGCCCAAGAAACTCAATGGAGGTCTGGAAGATCTTTATCTTCTTTTTACTTAATACCAAACCATTTTTCTTGACCAATTTTACAAAAATCTTCAGATGTCTGAAGTGGTCTTGCAAATTTTTTGAAAAGATTAGAATGTCATCAATATAGACTAACAACCAATCAGCATAAGGCTTGAAAATAGAGTCCATGACTTTCTGAAAATTTGATGGTGCATGCTTAAGGACGAAGGGTATGACATTCCACTCATAGTGGCCAGCTAGGATACTGAAGGCAGTTTTAAATTTGTCTTTTTCGGCAATAGCTACCTGCCAGAATCCTGACTTCAAATCAAACTTGGAAAATATTTGTGCACCTGATATCCTTCCCATGAGGTATCCTTTGTGAGGGATAGGATAGGTGTCATTTGCCAAAACATAATTCAGGGGCTTATAATTTATAACAAGTCTTGGGATACCCCTAATCTGTTCGGACCTCTTATTTACATAGAATCCATAACAGTTCCAAGGACTGCTGGATTCTCTTATCAGCTTTCTTGCAAGAAGCTGATTTATTTCCTTTTCACAGAGCTCTCTGTATTCTTTGCTCATGGGGATGGCTCTGGATTTGCATGGTTTGCTAGTATATTCTAATTTATATGGAAATTCAACACTATGCTGCTTTCTATGCCAAAAGGCATTTGGTTCTTCAGAGCAGAATTCATTCTCAATGACTGTTTTAAGTTCAGAGATCTTTTTCTGAACTTCTGGGGTCTTGAGCTGTTCTTCAATATGAATAGTATATTTTAAGTCTTTAAGCTCAATCAATTTATTCTCAGCCTTTATGAGTTCCTGCATTTCCTGTACTATAGTAGAAACTCTAGAATTTGAAACATATGGCATGTCTATTCTCTTAGATCTGCCATCAGAGGTAGGTACAGTAATGAAATACCCTACTCGATTATTCATTAATCTAATGGAACCATGGGGCTCAACTACTGCTAAAAACACATTACCTAATATACAGTCAACAGGGATGTCACTTACTGCAAATTTGAGCTTTATACAGTGGGTATCAAAACATACAGCAGCTTTAGGAACTTCATATTGAAGGGTTGTTTTTCCTAACTCTACGATCTTACGGGAGGCTGAAACCCAGTACTTTGAGGGGATCACTTTTTTATTAAATATATTAACATCTGCGCCAGAATCAAGAAGTGCAGTCAGAGAAAACATCTCACCTTTAATGCAGACATTTATCTTTACATGATGTTGCTGGTACTCAATGACTAGTACCCGCATTTCTCTGAATCCCATTGAGGGATCTCTTCTTCCTTCAGAAATTTCAACATCTGAATCTTCAGATGCTGGTCTGTGGAGAGTGTAATTTGTGAGATGGCCTAAAACAGGTGGTGCTGGCTCCTGCTTCTCTTTTTCTAGCTTTGAAACTTGAGACTTTAAAGCAGAAATTTCTGTTTTTAACAAATGTATCTCTCTACTCACCTCCCCCAAAGTGAGTGCACGAACTTGGTTCTGCTGTTGGTCTCTCTGATAGGCCTTTGTATTCCGTTCGTAAGAAGCTTCAAGAAATAATGGCTTCTTACCTTCACCTTTGCTGCATGATGTTTGAGACATCAAATTTTCCAGAAATCTATTTTTAAGGTCGCCTTCTTCCATTGCACGGATTTGTGAAAATATTTTCAGCTCATCGTCATCTGTAGCTGCCATTAAAACTTTAAGTTTTTCAATAAATTCTTTCGCAAGACAACTATCAGATGAATAGTTAGATTCTTCAGTGGAAGAATAACCACATTTAAAATTATTTGAATCTGAGCAATAACAATGAGCGTGAAGTTCTTCAACTTCACTTGGTAGATATTTAAGTGATACACATTAAAAATTTATGATATATTCATATTTTCAAGAATAAGAAAAATATAAAATTTAATTTAATTAGTATTATGTTTTAAATTATCACTGGTGTACATTAATTTTAATTCCACATTTACCAAGGGCATAGAGAAATTAGATTTATTGTATATTAATTTTAATTCAGCATTTACCAAAGGCATAGAGAAATTAGATTTTTATAATGCAAATTTTTTTAAAGTATAAAATTTAAAAAATAATTTAAGATATGTTTATATAGGTTTTTAATAATATTATATATAATTATATAAGTTTCATTTATATTTATAAAAATATTATTTTTAATTATTAAAATCCATAATACACACAATTTTTTCATAATTTTTTGAATTTATTTATTCTAGCATAATAAGTATAGCATTGATAATGTATATACATATAAATAAGAAAAAAATATTAAAATTTTAAATGCTTATTAATTAAATATAATTATGAAATTATATATATATATATATATATATGTATATATATATATATAGATATATATATCATTTAGAAATATTTATATTTTTAATTATTATTTATTAATTAAATTTATAAAGTTTTTATATGTTTATTAATTATATGTTTTAAGAGATGGTAAGAGGGAGAGAGGTATTCTATGGCTCAAAGGAGGATACAGTGTTTAGGTAGTCATTGGGTCTTGATCATATAACAAATAATCAAGCCAGATAAATTGTCTATGCCAAGGACTTTTGTTAACGAAAGAACATTAGGAGAAATATGTAGAAAATATCTTCAAAAGAATCAAGAAAATTAAGGAAGTTATCTCATCCAAAGCATATTTCCATGTTCCAGGAGAATTCAATAGAGAAGCAAAGAAGTATGCTAACAAGGGGTGTACATTGAAGATAGATGAATTTAAGATTAGTGGCCAACAAAAGTTTGCTATAATTCCCTAATTGTAGATGAAGTCTATTAAAAAATTTCTCTAGTAGCATTATGTATTGTAAATTTTGTATTTTTTTGGGGTAGTGTCCTAAGGTATTCACCTACAAAGCCCCTCTTTTTTTTTGCTCAGATATATATGTATTACTATACAAATACACATAAATACTCTTTCCCATTTTAATATATATATATATATATATATATAGCTTGGGAGGACTACATCTTCATCATGTCCAATATATCACCCCAATCAGGTGAAGAATTGAACAGTGACTTCACATCAAGGAGTGCCTTAATAGAACACCATATCATTGTTTATCCAAGACCCTATGGACTAAAATACTATGATTATGAATATGAATTATTATCATTAAATTTTATTTTAATGTGATATGCAAGTTATTATTTTTTTCTAGAAAATTTGTTTATAATTTTATTAATAAAAGAAAATTTAGGGACAATACAACATATCCTGCAATCTAAGTGATACATCATTTATAGGACGGATTATTATTATTATTATTTTACTTAGAGGTGCTCTTGTATGTCAACATTTTTCTAAATTGTTGTAATGACTCCAAGTATTTACTCCACATAAACCATACATATAAAATAAAATAGATTAAATTATTTAATGCACGCACATACAACCATAGCAATTGTGGAAAAGGTTTTAGATTCACTTTAAACTATAATATATATCTCATGTAAAATGAAATAAAATCCAAGAGTGATTATTTACGGTGAGTTGTGTGTTACTATTACACAACTTGACATAGGTAATATGCTAAACCACAATATTTATTTGGAAGGTTTGGATAAATGATAAAGAATAAATATCCTCTGTTGGCAGAAGGTTCGAGAGCAGGCTCGATCCTCATGCCATGTGTCCAAGCATCAGATGGCTCAGATGAGCAGTTGTTAGGGTAACTTCTCTGGATGGAGGGAAGGTTTAAGCTAGAGTTCATTTAAGTGGAAGAGGAAGGGGAGGTGCTACCTCTACAACTTTAGCACCCATACCCTTCCCTCCATGCAAACCTTTGTTTCTTTTGAGTTGTCCTCGCTTCATTTTCCATTGTTCATCAGTCAACTTAAATCGTTGTATTGAGTTTTTGATGACAACCGAGTTTCTAATAGTTTACAAGGGTTTATTGTTGTAATAGAATTCGACTCTGAATATCTTTCCTCTACAGTTTTAATCTTTATGAATATGGTAGGGTTTGAACCCTCTAGCTCTGTTTATTGCTCACTTCAACATTTTCAGGTAAATAATTTCTCTTCAGTACCTTAGTGTTGTTATTTTCTCATTTATATATTCTCCAGGATTAAGCCATCCCATTTTTTACTAGCAGGAAGCGCATGAGGAGGTTTTGATCCTCGAGTTCCCAGTATCTTCTCCGAGTTGGGGTTTCTCCCTGACTGTAAGAGGGTTTTGTCCTCCTCCCATCCCAGTATTTCTTGACAAATGGTGTGTGCTCAAATTTCGGTTTCCATAACAAAACGATGCTTGGGTGAGTGTGTGGTTAACCTATGCCTTAATTCATTTGTTCAATGGTTAATTTTAGGTCTCACACGGCCAGTTCTTTATTTTTTAGCAGGAAGGTGGCATGCGGTTTGATATTTCATCACAGGTAATACTAATTACTCACTTTCACATTATGCTCTTTTAGTATTTAAAGATTACAATATTTTTCTAACCCTAACCTGTGGTATTTTTCACATATTTGTTTGGTACTGTGCATGCATTTAATAATTCTATGTCATTCATACTACAATATTTTACTATTTAATCTTTCATTAAAATAATTTAATCATGCTTAGCTAACTTCAGAAGAATCCACAACTCCCACCTGAGTAACACCACTTGTCCTGATCAATGAGACCAGTCACTACTGAGTCTCCCCATGAGATACTATACGATGGGACTTGGGCTAAGTATGGCATAATTTCATGATCATCTAGTCTCTACGATACATGATCCCTTCTCCTTTCTTGGTAATCCATTCCAGATTCTAACATAAAATATTGTTCTCCCTTCCCTCTTGCCTTAGATACCCTGACCCTATTGGATTTCCTTTCTTAACAAAAAGAGGAGTTTGGGTAGGTAACTACCTTTCCCCTTGCCCATAACTATCCACAATTTTCTGAGTTTCTCACATGCATTACTTACGGTCAAGTTGTGCATTCTCTTAACTCATGATAATTTATCAAAATCGCAAACATAAAACATAATTGCTATTTAGTTCGTCTTCCCTTAGTAAATAAAATAATAGTAAAAATAAAAGTCATTTTTTTTTCACCAGGGAGCACTACATCTTCCCCCCCTAAGCAAAAGACCATCTTAGTTTTTCTACGACTCAAATAAAGCAGGATAAGAATCTCTTATGAATCCTCCATCTTCACAAGTGGATTATTCCGGGATTAAGTGCTTCCACTACACTTTAACCTGGGTGATATCTCTCTTCCACAACATTACTTCTCTTCGATCTAGTATGCATAGGGGCTCAACTAGAAATTCCCCGTCAGGTTCGACTTGTCCACATTCATGGATACATAGTTAGTTAAAAATACAATTTGTTTACAAGCACCATACAACTACATGCATTATTTATTATACCTGCATTATCACAACGAGACTTACCTGTATCTCCTTCCAATTCACTATATTTTTAGGGTCATAAATGTATTTTTTTAATACCGAAACATGGAATAAATTATGTATGAGTATATGTCCTGGTAGAGCCAATTGATAGGCTAAGACTCCGATGCAGGCCAAGATTTGAAAAGGGTCGCAAAATCGAGGAGCCAATTTAGCACGTCCTACCCATTACAAGGTGCTCTTCTTAGGTCTAACTTGCACGTATACATGATCACGTACTTGAAACTCTCAGTAGCTTCATCACTTATTTGCATAAAATTTATATCTATCTTGGGAAGCTTTCTATTTTTTTCTTATCTTCCTTATGGTATCTTCCATTTCCTTTAGCATATCTGGTCCTAATAACAACTTGTCTTTTGGGCCACTCCAGTTAATGGGTGTCCTACATATACGTCCATATAAAACTTCGAATGGACTCATTTCAACAATGCATGATAGTTATTATTGTATGCAAATTCTACTAAATGCAACTATTCTTCCCACTTAGATGATTTTTTCATTACAGACATTCTCGGCATGTCTTCAAGCACTTGATTAACATGCTCAGTCTGCTTGTAAGTCTGAGGGTGGTATGCGGTGCTGAATTGAATCTGCGTACCTAATATAACAAAGTTTTCCAGGAAGCAAATGTGAATTTCACATCTCAATCTGAGATTACTACCTTTGGTAATCTATGTAGTCGAAAAATATCCCTCATGGAAATATCAGTGATTCGTACAGTTTTGTAGGTGGACTGCACTAGTATGAAGTGAGCGTATTTACTTAATTTATCGACTACCACCATTATGGAATCACTTTGTCTTTTAGTTTTAGGTAGTTCCGTGATGAAATCAAGAGTGATAATTTCCCATTTCCACTAAGGAATGGGGAGAGGATGCAACAATCCTACAGGATGCTGATGTTCAATTTTGACCTATTGAAACTCAATGCATTTGGCCAAATAATTAAGAGTCTTCACCTTCATGCCAGGTGAAAAAATAGTTCTTCCTTAAGGCTGTAATTAGTTTATGGTGCCCAAGATGAGTCGCATAAGGACTCCTGTGACTTTCGTGCAGAATTAACTGTTTAAGGCTCTTACTATTGAGAATGTATATGCTGCCTCTATACTGCAATATTCCTCTTGAATCAACTTCATAACCCAGTCAATTTTCCTTGTTTTTTGCAATTTTAGCTTGCTGCTACAAAAATTTGTACTATGAATACTTCAAAATAGCATCTCTAATCAAGTTTTTGAAATCAATTTTAGCTTGACTAATTGAAATTTCATATACATAATGAAGTTTTTTTCTCAGAGCATCCACTACTCTATTCTCTCGTCCCTTCAAATGCTTGATTTCAAAATGAAATTCACTTAAAAACGCAGCCCACCTGGCTTGCCATGTATTAAGGGTGGGTTGAATGAAATAATTAGTAGAAATAATATGATCGGTTTTTTAAATAAATGTCTAACCTAAGAGGTAATGCTGCCACATTTTGAGAGCATGCACTACCGTTGTCAATTCGAAGTCGTACGTCGAATATTTCTACTCATGCTCCTTTAGTTTACAGGATATGTAGGCCACTACTTTGCCTTCCTGCATCAAAAATACACCTACTCCCTCTTTACTCGCATCTGTGAAAACCAAAAATTCAACTTCCAGATCAACAAATTTCAATATAGGAGCTATAGTAAGTAAATTCTTTTGTCAGTCAAAATTGTTCTGGCACTATGTTGTTCAAACAAAATTCTTCCCTTTCTTCTGCAAAGAGGTGAGAGGGTAAGCCACCTTAGAAAAAAATTCTATGAAACATCTCTAATATCCAGCTAATCCAAAAAAGGATTAGATATCAGAGACATTTTTTGGAATCACCCAATCCAAGATAGCTTTAATCTTTTCATGGACGACCACGATTCCTTCCTGAGATATGAAATGACCCAATTACTGAATTATATCATTGTAGAATTCACAATTTTTGTACTTTGTATATAACTGATGTTCCTACAAGGTTTGAAGCACCATTCGAAGGTTTTCCCTATGCTCTTCCATATTTATGGAATATATTAAAATATCATCAACGAATATCAATACAAAATTGAATATATATTTATGAAAGATGTTGTTCATGAGACATATGAATGTGGTAAGGGAATTTGTGAGATCAAAAGATAAAACCATGAAATCGTAGTGTTTGTAACGTGTATGGAATTTGTTCTTGCATATGTCTTCATCCTTGATACGGATTTTGTGATACCCAGACCGTACGCCTATCTTTGAAAACATCACTGCACCTTTAACTTGATTAAATAGATCATCTATGCATGATAGCAGGTATTAATTCTTAACTATGAGTTTGTTAAGGTGTTATTAATCTATGCATAATCACATGGGGCCATCCTTCCTTTTAATGAACAATACGAGGGATCCCCAAGATGACACGCTAGGAAGGATATATCCCTTGTCCATAAATTCATGAATTTTTAATTTTAATTCAATAAGTTCACGGATGCTCATACGGTAAGGGGTTATCGACATCGGTGCCACTTCGAGGATTAATTCAATGGTGAAGTTTATGTCTCGCTTAGGAGGTAAACCAGGTATTTCATCTAGAAAAATATCAAAAAATTCTTGATATAGGAATAATTTCTAAAGTAGTAGCCTTCTCCTTAGAATTAGAAGATCCCACATGTACTGCATAGAATTGGCATCCCTTCTGGATGCACTTGACCGATTGGGAAGAAGTAACATGTCTTAATTTCAGGGGTGCTTTAATCCCTTGAATCTCATGCCTAACCCCTCCTTCATCCATAAAATTAATGGTATTCTCTTTACAATTCACTATAGTCTGATGTATTTCCAGCCAATCCATACCTATTAAGACATCATAGGACCCTAAATGAAAAATATTTAAATTAGCAGTTACAGACTGCTCGGCCAGTTTGGTTGTACATTCCTCTACCCTTAGCCATAACTCTCCTTTTTGCTCCAGTGGCTAATTGTACCAACCATTAATTTTTTAACTTTTTGGATTTTAATTGGCATGATTCGACAATTTTAGGATTTATATAACCTAGACTAGCTCCTAGATCAATTAAAACATACACAACTTGGTTCAAAATTCTACCTTCAAAATCTATCATCAATGTTGATACTCTGCCTTGTGATCCTCCAAAGATGCATTTATTTTGGGTAAAATCTGGCTACTTCACCCATCGTAGATGATTCTTGAATGTTTGATATTAACTATGTTATTCTTCTATGGGGGAAATTATTTATGTAATGAGGCTCTCCATAGCCCCAACACTGCAACAGGGGCCTGGTGGATGAGTTGAATTTTGTATTTCTGTTTTGTTCCACTGGTTTCATTTCACTTGTTGTTTTATATTTTGGGGTCCCTCTTCCAGTTTCCTTACTTTGGGGGTGTTTATAGGGTCCTTTAAAACTTCTGGATCTTGTACCTCTAAAGCTCTGAGACTGCCCTTTCCGATTTGTCCACCTTTTCCTCTTGTCCCCTTTTTGCTTCATCTACTGACAACAAAGTCGGGCCTTTTTAATCTCTTCATCCATAGTATGAGGCATATCGAACTCTATTATTTCATTCATATGCTTGGGTAGACTGCTCAAAAAACTTTGTACCTTGGCCTTATCCTCTCTAAGATATGGAACATATCGTAATAGGGATGTAAACTTGGTTATAAACTCATATATGGACATTTATCCCAACCTCATATCATGAAATTCTTGGGACTTTTCATCATAGAATCACTCAGTTAAATACTTGATTTTGAAATATTTCTGAAACTCTTCCCATGTCACCCTCAGTTCCTCCAATGCCTTCACTAATTTAGCGTCTTCCCACCGCAAGGTGGCCTTTATCCGCAACTGATAAATGGCCAACCTAGCTGAATTCATTGAATTTAAAATAATTTTTCATGTTGATAATCTATGCTTCAACAACTTCATCTTCCTCACCATCAAAATTTGGTGGTTTAATCTTTCTAAAATCTCCCTATAACTCTCTTTTTGTATTTTTCACTTTCCTTTGTTCTAAGGCATATCTGAATTCTTCTTCACTATTAAATTTCTCTCCCTCTAACCTTTTATTTTGAATTCCCTTTGGTGTGGTCTTGTCTCTATGCTGGTATACTTCCCCTTCTCTAGTTCTGTGTTCTGGGCTGGGACTCGTGGTTGGACGATTCAACTTGTCTGACAAAATTTTTATAATTTTCTCCTGCATGCGCATTAGTCTTTAATTATTAGAACTGAGTTTTTGCATCTCATTTTGCAGCTGCTGAACCATTTCGAGTAGCATATTAGTCTATTCTAGGCATTCTGCACCCAATTATACCCATACTTCCAGGGTCACTTCATTATTTAATGCGGAATCCGCTACCTCGGTGGATATTTGTGCTAATTTTCCTCTCCTCATACTATTATGTCCTTATTCTGAGTAACAACAATACACCATACACAATTTAGGCCTCAATGTCGAAACTGAAGCTGTGATACCACTTGTAATGACTCCAAGTATTTACTCCACATAAACCATATATATATATACATTTTATTTAATTCATGCACATACAACCATAGAAATTGTGGCAAAGGTTTTGCATTCACATTAAACTATAATATATATCTCATGTAACATGCAATAAAATCCAGGACTGATTATTTACGGTGAGTTGTGTGTTACTACTACATAATTTGACATAGGTAATATGTTGACCCGCAATATTTATTTGGAAGGTTTGGATAAATGGTAAAGATTAAATAACCTCCGCTGGAAAAAGGTTTGAGAGAAGGCCCAATCCTCACACCATGTGTCAAAGCATCAGACGACTCAGATGAGGAGTAGTTAGGGTAACTTCTTTGGAAGGAGGGATGGTTTGAGCTAGATTTCATTTTGGTGGAAGAGGAAGGGGAGGTGCTACCTCTGCAACTTCAACATTTAGACCCTTCCTACCATGCAAATATTTGTTTCTTTTGAGTTGTCTTTGTTTCATTTTACATTGTTCATCCGTCAACTTAAATTGTTGTTTCAAGATTTTGCTGATAGTTGAGTTTATAATAGTTTACAAGGGTTTACCGCTGCAATAGAATTCGACTCTGAATAGCTTTCCTCCAGAGTTTTAATATTTATGAATACGATAGGGTTTGAACACTTTGGTTCTGTTTCTTGCTCACTTCGACATTTTCAGTTAAATAATTTCTCTTCAGTACCTTGTTTTTTTCTTTTCTCATTTATATATTCTCTAGGGTTAAGCCATCTAATTTTTTCCTAACAAGAAGTGCATGAGGAGGTTTTGGTCCTCAAGTTCCTAGTATCTTCTCTAGGTTTGGGTTTCTCCTTGATTGTAAGAGGGTTTTGTCCTTGTCGCATCCCAGTGTTTCTCAACAACTTCTGCATGCTCAGCTTCCGGTTGCCGCAACAAAAATATGCTAGGGAAAGTGTGTGGTTAACCTATGCCTTAATTCATTGGTTCAATGGCTAATTTATGATCTAACCTGACCATTTATTTCTTGTTTAGTAGGAAGGTGGCATGAGGTTGGATATTTCATGACAAGTAAGACTAATTACTTGCTTTCACGTTATACTCTTTCAGTATTTACAGATTGCGATATTTTTCTAACCCTAACCTGCTTTGGTTGACAGGTAAGGTAGGTGTTGACCTTTTGCGTCTCTTTTCATCAACATGTTATCAATGTCGTTTATGACTGTAATAGAACCTTATAGGTATTCTTCTGGTTCGTATTTTCTCTCTGTGGAATTCTCTTATGGAGACTGGGTGCCATAAATTTGTTTCTTTCCATTGTAATTTTTTTAGGTTAAGAGTGCTTCTCTTGGGAAATTTGAGTTTTATCATGAGGTTTCATGTTTGGCCCAAAGGCTGGCTCTGAGATTATTATATTTAATTAATTTTCTAAGTTGTATAACTTTGGATTTATTGATACAAAACTTTCTTTATGTTTAAAGGGCTTCTCGCCAGCTACTAATGATTTCAATTACAAGTTATTGGAGATGACTGTTTCGACCCAAAAAATGGGGTTTTAATTCAATTGTGAATTTCTCTTTGTAACCGTGTCTTCCTATTTAATGTGAAGGAATTATTTCAAGAGGCACCACTGTTTTAAAATAGTTTTTTTTAAATTACCACAAAAAATCGACCTTCTTGAATTCATGGAATGCTACTCTTTTCTTTGAACCCTATAGATTTAATGATAGTGCACGTACTATTTCTTTTTGGTTACAATGGATACATATGTGGTTTTAGCGTAATGATGGGTGCCCCTAGGTCACATTACAGTTTATATATATGTAAATGTCCCATTGTTTACTCGGTTCATTATAGAATTTCTGCCCTTCAACATTTATAATTTCTTTACTTTAGAAGGCCCCGTACTTCAAGGGTAGGACTGTAGGGTTTCAATTATGGTGAACCTGGGTCTAATCTACCCCCGGTTCCTTGGTTATTTGCTTTTTCCTGACCATATACAGTTGTGCTTTCCTACTGTCCTGTATTTTTATGTTCTACATAAATATATATTCACATATATGGATTGGCCTACATCTATATCCTGCATTTTCCTATCACACAGTCACTTAGACCCACGGGATAAGATTTGTATTCTACACATGCATATCTTCCTTTTACATAAAATGTGTTCCAACATATTTTTTTATTACTTTGCATGCATTTACTAATTCTATGTCATTCATATTGCAGTCTTTTACTATTCAATACTTCATTAAAATAATTGAATCATACTTAGCCGACTTCAGAAGAATCCACAACTCCTATGTGAGTAACAACACTCCTCTCGACCAATGCGACCATTCACTATTGCGTATCCCCCTAAGCTACTGCACATTGGGACTTGGGCTAAGTATGGAAGAAGGTCATGATCATCTGGTTTCTACCAGATATTATCCCTTCTCCTTTCCCGACAATCCATTTCAAATTCTAACATAAAACATTGTTCTTCCTTCTCTCCTACCTCAGATCCCCTAACCCTATTGGCTTTCCTCTCTTAACAATAGGAGGAGCTCGGGTAGGTAACTACCCTACCTGCTGCCCATAATTGTCCACAACTGTGTGAGTTTCTCACATGATTTACTTATGGTCAAGTTGTGAATTCTCTTAACTCATGATAATTAATAAAAACTGCAAACATAAAACATAATTGTTATTTAGTTCTTCTTCCCTTAATAAATAAAATAATAGTAAAAATAAAAATCATTTTTTATTCGCAAGAGGTATTACAATTGTTTAAATTTAAAATTTAATTTTTATTTTTTCTCTATTAATATAATTAATTTTTTAACATTTAATTTAATAAGTTTTAATAATTTAATTTTTTTTCTATTTACTTAAAGTTATTCTTTCCATTTTAAAAAATTATTATAACTTTCTTAATAAATAATAATAAATAATTATGTTATATTTTTTTAGTTTTTTAGCATTATATTTAATAACCCAATGTGGTTTTATCTCCCTTTTAAACCCAAAGCTTCCTTCATATTATTGAATAATGTAGATTTAAAGACTTAGTCTTCTCAATAATAATATTAATATTTATTTGTTCTTTGTTTACAATGTTTTTTTTTAATATTTAAATATTATCCTTCTTTAAGTATTTTAATTATTTGCATTTCTATTTTTCTATTTAAAAATATTAAAAAATAATAAATAAGTAGATATTGTTGGAGTGAAAATATTTTTCTTTTTTTCCCTTTCCTTTGTTAATATCCATATGCTCTTACAAAAAATTTCATACTCACTAAAACTTAATAGAAAATGGAAATGTTTCTTCTTTAATAATAATTTTATTAATTTTATTTTTATAGTTGTGAATATAGTTTTCAGAGATCTATCTATTACATAAATCTTTTAAATTTTCTTTCGAACCAGCTATTATGGTTTATCTTCAGGGCAATTATATATATATATATATATATATATATATATATATATATATGATTAAAAATATATTATTTAAAAAATTATACACTCTCAAATTTAAAAAAAATTTAAAAATATATATATTTTCTATTTTTTAAATCAAATTTTTATTCAATTATAGTCAAATTTGATCAAATATATCATTAGGAATTATTCATAAACTTAAATATGATAAAAAACCACGTTTATAAAAAAAAATGTTTACACTTGTAACTTTTTTGTATATATGTTATTATAAAAGTGAAAATGAAAATTTAAATTTGTTTCCATTATAATATAGAGCATATTAGGTTAAATGATAGATTGGAGACATGCTCTACAACCAAGTATGGGAGAGATGTATAGGTATAATGCAAAATTGCATGTCAATATTTTCTAAATATACTCTATAATCAAATTCAAATTTTTAATTATATTTCTCCTCTATTAATGTAAATAAATTTTTAATAACTTAATTTATAAGTTTTAATAATTTACATAAAAACTTAAACTCATATATTTCACTTTTATTTTAATTCTTTTCACCAAAATTAAAATTAGTTTTTCTTCGAATGCAACCTTATGTGATTCATGATCATATATCAAGTCTTTTCCAGAAAAGTCACATAGAAATTTCAAGGTCAACCTATTTCAAATCACTCACTTTGATTCATCATCAGGGCAAAGATGGATAGTCTGACCCAAGGAGGAAATAAATACATCAAAGATGCATAAATTAAAAATAATTAAAATTAATAAATAAATTAATGAGAATAACAATAAATAATTTAAATAACAAAGTGTGTGTGTGTGTGTGTGTGTGTGTGTGTGTGTGTGTGTGTGTATATATATATATTCGGTTTATAATAAATAATAATAAATAATAATTTTATTTTTTTAGTTATTTAACATTA
The DNA here is from genome assembly GCA_034641835.2 of Pinus albicaulis. Taxonomy (NCBI): domain Eukaryota; kingdom Viridiplantae; phylum Streptophyta; class Pinopsida; order Pinales; family Pinaceae; genus Pinus; species Pinus albicaulis. The sequence continues at coordinate 84,200,614 of CM076574.1, read as the reverse complement.
TATTTAATAACCAATCTCCCTTTATTCCCCTTTTAAATAATATTATTTATCACCCAAGACTTCCCTCTCATTAGAATTTCATCAAGTCTCGCTTTGCGACCTATATAGTCTCTGTAGTCTATATAATATTTGCGGCATATATTTGTATGTAATTTCATTCAGTCTTGCTCTACGGCCTATATAAACACGGAAGTCTTGCTCTGTGGTATATATGAACACCAGAGTCTTTGCAACCTAAATAAACACCAAACACTAGTAAAAAATGGCTAGTTAGTTACTAAGAAAATGACTAAAATTTACATATAAACGACTATTTTTGAGTCGGTGACCAGTAGTAGCTAATTTACAATAGCTTATAACGCGACCAACTTTTAATCATTTTTAGCTTAGTCATTAATTGGTTGTCTCAATTTTGTTGTCTAGTAGTATATTTGGTCATTGATTTGGTCATTAGTTTATTCATTGAATTGGTTATTGATTTAATCATTGATTTGGTCATTAATTGTCACAATTAATGGCCAAATATACAATAAAATATATTACTAAATGATCACTCGAGAAAACAACTTAATGTCCAAAGAAATATGACCAAAATGTTGGTCATGTTATAGGATACTGTTAATCAACTACTAATAGTCATATATATGCAAATTTTAGTAATTGTTTGAAACCAATTAATGACCAATGAAATATGACTAAATTTTAGTCGTGTTATAAGATATTGTAAATTATCCACTAATAGTCGTATATATGCAAAATTTTAGTCGTTATTTGTAATCACAAATTTATCATTTGCAACAGTCATTTATCTTTGTTTGGTAGTTTAATATTCATTATATAAATGACTACTTTAGTAGTTTATATTTATTTCATTTACTTTCATTAACAATAGTCATAAGCAACTAATTTAGTCGTATATTCATTTTATTTGTGTTCATCATTAATAAACATAAATTGTCTATCTAGCTGTAGTTTTAGATTGATTTTATGTATTTATTATTAATCAACATAAATTAATTAGTATGATTTTGCAACTAAATTAAAAAAAATGAAATGTCATACAATGCACATGTTCATCTAATATGAAAACACAAAGTTACATATGTTAATTACAATACTAAGTAATATCAAGTGCAACTATAAATATTTCCAACCACAAATTATATTATATAAAATTTCAAGTATTACAATATGAGTTTCCAACTTAATATTGGTTGGAGTACAATTTACACATGAAATATTGTTTCATCACTTCAAAAAATTATCATTGTGTTGCCAAGACATTGCAAGTGAATTCACCAACTCTGAAGACTTGACCATCAGTCCCTATGTGTATCTTATGCAGGATATTGGCTCTACAAGTACCACTAGAGCAATTCTCTTCTCTCTCTCTTTAATTTTCATTTTGTCGCTCTAGTCTTATTGCTCTCCTCTTTCTTCAATTCCTTCTTCTTACCATCAATACTCAATTCATTTTCCGCAAAAAAAAAAGATACAATGCAAAGTATAAGGCATTAAAGTTGTAGACACTACAATATAAACTAAAGTAGAATATAAAGGATTTATACGATATATACCTCAACATAAACAATATTGTTAATGCCATTTTTCAACATAAAAACAAGAAACTCGAACAAGTTTTATTCAATTGGGAAATAGTGGCCACTATCTGGCCAAATGACTTGTATAAACAAAGAAAATAAAACATCACCACAAAATACATTTTGTACCTACTGTGTTCTAAGTGTACAACATTTTTTGATGAAATTTTATCTTCAACTAAAGTAATAAATGCAAATAGAAGCATACATTTTTATCTCAATATTTTTAATTCTCATGCTTATGGTACATTGTAATTTTGATTTTATCCAACATAATCAAACACAACAGAGCTAACAATTTCTACTAAAAATGTCTCATGCTCCACTTATGTAGTTGTATCTCCTCTAGTTATCTTTAAGAAACAATGACACTTCAACAATAAAACTTGTCAATATAAATGTAATGGGTGGAGAAAAGTATTGATGACACAAAATTAAAACAAGAAACTAAAAAATAATAAGACAAAACTTTGTAAATTGCGATACTAACCAGGAATATAGCTTCAATATAACACTCTGCAATTGTCAACGTACTATTCCAGGGGAAAAGGAATCCAATTCCTAGAAGCCAAAAAATTATATCCAGAGAAAAACTAAACATGTTGGGTCCACATTCAAAGGTAAATTAACCAGGGACTAGTTATATTAGATACTTTTTAGAGTGTATGGGTAGCTACTAACACCATTAAAAAGAATTTGAAAATAGATCTGCCACGTATGACCTCAAATGTGGCAACAAGTTTGATATATGCACTACATGTATACATTTAAAAATGCATTGCAATGATATAGGAGTATCAAAAGAAACTGCACATAATTACATATTCACTATCCACTTTTATTCCAAAATAAAATTCAAATAAATTTTATAAATTACCTCGAAAAATATGTCCATATTTCCATTCATTGTCATGAATATCCCTAGTTTTCAGTTCCTGGGAAGGTGGTTGCTAAATGAAATCCTACCTAAAACAAACAAAATTTGATAGGAGAAAAATATGACAAATATCCTTACCTTTTTCTCCTTTAAATAATGCAATATTCTCTTAAAAAAGGTCTAAAAGTCTATGAAATTATCTATTAAATCACAAATAGAGCAACATCTATGGGAAAATAAGAACAACATAAGTGGAGGACAATCGTTTTCTGTAGTGCGACGTGATACATAAAACCTGTCATCGGTGCTAGTGTTACTTGCAGTTAACATTTTACAAAAATAATTATTCAATTTCTTTCTTGGTGTGTCAATATCAGAACCAAGATAACAATATTTTTTCTCTTGTTGCACAATATCATCAATTTTTAGTTCCCTACACAAATGGAACTAGTACCAAATCATTTCTCACCAAAATTGGCAACTATGGCAAAGCACAGGTAATGCAACTAAAAATGTTGTACAACATTAAGAAGTTGCAATGTCATTTGACCATATACTTCATATGTTTCCAAATATGACTGGAATTCAATAAGGTGTTTATTAAATTTTAAATATTGTATATATAACGATATGAATGAAAGTGTTCACAACCAAAGCAAGGATGAAATGCAGAGAACCCACATGCATTGTAACAGTGTGAAGTTGGCATATTAATTGAGTTGGAAGATTCAGATAATTGGATATATGAGCCTCAATATCCTTATTTTTTGAAGCATCTAACTGAAATCACATTGATTATGATCAGTTTCATTATGTAACATTAAAATTTCAAAATACTGGGGTCACATTTTATGATGAAAAGAAGATAAGCATTCATTATTTTCAGTTATTTGTATCCAAAAGAAGATTTCAAATTAAAAATTAGTGAGCAACCACCTCACTTGATCACTGTGACCCTATGGAAAATAATCAAACTTGCTCCCAACAATAGGTAAGGACACAAGAGGTCCGGCATGGCCATGCCAAAGCTCTGAATTAAGGCATCTCCTTTCCCCTGCTTAATGTGACATGAACAAACAAATTGTCAATTGGATATTCCTTTAGAAACCTCTCGACATTCCAATAGTAACTGTGTAAAGTAATATTATATTATGATTGTTAAATTTGTAGTATAAAGCACATTAACTTGACAAATATTCCAAACGATAGTATTTTCCAGACATTTTTACATTAATTATTTTTCTAAGGTGTCACATTTTGATATGATGATTTAATTTAACATTATTTTCTATCTCAATTGCATCTCAATATGCAATTCTAGAATCCCAAAAAATCACTGAAAATCAAAATAATTCTGACTAGAGTAATGGATGCATTAAAAAGGTAAGAAGCACCATTTGCAGGTTTAAGCTCTTAGAATAATTTAAGCGGCAAGTAACTACATAGATATATTTTATTTAACATTCCATGAGACTTTTTGGCCATATGGAACAAAGAAAATCTTACATCATGCGTGACATTTTAAAATAAATTAATGTCAAAAATGGCAACAAACAAAGATGTGAAAATATGGTAACCAAATCTTGGTCCCGACTTACTCATTTGATTAGAATCTTGACCAATTCACAATGATCTGCAAGTTATTCAAGAAATAGCAAGAAAGCTAATATATGAAGGAAAGTGTAAACCAATTCTGAAATAAAACTTGTTTCCCTAAAACCAGCGTACCCTTATAACTGATTACACCCTAGTAAAGTTTGATAAAACCACATATGATAACATATTTGGGTCATTTTGTCTAAACATAATAAGATGTGAAAATACATTATACCTAGGAAGTATAGAATAATGCTTCTCTGTGCATACAACATTCAATGTTTTTCACTCCCCCTACTAGTATGCTATGGTCCAGTCCATCAATAATTGCCCCTAATGGATACAAAATCCCTGGATATGACAAAGCGAGAAATTTATTGCTAGACATGAAAAAAGTTGATATCCAGAGCTCTCTAGTACATTTTACGAATGAGTGGCCAAAAGTTGGGGTTTCCATTGTCTTTGATGGCTCAACAAATGTTAAAAACCAACATTTGATAAATGTTCTTGGTGTGTTGGCTAGTGATGCAATCTTCCTTGCAGCCCAAGACTCCTCATCTTTTGTACCATCTTCTAGGAGTATTGCATACCTCTTACATAAAATTAATAATGATATAGGTTCATCCAATGTGATAAAAGTCATTAAAGATAATGTAGCTAATTGTAAAGTATCAGGAAAACCATTGAGCATGTACATCCTCACATTTTCACTCTAATCATTTGTTGCACATGTTGAATCTTTTAATACATAATATTGTTAAGCACAGAGAGCATGACTAGATCAATTCCTTGTAGAAGGAATAAAAGTACATCATCAAATTCATCACAAGGCATATTGTTGTCCACTATATTTACCATATTCACTCTCGCAAGGACTAGATTTGGTAGCCACTAGCTCACCTTTAAGTGATTTTTAAAGATAAGATGAGAATTGGCTAATATGATGGTGAGTGATTTATGGGAGAACTTGAGGATACATAATACAAAAAATAGAGATAGTGCTTTTGTAGTGTAAGATCTCATTTTTTATCCTAGTTTTTGGTCACAGATTCATATGTTTTTCAATTCATCAAATCTAACATGACTCGATTTGTATATTGAGATCAATCAATGACTATGGAATTGCATGAGCAAGAGGACACCATACTAGGAAAAATTAAGGACATTGTTGAGCCTAGAGATGTGAAATTCTATGATTGTATTTGAGTAGAAGTTGAGAAACAATCAACAAAGAAAAATACTCTAGTCCATGCTTTAACATGCATTGTTACACCAAAATACTATTCTACACCATGGTTGAAAGCATCAATGCCTATTTGTAGGGTTAAGAGAAAACTGAAAATGGATCCATAGGTTCAGAGTGGTCAAATGCAAGCATTAAACAAGCTTGTCACTGATGAGTGTGATATTATACAACAACAATTGAGTACCTACATCAATTCCCAAGGATTATTTGGTTATGCATATAAATTTATATATAATGGAAGATGAAAAATTAACTCCAGTGGTGGAACATATATGATGTTTCTACTCCAAAGGTGCAGAATTTGGAAAAATGGGGTGTTGGGTAGTGAACACTTCTTCCACAAAGAAGTGTTGAACCACCTATATTTGCATACAATGTCAACAAAAAACACCTTGAACCTATACCCAACAAAGAGCTTTCTCTATGTGCATTACAACTTGTAGTTGTCCCATTATAAGAGGCAAAGATTAATAAAACATATATCACAATTGGGATAGTTATCCAAAGGAGGAAAATTTGGAAGCTAAAGCATTGGCCTTGGATAACTTGTATATTGCACCTTTTCATTATCATCATCATGTTGAAATTCCACCCTCGCCTACTACCATCTTCATCCCAATGAGGACTACAACAACATGAGATTCAAGTAAAACTTCATCTTTGCAATTACCTCCACATCTGCATCCATGTGTATGCCTGTGGTAGTGCTAACAGAAAGGAAAAGTAAATACTAGATTGATCATTTGTTGGACATTAACAAAATTATCTTATCTTATTGAAATAATTCTTTATTTTCATTTCTTTTATTATGATATTAAATATTTCAATTTTCCTTTCAGTTTCTATTTTGTAATATAATCTCTATTTTATAAAGTGGACACATTTCCTATTTCATAAACATGATTCTTTGGTCATTATGACCTATTTCGTAAAGATAACATTTTAGGCATGATGGCCTACTTCATTTCATATAATCATTGTTTACTCTTCCTATTATCTAGTTCTAGTTTAAGTGTGTAGTTTGTAACTGCAATATCAAAAATATTATCTGTGTAGTACTAATAGTTGACAGTCCATGATTAATCCACTAAGATGACATGTTCAAAACTTCATAATTATGTAGACATTTTGCATGTTTTTTTGAATTTGTATGTGTAAATATCAACATTATATCGTAATTTGTCATAGATTAAGAAGATTATTTTGTTGTATGGTTGAAATGGGTATTTGATGTACAAAGAATATATTAATATGTGAGGTTGTGGACCAGTGTTTCCATAGTGTATAGAAGGAGCCCCTGGAGCACCATTTCTCATAAAATCGATGTGAAATGGTGCTTTATAGGCTCCTTCTTGACACCCTAGTAATACTGGTACAGAACCTCACGTCATAATGTATTATTTGTACATCAAATACCTGCTTTAACCATACAGCAAAATCATCTTTTGAATCTATCACAATTCTATATAAATTTGACTGCATCAACTATATAAAATATGGTCGACGCAAAGCATCAAATCAGCAACCACCACTCCACCCATTGGCGTGTTCACTAGGTTAGAGTTGTCAACAACAAAATAATTCAACCCACCCATCAATTATGTAGAAGCTAAATTGAACTCCAATAAATTCTCTAATAGAAAAATATATAATATTATTCGAGAGAACCCATGGCTGGATGAGAATTGTAACAAGGCAAGAGCACCATACGAAAATACCAAAGCATTAAGAACATTGCAATGTTGTTAGTAAAGCCAAAAGAGAGTGAATTTGTGAAAAATGAACAGCAAAAGTTGCCAATGAACTACAAGTTTGGAAGCAATTGCAAGGAAACAATACAATGTCACACTATCATATAGAGTGATCAAGGTATCATATGGAACTGAATTCTTCAAAATGTGAGGATCAAATGATCTTTCACAAAATCAAGAAATCTGCAGTTTGGTCATCTTCTTAGTGTATTAACCCAACTGCATAGGTGTTTGGTGTCTAATTGATGATGTCAATCAGAGTTCAATTTAATGTCAAACCGGGAAGGTAAACTTAGAAGTGCCACCTATAGGTCTAGAAAGATTCCTAATTTGTCCGAGATCTATGGTTCTCTTACAAGAACATATTCGTCAAGATCTCTTCCAACAACTAAACAAAGCTAGATCTAACATTCGTCAAGATCCTAAGGTTCTCTTATAAGAACACCTGAATTTTAAGATCTCCTCCAATATTAGAACATCTAAACAAACCTAGATCTAACATTCATCAAGATCCTAAGGTTCTCTTACAAGAAAACCTGAATTTTAGGATCTCCTCCAATATTAGAACATCTAAACAAACCTAGATCTAACATTCGCCAAGATCCTAAGGTTCCCTTACAAGAACACATGAATTTTATGATCTCCTACAATATTAGAACATCTAAACAAACCTAAATCTAACATTCGTCAAGATCCTAAGGTTCCCTTAGAAGAACACATGAATTTTAGGATCTCCTCCAATATTAGAACATCTAACAAAAACTTAGAAGCTGAAATGAAATAAAACATCATTTAAATTATACCTAAAATAAGCATGCATGTGATACCATGGGGGCCCTCCATAACTCCACAAGCACACCACTTCAAAGGAGACTCAAATGTAGAAGCAACAAAATCAAAGTATGATTCTTTATTTCAAAATATTCATCATGATGTATAAAACAACTCTAAGATTACAAATGGAGGAGATTGTACTCCTATTTATAAAACGGGATGAGATAAAAAACTCATAATGATGATCCACTAATCTCTCTTTAGTTCCATACATCTCTCAACCATCTAGACAGATAACCCCCTTTTGTCCTTCATCTTCTCCATGAGATCATGATCTTTTCCATAAGGCTTATCTTATCAAATTCGAAATTGATCATTCAAGGCCACATAAAGGTGTCTTGGAAGCTTCCTTGGAACCTACAAATGTCACAAAAACAATCCACTTTCCATATATGAAGTAAAATATATTATTTTCTAATATTTAATCAAGAATTTCTCTTAAAAATGCTTGAAAATAAATAATATTTGGAAGATATAAATGAGACCCATTAATGATGAACAATAGGGAAAATGAAGTGACATGGTAGTGAATAATGAGTGATATAATGGAAACATAGGTGAAAAATGTATGGTATGAGTGATATTTGTATGACACTTTGAAGCCCAATAATAGGGTTGGTATGAGTTGTAACCTTAACCTCCACAAAACACCACATATCAACCTCCTCTAACAACATCTGTAGAATGCACTTCCAAGGTGTAAAGTTGGATGCACAGACTACACAGTCACACTCTAAGACCAAGACTAGTGACTAGTCATATATGTAACTCATGGAACACACCTCAACCAAAAAAATCATGCAATAGGGGTAAAAATCATACCAGCAACCTATCATGGGTGAAAATCAACCCTCATGGTCATAAACAACATTTTATTCACTGGGATCTCCCAAGCATCTCACCCACAACCCTCTCACAGGAACCAACACTTATCTCAAGTACATTTTAGCTTCAATTGTTGAAGTTGGGGCATCAGAGACACTGAGAACCTCCTACAAATCCGTCTCACAGGTAGTATTCCATTCCATATACAGAATGGAAAATCACAAAAAATACACTTTGATACCCTGTTAAATTTTCAGAACATGGTATGCATATCTGTGCTCCTAAAATGAAACCCTAACTGCTAGGAAACTGAGAACTTAACCTCCTATCCACACAACAGAAAACACCATCCTACATCTATAAACACATAAGTCTGAAAAACACAATTAACAAGCTTCGGAATAACACACTGTAATCTACTAAATTTGAATAATCAGAGCTCTAGAAATTAAAAATAGCATATAGAATTAGCTGCACACCATTTCTCATATCTTAATTGATGGGAAGAAGAATATGATTACAAATCAATAGCTAAAAACTAAATAAACAACACCCCTGCCATGTATTTCTTTTATAGAAGAAGAAAATGCTAAGGAATTACAAAAACAGACCATCCTTGTGGTGCACCCAGATTAGGAAGATAATTCCTTACAATTGGCTACCCTAAAAGGTGTGCCAAGGCATACATGATAGCTTTTCCTAGGAACCAACACCTAGCTAAATTTGGAACATCCTCTATCTCATGAAATTTGTATAAACTTAGAAAGTATGCCCTAAACAACATTGAAAAAACACCTAATAAATACAAACACTGAGCTCCTTCCTAAATTAGAAAATAAAATTCTAATTGTGCCACCTCAACCTTGCAGCAACCGAAGGCTGCAAAAAATATAAGAATGCAACAGATGTGCTGGTGCAAATTTGCTCATCGTTGTTGCACCTCTTCTATGGGAGAACACATATGCAACAACAGGTAAATCTAACACTTTCAACCTCCCCACTTATATAGAGCACTCTAACCATAATACTGAGTAGAAACAGCCCCATCTCTAAGTAGCCATGACTCGTGATAGCCACTTGTCCTCACTCTAGATTCATTTTGTAATAGACTGTTCTAGAAAATATTTGAATTTCTTGTACATATTCCAGGGGAAACCATTATTTGTGATTGTTAAATATGTTTGAGTAGCTATTCCCTAAGAAGTGAATGGCAGTTGGTAAACGGACTCACTGCAGTAGGAAAAGGTCCATTCTGGGCATTTTTCTTGGCAGCAGAAAGCCTGGAGGTGAAGCTATTTGTCAAGATATTCTCTTGTTTTTTTCATTAGTATGGTATCATACCTTGAGTATGGGGCACCCACGTCTCTTTAAGGGACATCATTAGTTTTCATGTTAAAATAATGATGAATGGGAGCTCTTTGGAAAAGGGACCTAGAGTCATTACTGCTCTAGGAATTCGTTTGGATTGTTATGAAACACAAGCACTTGATTTGCAACATGATACAGTTCGTGTCCTTGGATAGGGATCAAATTTATATGTTTTTGAATCCACCGAGGTCGCTTTAAGTAAACATGTTTTGCATGTAGAGCACACTTTTATTTCTCTGAGTATCAGGAGTAAATCAGGCACTGTCTGCAACCCTCCCCTCAACACCAGACAACCATTGTCCCTTATAATTTGAACTTTTAGAATTCCCGTCTACAGTTGGCCTCTCAAAGCTTATATCACTAATATCTGAGCTATATTTTTCATCATCATCATGAAAATCACCGAATTTAGAAGAATTCTCACTATCCTAGATAGATCTTTGAGGACTCTCTTTCCCCTCATCATCTGCATCAACATCATAATATCCTCCTACCTCAGCACGACACTCAACCTCTTCATATTCATGTCTATTCCTATATTGCATGTTTGCACCATTATCCTCCTCTCTAGACACATCATCTGTACCAGACACTACATTGCTAGCATCGACATACAATGCGTTTTGTCAATCCTCAGTCTCTGGTGTAGCTAACAACTCACCTTCTTCTCTTTCAACTTTCAAGTTACTATGTACATCTCCTTCTTCAAGATATCTCAAATCCATGGCCGTACCTTCCATTCTTAAGCCAATATGTCATCTCTTAGTTTTTTGTCCAACATTGCGTGGCAAAGTCTACTTACACGAGTCCATACACATATACAAGTTTTAACAAGGGTTCACATAAATAAAGAAAAAAATTAGCTTACAAGAAAAAGAAAAAAAAGTTAATAGACAAAAATGACACTGACTTGCAAGCAAGAACTCTCTTGGTATTGCACATTTCATCTCTCAAACAAAATAGATTATTGAGAACCACAAAATTTCAAGCAAAAAAAAGTATATATTTCACTCCACATCCAACCATAAATATACTATGGCATACTATAGACATATAAATCATGATGAAGTCAACTTACATGCATTTTAAATTTATAACAATCAAGAGGTCATAAAGCATTCCCACCACTAAGAGACGTATCAAATCAACATGGCAAGAGAATAGCTCATAAATTATTTTCGCTATGAATCATCATAATTTATATAGCATGTAAAATGAATGAAACATAAGATGGGAGAAGGGAGGTATTTCACCAGCAATCAGTTGTGTTTTAGTTAAAACTGATGCAATACTTATTTTTGAGTTTTGTTAAGCTTCCTAGTAGTGTATTTTAATCAATGATGTGTTGTGTCCTATGTCCTCTGTTGCAAGAGAATAGCTCATAAATTATTTTTGCTATGAATCATCATAATTTATATAGCATGTCAAATGAATGAAACATAAGATGGGAGGATGGAGGTATTTCACCAACAATCAATTGTGTTTTAGTTAACACTATGCAATAATTATATTTGAGTTTTTTTAAGCTTCCTAGTAGTGTATTTTAATGAATTATGTATTGTGTCCTATGTCCTCTATGTATTTATAATTTTTAAAACAATAACGTAGAAAATTCTAAAACCATACCTCTAGTAAATTCCCCACCCTATCTTTTATGGAAGGCTCGGGCCTAATCTCACCAACCATTTTCCTAGGCCTTGAATGCACTACACCCATCCCTACCAAGAAGACCACAATAATCTCAAAATGAGAGACATAAACAATGGAATAGGTAAAAAAAAACTTAAAATTCTCTATATTACACTGCTTGTTAAAGCCAAATTCTTCTAATAAGTTTTAAGCCTCTTGAAGTTGTGAGTGTTTCCCATACATGGGATAAGTATTCTAACCTAACATGTGGTACAAATCCAATCGTCCTGAACTTGACTCTGTTGGAACTACAATCAAAAAATTTGAGTCATCTAACTTTTCAATGCGACCAACCTTCATGGTTGTACCAAAAATCCCATCAGTAGCAGATGCAGTGGAATGCAATTTTCCACCCTCACTTTTATGCCCATTTTTTTCAGTTTCATGAACACCATCTCCCTTGATGGCACTCTCACCATTTTTCATTCTACCTCTGGCAGAGATTGTTTTTCCTGTTATTAAATTTTCCTCACCATTACCACCCAGAGTTTGTTGTTTCACATTAGTGTTTGCAATATTAGCTCTAGCACTGCCATTACTCTCCCCTATTATACTTGCTACACTACCTTTTTCAACAGAGTTCTTCACTTTCACTGCCTCCTCTATGCCCTCCACTCCATGAGGTCACAGAGGGACACCATGAGCTAGATTTGGCATCATAATCATGAAAATCACCAACTTTAGAAGCATTATCACTATCCTCAATTGATCTTTGAGGAATTTCTTCCCCCTCATGATCTGCATCAACATCATGTTCTCCTCGTGCCTCAGCACCACACCCAACCTCTTCATCTTCACATCTATTCCTATATTTCATGTTTTCACCATTATCCTCTCCTCTAGGCACAACATCTATACCAGACACTACATTGCTAGCATTGGAATGAAATATGTTTTGTTGATCCTCAATCTTTGGTGTACGTGAAAACTCACCTTCTTCTCTTTCAACTTTCAAGCTGCTATGTACAACTCCTTCTTCAATATATCTCAACTCCATGGTCCTACCTTCCATTCTTAAGTCAATATGTCATCTCTCAGTTTCCTGTCCAACATTGCATGACAAAGTCTACTTACACAAGTGCATATACATATACATTTTTTAACAAGCGTTAAAATACAAAAAAAAATAAAATTAGCTCACAGGAAACAAAAAAAAAATAACAGAGAAAAAAGACAATAAATTGCAAGCAATAACTCTCTTGGTATTGCAACTTTCATCTCTCAAACCAAATAATTATAGATAACCACAAAATTGCAAGAAAAACAAGTACATGTTTCACTCTACATCCAACCGTAAATATGTTGTGGCATACTACAAACATATAAATGGTAATGAACTCAACTGCCATGCATTGTAAATTTATAGCAATCAAGAGATAATAAAGAATTCCCACCACTAAGAGATGAATGAAATCAACATGGCAATAGAATATCTCATAAATTCTTTTCGCTCTGAATCATCATAATTTATATAGCATGTAAAATGAATGAAACATAATATGGGAGGAGGGAGGTATTTCACCAGCAATCAACTGTGTTTCAATTAAAACTAATGCAATACTTATATTTGAGTTTTGTTAAGCTTCCTAGTAGTTTAGTTTAATCAATTATTTATTGCATCCTATGTCCTCTGTGTATTTATAAATTTTAAAACAACAACGTAGACCATTCTAGAACCATACCTCTACTAAAGGCCCCACAATATCTTTTATTGAAGGCTCGGGTCCACTCTCACCAACCATTTGCCTAGGCCTTGAATAGAGTGCACCCATCCCTACCAAGAAGACCACAATAATCTGAAAATGAGAGATATAAACAACAAAATAGGTAAAAACAAACTTAAAGTTCTCTATAATACATTGATTATTAAAGTTGAATTTTTCGAATAATTTTTAAGTCTCTTGAAGCTATGAGTGTGTCCCATACATGGGATAAGTATTCTAACCTGACACATGGTACAAAGCCAATCATCCTGAACTTGACTCTATTGGAACTACAATCACAACATTTGATTCATATAACTTTTCAATGTGACCAACCTGCATTGCTGTACCAGGAATCTCATCAACAGCATGTGCAATGGAATGCAACTTTCCACCCTCACTTTTATGCCCATCTTGGTCAGTTTCATGAACACCATCTCCCTTGATGGCACTCTCACCATTTTTAATTCTACCCCTGGCAGAGATTTTTGTTCCCATTATTAAAAAAAAATCACCATTACCACCCAGAGTTTGTTTTTTCACATTAGTGTTTGAAATATCAGCTCTAGAACTGCCATCACTCTCCCCTATTATACTTGCTGCACTAACTTTTTCAATAGAGTTCTTCACATTCATTATCTCCTCTGTGTCTTATGCACCATGAGGTCGTGGAGGGGCACCATGAGCTAGATTTGACATCATCATCATGAAAATCACCAGCTTCAGAAGCATTCTCACTATCCTCAATCTATGTTTGAGGACACTCTTCCCCCTCATCATCTACGTCAGCATCATGTTCTCCTCCTATCTCAGCAACACACTCAACCTCTTCATCTTCATGTCTATTCCTATACTACCTTTTTGCACCATTATCCTCCCCTCTAGGCATTACTTGCATTGGCATACAATGTGTTTTGTTGAAACTACACTACCATGCTGCTATCAACAAAACTACTCTTGTCCAAACTGCTCCTACTGCATTGGATTTGATGAGTGTGCCACATAGTATATTTGATGTGTGTGATGGAGGAGAACAATGGCCAAGAAGTCCAAGTATAAACTAACAAGAATTTCAATCAAATAAAAAAGGATTATAGTAACAATAGTAGAAATAGCACCATGGAAATCACCCTACAAAAACCATAAACACTCAAATCCTTATCTTTTGAAGACTAGGTCCTATCTCATTCCATTGTTTTGATTTCATATACATTGAATGATTCCACTTTCACCATATGAAAACGCTACTAATAGAAGAAAAAAATAAATTCATAGCTACAACTTGACCTATGGCCCATTTAGGTAACAAAAAATCAATCCTCTTTTGAACTTCTCAGAACACCTAAAACTACGATCCTAAAAAAGTGCAATTAAGTCAACCCGTAAGAAACAAGATATCACTTCGAGAAATTGTAGTCAAATTTTCCAACATTGATACCCTTAATAAGACATCTTTGTTATCAATTTTGGTAGCTTCAATTTCTGATCATTTATACCATTAGTAGGACATATTTAAGTTTTGTAACAGGAAGCCAAGTTTCTTATTCAACCAAATTGTTTACAACAAGTTTAAAAAATCCATCCTTTTGCAAAATCTCAAAGGTGAGAACTAGTCATCTTTGCAAATCATTTACATTATAAAATTTCATTAGCACATAATAATGAACCTCTTATGTTTACTATGTAAATCAATAATGTAAATATGAATCAATGATCCAAAAAAAGAGGCACTCTAGATTTTTTAAGCAAGGTAATTAAGGTTTCTGTATATTTTGAAAACATAAAAAAAATTGCACAAGACTCCAAAAATATTTAAAATTATGTTTCGCTCATAATTCTGTGAGAAGGACAGAATGTAATGCATCATTGATTGTCCCATTCATAAATATTTTAAGAAAACACAATATGCATAATGAAGGGGATAAGGGATAATAATGAGGAAGAACTGAATTTCAAACAAGGGACACACTTCTCCTAATAAGAAGTTGAAATTTAGAGAAATACAATGTGTATCAAAAAGCATAATCCTTAATGTGCTTAACTTTGTGCAAAAGGATAATAATTCACATCAGGTTGTGGTCTAGTGGAAACTTGGAGCAAGTTGTTCTGACAGTCCTCACAGGAATGCTCCTCCCTTGCATGGGGTATGATGGATATGCCTATTAACCATGGATCTTGTGCCGACTAATGATTGTGTTTTTTAGGCCTTGAAGCAGATAATTGAAATAACCATTGGAGAAGTACCAACAACCCATTCTTTGCAAATGTGTAAGAGTTGGAGGTTTTATCATCCATAAACACATAGGTTCTCGTTTAGAAAAGAAAAAAAGGGGGCTATCATGGAAATATGCCTTTTTTTCAAAAAATATTTGACAAACAAGCATGTATAGGGAGCTTCACTACAAAGAATAGACTGTGGTGCCAAGTCCGAGCAATATCCATTCCACTAAAATGACAAGGGAGTTGCACAAAGTCAATCCTTTTGAACTCATGCAATGTGGGCCAATACAAGTGGGTGAGAACAATGCAAGCAATGAACCCTTGTTGATGGCTAACCATCCGAAAACATCTATATTTTTCTTTGCAGGTATCATTAGGTTTGGAATTGGGTGGATGTAAATGTGATTCGGGCTGCAAGGCGAAAGAATTTCTATAAGATCGACCATGCTCTACAGTTCCTCTATTTTTTGAGTTATGACATTGACAAATTTGCTTACACCCATTGCAAATGCAATTATTGGGCTTCTCCCCATTTTGACATAAATACAAAATTTTTCCTTCATATTCATTTTTCCATTGAAGCTTCCCTATAGAGGCTAGATCCGCCTATCTGTTCTATTGGACTCAGGCAAAAAACCCATCAAACCCTTCTTCAAAACAATGTTACACCTGGAAGCAAATGGTAGGATTTGCTGAACTTAGAATAGTGAATTTGTGCTTGTTATAGCAGAAAAATATATTATTGGTGGTTTACTAAATGACAAGTTTTGTATTTGAATAATAAGGCAGGACAAAACCTATTAATAAGACTAAGAAAAGCTAATTTCCTAGATAGAAGCACTTATTTTGATGATAAGAAAGTGTTGTTGAGCATAGTATTGGTAAAATTAGTGGAACAAAAAATATTCTTGATGTTATTTCTCTTCCAGGTCGAACCCTACTTTTAGTATTTTGTTTGTAATTAGCACTTTTTATGGACTTTACAAGGTTAAAATGGTGCCCCTCATTTTGAAATGTTTGTTGGGACAATTTTGCAGATATTGATATTGGCATTTCTTCTTTATGAGGTCTATGTGTTATATGGTGATTACAACATTGCTACTCTCGAAAGATTTTTTATTATGTTGTGTTTCAATTATTTATGGACTTTCCAATATATTCAAGGAAAATTATTCGAAAATATACTAGGAACTTGTGTAGCTAGGTACTTTCCCTTGATTCTGTAATATGAGTTGAACATTGTAGTATCAATTCAAAAATGTTTCAAGTTTAATGAATTTGAAATATATGTTAGAAAGTTCATGTTATCCTACTGTGTTATCTTCCTGGAAAAGAAATAAGATTTATTGCTTGCATTGGGTCATGTTGAAATGAGAGAAGTGAGGTGCACTCTACAACATAGGTGGGGAAGGAGTTGACCCATTGACTCAGTGTGTTCCTATGTCTAACAATACTTTTAATATACATGATGCATTGAATATTTAGGAAAACTGGATCCGACTAAAACTGCATCTGATGTGAACACGTGATTCATGTTGAATATCTCTAACTTGAAGTGTGAATCATGCATGGAGGCTATAAAATAAAATTAGAGTTTGACTCTTGGGAGTCGGGACAAAGGCTAGATTCTTTGGTTGGTGGATACTGTTATAAGATTAACTACATTTTTTAGGGGATACAATAGAGGACTGGTGGTAGTGAGAAGAAGAAAGCGTAAGGTAGTCCTAGATGTGTTGGTACAAGTGTTAAGGATGTTACAACATAGCCCTTATAGTGAGCAACACCAAGCTGGGGTGGTTACACGGAGACATTGACTAAAGGTGAAACAGACATACAAAGCAAGGGGAGCCTAAATCAAACCCTAAACTCACTTGCTTAAATTAGGAGATAGGCCAGCCAAGGTCTTCTTCATAGACCTCAACTACAATGTGGTGGAACACATCAAGGCTTAAAACAACAAAACTAAAAATAATTGATTAGATAAATATAGAGAAAGAGTTTTTTAGTGATTATAAAATAGTTTTTCAATATCTAGGATATCATTGAGAAAAGAAAGGTAGTCATGCAAACTTTTATTGAAGGAATTCCCAGAAATTTGATGCAAGAACAATAAGGAGCATGTGATTAAAAATCAACATTAGATGAGTTGAAAATGAACCTTAGGGAGATCGTTGATGATAAGTCCCTTGGCTACAATGGTTATTTATGCAAATTTTACAAAGCCACTTGGGGCTTTCCTGGGCCAATTTTTTCTCCAAGCGTATAAATTATATGTATGGACACATACACAAGGTAACCACATCAACAAGTTGTTGATCAAGTTCATCTTGAAGCTGGGAGACCCATTATTAATCACAATCTAGTATCGATAACTTTATTTAATATACCTTATAAAATTGTAGCCAAAGAGATTTCTTTGTAGCTAAAACATATCTTGTCAAAAATCATTGTAGCAAAATAGATGGGTTTTATTAAAGGCATATACATTTGGGATAATGTGATTGTTGTATGGGAAGGCATTGAATGAGTTAGAAGCCAAGGCTTGGAAGCCCTCTTCATTAAGGTAAACTTCAAAAGCCTATGGTAGAGTGGAATGGTTGTTCAATATATCCATGCTGCAGGTGCTTGAATTTGATACATTTTTTTTTTAATGTAGTTGGAACTTTATTTTCATGGGTTGTAACTTGCCTTTGCATCAATTAGGAAAAATTTGAAGCGATAGTATGCTTTCAATCTATTTGGAAATGGTGTTTGTTGGCCTTGATCCTATATGTAATAGTTGGTCAAGCCCTTAGTTATCCCATTCAAAGAAGAAATGGATAGGGCCTAGTCAAATATACACCCCTTTCTGGTCCTAATGGTGATCAACTACTGAATAGAAACTTCGCATATTATTCTTTCCTAACCATCATTGAAGAGAAGAAAAATCTGGAACACACTATGAATTGCCTGCAATTTTAATGTGAAACCCTCAGGTCAAAATTTCAAATGGTCATAACTCAATGATATTGATAAAGGAGTTCCTTGATTGGTTGGTAGGAAAATAATGGGCTTGATTACATTAGGGGTTAAAATTCCTTGAAATCCCTTTGACTTTGAAGCCTTCACGAGTATCTTTTAGCAGCACTCCCACTTTGAGTTGTGTATCTATTACAAGTTTTATGGAGATTGTTATCCTATTTAGCGTGCTCCACTATGAAGACAGGTAGTGTGTGGACCCCTTTGGCATGGTCAACATATGCTTTTTTTAGGAGTTCTAAGGAGATGAGAACCCATGGAAGCAAAGGATCCATTGGCACATTCTCCAATGCCAAAGAGAACTCTAGGTTGAGGGACATCCTTATCTTTAGAAGAATGGTTTTATAACTTAATACTAATATCCTACACTGTATTTCTACATGTAATTCTCAAGGCTATGGAAGCCTGGTATCTATGGTTTATCCTAACAAAAATCATGCCCAACTTATTTGAATTATTATAGCATTCATAATCTACTGAATTTAGGTTCTCCATGTACAAGGGCATCACTAGAGGAATTTCCTTTTCCATTGGAGATGCGGAAACCTGACAATTATATATTTGTGTGCAAATTCCTAGATTGCTCTATATTGTTGATTTCCTTCGCTCTTATATTATATTATCCTTCAGTATTTAGTCATTCTTATTTGCTACAAAGGAGTTGGACTACTATAAGGGTTGAATTTGCTCCAATGGCTTTCAAAATCATATGTAGTTGATTCTTAGCTAAAGACAATAATTTCACCATGTTGTAATTCAAGTGTTTTTTCTCGATAGAAATCTAGTCATGCTCTCATAGCAGTATTGGTTCTATGTTCCTTTCCCAAAGTGCTCCCAATTATCATTTCTTCTAACATGAAAACTGATGAATACCCTTAAATAGAAGTAGGTGCTCCATACTCAAGGTATTGATACTTATTTATGTTCCATACTCACGAATATAACAAAGGGGATACCTTGAAAAATAGCTTCACCTCCAAGATGTCCTCTGCTACCAATAAAAGTACCCAGAATGGACACTTTTCTAATGTATCAAACCTCTATGCTAATTGTCACAAACTTCTTAGGGAAAAGTTGCCCAAAAAAAGTTAGCAACATCCAAAAAGAGTGGATCCCCATGAAATATGTGCAAAAAATTCAAATATTGTATATAATAGACTATTACAAAATGGGTCTAGAGTGAGGATAAGTGGCATTGGCAAGGTATCTCTCTCCCCACCTTCCTTACCAGCTATTTGTAGATGATTTCCACTTAATCTGTGGTTGTAGACAAGCCATGTATGTAACTATTGTAGTCTAGGGCTATAAAGATGCAAAAAAATTGTTGCCAAGACAAGGGTATCAACATTATGAAGCATTATTGGCATGCAATGGCATTGAAGCCAGGAAATACAATTTTATTTATAGAAAGGAATTGGGGAGGTAAGTTAGAACACCTTGAAATAGTAGCTAAGAAGAACACAGTAGTAATGGTTCTTTTAAATCCTAATAATCCTTGGGGTGTTGTTTTCAGCCATGAGCATTTAGCCAAGGTTGCAGAGATGGAAAACAAGTTAGGCTTGTCAATATTTTTGAGGGAGTATATGAACTTAAACTCTGCCCAATGGCTGGTACCTTCCCCCCATGCAAATTTGAAATAGAAATTATGGCTCTGCCCAGTGGCTGGTACCTTCCCCCAATGCAAATTTGAAATATAAATTATGGTTTTCCTTTGGAAATATCACGTCGAACACTGCAAATCCCCAGAATTTATGGGAAATTTATGGCTCATAAATTTCATAGTAGATGATGATACTTCTTGGCAATAGAGGTGTATCCTTTATAATAAACAATTTATTTTATTCCTCTTCCAAAATGGGTTACATGTGTTGCTTAACTTCAGCCTGTTGTGTTTGTTTATGTATTTCTCCACTTCTCAATTTCTGTAATCGCCTCTTATCCTTACTTTTATATAGTGATATTTTCTAGCAATTAGTTTTGCATTTTCTATCCAAATTTGATGAAAATTTCCATGCGAGTGTTCCTCAAGAGTTGATTAGAAGCTTGATCTCTTGATATATCATATGCATGCTCTTTTTAACGGACTTGTAATGATCTATTGGTTTCCCCAACATAGACTCCGCGGCATAAACTATTGTCCTTGTTGAATGTTATTTGTGGCCTACTATAATATGCATCATGTCTTACCATTTTACTAAACACTTGTCAAGAGATTTGGCACAACTATAGATAAAATAACCTATTCATCCAAAGGTAAAGATATAATAGTGGAATTGGAAAAATGGTTCAGGTTCAAGTGTTTCACTTGTATAGCTTGGTTTTTGAACAATAATTGGAATTAAAGATTGCATCATTATTGCTTTCTTCATGAGCAGTGTTGGGGTTCCCATGTTTTGGCCAGGTTGACAAGACCAAAATATGAGAAAACATAGAACCACTTTCAGACCTAAGGATCTAGCCCTCCTAGGTCCAGAGAGGGATCTCTCTATGATAGTCAAAGGTTTTATGTCTTTGAAGCTCAAATGTTAAGGTTTTAGGCTAGTTATGGGCTCAGGGTTGTTTGTTTGATCGTTTGTGTTTCGTTGTTGGGAATCAGGAAAGAAGGGTCCAATATGAGACAAGGATGAGCAAAGAGGAAGCTAGGCAAAGATAGATAACTCAGGGAACATCAGGACCATTGGGCAATGGAGTCAGGAAAGGGTTTACTTGTGTTCAATGTCCAAGCTTTCGGTTGGGCTAGTCATCTAGAGAATTTGGATCTTAAAAGATGGTTGATGGAATGGGACATTAAGGACCGAAAATGAGTGAAGGGGAGCCAGCCAATTTTGTCTATAGATCAGGTCAGAGGCCATTTAACTCCAGACCTGCTTGGACAAAACTGGAGGCGAGACAAGGGATATTAGAAAGGCTTAATGAGATGGAAAGATCCTAGTGAGGCAAAGACAATGTTCTAGACCTCCCAGTGTTCTCAACTCATCTAAATAAATCCTAGCAAGAACATCTAAACATTAATTTCATTAATTCATACATCAGAGAGCAGGAAATAACATCTAATACACTAGTTAAATCAATTTAAATCAATGTTCAGACACACATATAAGCAAAAAACATAAAGGCTGGGAGAGCAGCAACATAAGGTACCTGTCAAGGGTAAATATTATGCCAAAATTCTGATGCAAGCCTGAAAAAACGTAATGAAATGAAAGCAAGTCAATCACAAATACAGAGAAAGGAAAAAATCACCAGCTTCCTTAGATCAGGATCCAAAGAAACATGCTTGTCATTTTAAAAACAACACCAATCAGGTACATCATTGCCCACAGCTTGAAGATTTAGCCTAAATACATCAAATCCCAGCCTATCTTACAATATTACATAGAGAACTTGTCTCAAGAGGAAGATACTTGCATTTCTCTGATATCTCATCAACAACCAACAACAACAATTTCCGTCTATGCTTTATAGCCGAGGATGAACAGAAGATCGACTGAGGAGGTAGGTGAATACTATATGTAATATTAAATAAAAAAATGAATGCGGAGCCGAGACCCATTCTGTTTAACTGCTGTGTATTTAATCTCTGTCACATCCCCTGTGAAAGAGTGATCTTCTCCAGATATGATCTTGACATCTTTTGGCTGTAGTACTCCTAGTGCTTTGAACAAAAATGAAATAGACTACTAAGAGGTCTATCATATAAATGCTCTGGTGGTTTTGAACTGTTGTCTGGTGGAAATTCCTTCAGGGACAATGTGCATAATAAAAACTGTATGGGCGCCCTGTACTTGATGAAGAAAAACATTATGCTGAAGAATAAACCTTGATGTTACCTTTACTCATGCTCAGGACCTCCTGATTGATCCTCGGGGTCTTCAAACTAGTGCTTTGCCTCTTAAACTACTGGTTTAAGGCTCCAAATCTTCATTAGGGTGCTCTAATCTCCTTTACTCTGTACTGAAACACTTTGCTGCTACATTTTGCTTCTGACAGGTTAGCTCGACTTTTTAATGGCGCAGGGATATTTCTACAAAGTTTAAACCCTGTTCTCTTTAATGCATGTCCTGTGTTCATCTTCCCGGGTCACTTTCATAAATTCTAGCCACTGAAGATGATCTTTCTTGATTTCACTGTCGCTGTGCAGAGGCTGTGCGTTATGGCGGCCATTCTTCTTAATAACCCTGCAAAAATCTGAAAAATGTGAGGGAAACAATGGATGAGATGGCACATGATGTGGAGGCAGAGAAAAGGTCGTGAAGACAATGACATGGTGGATATAAATGCAGAGGAACAACGGAGATCCGCTCTAGTGGGGATGGCGATCTGTAGAATGAACGAATGAAAAACCTTAAAAAACACGAAACCGAAACAATATATGTGATGGAATGGTCTGGCGTAAGATGAATCCACGTGGAGATGACGTGGTGAGCGGACCCGGGGGGGGGGGTGGTCAACGAAAGGTGAACAGATCTGAACCGTTGATCGTGAGGGAGATCAACGACGACGGACAGGACATGACATGGGTTAAGCGGCGTGCAACTCTGGCGAACGATGGCTGTCGGATGAGGCGCGCAAGAGCTGACGGCTTGTATGCATTTTGTTGTGTGACTCTAGTCGAAATATAATGCGCGGGGAGAAAGTGGTTTTGGAGTCGTACAAAGGACATGCGGCGGGTGGCTAGTGGAATCGCTGGGCTATCGAGAAATACCGCCCATCGCCCAAAGGTGGTGCGAAAAAAATAGCGTGCTTTCAGAACAGTGCGAGCGAGGACCACAGGATGGGGAGGCTCTGGACCATTAGATCAATTGTGAGATGGACGGCGATGGCACGGTGTAGGAGGTGAGCGTCAAACACATGGAGCTGCGGATTAAATGGTGGCCATCTGATCTGTCAAGATCGACGGTTGAGGACGCGCCCGAAAAACCCATGGGACCAGTGCCTTCAGGTTATCGCTTTGGTCACGGTGCAAGGTTTCATGGAGGAATGGGGGACGAGGCTATGGTTGGAGGGGCTAAGGCCTGATAGACAAAATATATGATTTTTGCACATTTTTAATACGTTTTAGGGCCATCCAAGGTTAACGATGGAAGGATGATGGGTGAATTTGGGAAAACAAAGGGTGTAGGGATTTTAGAGGGGATTTAGGGGGTTGAAAGAAAAGGGGGGAATAGAAGGGAACGAAGGTATTTTGACAGAAGGAGGGAAAAAAGGGGAGAAAGGGACAATTTTCAGGGGTACAAGGGGAAACAGTAGGCCTTTCAAGAATGGATCAGCAGATAGGGTTTGTATTAGGCATAGCACTCAGAGACTGCAAGGAGGGTGGTTTTTCAGGGAAAAGGCATTCCTTGAAGGCTCCATAATAATCTAGCCCCCAACTTGCTTGTCAAGTATTTCATAGGGGGGCTAATAGTGGCTCAACATGGGGATGGCTTCTTCTTGAAGGAGTCAAGAAACCAGAAATGATCTTTGGAGTAGGCCAGATGCCTGCTGCTAGGCACACCCCCTTCTTTCTTTAATTTTTAGTTGCCACAATATACTAGGAACATTAGCAGAAAACATTTTCCCAATCAAATCTACCTACCCAAACTATAGTCCTAGCACTTTCCCTTTGGGTGCATTTGAGCTAGCAGACCCTTTACATTTTATTTTCAAAACAAAAACAAACCTATCCTAAATCTACCCTTATTGCTCCATGAGGCCAGATTAAACAGTTGGCCTCATATGCCTTTCTACCTAATCTAATATCTGCTGGGATTAAACTGTCCATCAGATTTCTTCTCCTACATTCTAAGACAGGGAATTGAAAAACAGTCAAGCCAGGATTAGACTGTCTAACTTGCCGGAGTGAAGACTTGTAGAAAACTACAAACAAAACTGTGAAGGCAAGAAATCTGCAATTTGAAATATCCTTCTTTCTTTGTGACTCAGGTTTTGAGCATATTTGAGTCACTTTTTCTTCTCCATTTTCAGCTCAGGTTTTGAGCATATTTGAATCACTTTTTCTTCTCCATTTTCAGCTCTGGTTTTAGGCATGTTAGAGCTAATTCTTCCTTTCCCTTTGCTGGTCCAGATTTTGGGCGTGTTAGGACCAGTTGTCTTCTTTTTCCTTGGCTCGGGTTTTGATAATATTAGAGCCAATCTTTTGCACTTTTCAGAGGTCCATATTTTGAGCATGTTTGAACCTCTACCTTATTTATTTTTTGGAAACATTTTCTCTGTTTTCTTGAAAGTAAAACTGCAATGGTATGTACAATGGAAATGGAACTACAAATGAAAATTAGCAGAAGTAGTTTTTAAGCATCCTGCCATTGACAGGACCCCCAAACAGCTCTGTACCATCAAGTTCTTGTAAGAAAAATGCATTAGGACCCACAGTGGCCTGGATGATGTATGGACCTTGCCACAAGCTGTCAAACTTTCCATGTTTACCTTTGTCCTCTCTCCTTGAATCCCATTTCATAACCTTGTCCCCAACTTTGAAATCTGAAGCTTTGGCTCTTTTGTTAAACTGCCTCTTTATGCTTTCCTGCACTTTGACTGCTCTGCTATAAACCTGCTCCCTTGTTTGCTGCAAATGGATAGTTTCATTGATTCTTCTTATCATGCTATCTTACTCTGATTGGATCTCCTAGACAAGTTTGATTATAGGCACTCCCAGGCTGGTAGGAAAAACTGCTTCGGTTCCAAAGACAAGCTGGAATGGTGACATGCCAATAGCTTTCTTTGTGGTGAGCTTGTCAGCCCACAAAGCATATATCAACTTTTTGTGCGATGACTTTTTGTTCTCTTCCAGCAGCTTCTTGATGATTGTGACCAGGCTTTTATTTGACGATTCAGGTAATCCATTACCCTGGGGGTAATAGGAAGTTGAATGACCAAGTGCTATTCTGTACCTGTGATAGAAATCAACCATTCTCTTGGATCTAAAAGCAGCAGCATTGTCAGTGATTATTTTTCTTGGGCAACCAAACCGAGAGAGGATGTAATCTTCTAGGAACCTAATGATGACATAATCAGTGGAATTCCTAGTGGGTATGGCTTCTATCCATTTAGTGAAGTAATCTGTAGCAGTTAGGATCCATTTGTGTTGTCCCGAAGAGGCTGGATGAATTTCCCCTATAAATTCTAGACCCCATTGCATGAAGGGACCTTCTACAGTGATGGTTTGTAGAGGAAGGGGAAGGAGCTTTCTTTTACCTTCAAAGATCTGACATTTGTGGCAGGTAAGGGTCATTTTATGGACATCATTGAAGAGTGTAGGCCAATAGTAACCAGCCCTGAGTATCTTATTTGCAGTGGCTTTCCAACTCAGGTGGCCTCTGCACTCCCCAGCATGGAATTCTTGTTTAATTCTTTCAGCTTCAGGTTCAGACAAGCATTTCAGCAATAGGCCATTCATATTTTTACAGTATAGATTCTCATTCAAAATGCAGTAATTTCTAGCTTTGAGTTTTATGAATCTGGCCTTGGTCTTGGAAAGTCCTGGAGGGGCATTGAGATTGGTGAGCACATACAGGATATCAGAGTACCAAGGAGAGTTCTGAAACTACTCCTCAACAGTTGGATGGGGCAGTCCTTCCTGCTCATCTAAGGCATTTATCATGTTAATGTCAAGGGCCTGCAAGTTTGATTCAGCCATTAATTGGGCCAGGCCTTGACCTTTGATCAGCTTGGTGGGTTTTATTTCAAGGTCGTATTCCAAGATCATAGCAATCCATTTGCCCCTTTTCCCATCAGGGTCCTGGGACAAGATATCTTTGACCACTATATTTGGAACATAGGCTATGGTGTGAGAATGCAGAATGTACACCCTAAAGTCTTTTAAGGCCTTTACCAGAGCATAGGCCTGCTTTTTCATAATGTTGTACTTTAAGGGTGTGTCTCTTAAGGCTTTGCTGAAAAAGGCAATCGGCTGTTCATTACCTTCTGTGTTCTTTTGCAGCAAGACTGCAGTTATTGTGTGTTAGGAGGCAAATGAAAAGATCAGAAAATATTTTGAGAAGTCTGGGTTGATAAGGACAGGGGCCTGGGTGATTGCAAGTTTTACTGACTCAAAATATTTTTTGGCTTCAACAGTCCACTTGATTCCTGCACCTTTCTTTAGCATGTTGGTCATTCTCCTAAGATGCTCAGCAAGATTGGGGATAAATCTCCTAAGGAAATTGATCTTCCCAATGAAGGACTGTAACTCCTTGATGTTTCTCGGGTGTGTGATTTGAAGTATTCCCTCAACTCGCTGTGGGTCTATCATAATCCATTTCTCAGATATAATGTGACCAAGAATTTTACCTTCTTGCAGCCCAGAAACAGTTTTCTTAGGATTTAAGGACAGGCCATACCTTCTACATTTTTCAAAAACTTTCCTCAGATGTTTGAGATGTTCTTCTTCATTTTTAGAAAAGGCAGTCAAGTCATCCAAGTAGATAACTATGAAGTGTCCTATCTCATCCGAGAAAGTTATATCCATCGCTCTCTGGAAGGTGGCTCCAACATTCATCAGTCCAAAGGGCATTTTCACATACATGAAGGTGCTCCATGGAGTGGTAAAAGCTGTTTTGAGTTGATATTTTTGGAGCACCAGAACTTGATTGTATCCTGAAAAACCATCAAGTAGGGAGATTCTGTTAGAGCCCACTACCCTCTGTAAGATGTGTTCCATTCTAGGCAAAGGTAGTTGTCCTTCAGGGAGGCTCTATTGAGGTTTTTGAAGTCTATGCATAATCTGATCTCACCTGTTTTCTTTCTCACAGCCACTAAGTTTGACACCCAATCAAAAAACCTTACAGGGACTATAATGCCTACATCATACATCTTTCTAATCTCCTTCTCAACTGCAGGCAATTGTTTTGGATTGATCCTGCGGAGTTTTTGTTTGAAAGGCTTCTAATTTTCCTTCAAGGGTATCTTGTGTTGTATGATGTTGGTGT
This sequence comes from Pinus albicaulis, assembly GCA_034641835.2. Taxonomy (NCBI): domain Eukaryota; kingdom Viridiplantae; phylum Streptophyta; class Pinopsida; order Pinales; family Pinaceae; genus Pinus; species Pinus albicaulis. The sequence continues at coordinate 84,172,962 of CM076574.1, read as the reverse complement.
CATAGGCCTTTAAGTCTTCATAGCTCCATGCAAACACGTCAATGAATTCCTTAAACAAGTCAATATATTTGTTCTTCATGTTTGCAGGTATAGACTTAGCCAGTTTTATCATTTTGGGTCTATCTTCAGTGCCTATGTTGCTTTCTTCTACATCTGATTCTGCATGTTCTATAGCGGGCTTTTTTGCTACGTCATCAAAGTCAAAAAGGTCTTCTAGGGGTGCCAGGCCTCTGGGCATATTCTTATCTTTGGCCTGCAACACCTCTATCTCTTTGCTATATTCATTTTCACATTTTTTGGTCGAATGTCTAGTTTCATCAGAAAAGGTGTTTATTTCTATGTTACAGGGTGTTTCTTGTTCATCTGGGGGATCCTCACTCGGCCAGCTGTCATCATATTTTGAGTCCGAATCAGAAAATTCAAACTCATTTCTTCCCACCAGAAAATCTTCGATCTGTTTATCTCCTTCAAAGACCTGCCAATATTTTTCATTTTCTGGCACTGCAGGTCTGAACTTGGTTTGAATGATGATTTGTTGGTTAGGGGGAGTCTTAGGATATGAACTAGCTAGGCAAGCTAATCCATTTGCAATGAAATTTTGACTCCTGGGAACAAACACCAATTCGTATTCAACAAAGGTTTTCAATAAATCTACTGCATCATTCCTGTATGCTCTTAATCGAGGATGTTTTTCGCGTATTCACCATTCACTTGTTTGACAACTAACTCAGAGTCTCCTAGCACAATTATCCTACGGGCTCCTAATTTTTTCAATAGGTTCAAGCCCAAGATAAGAGCCTCATACTCTGCAATGTTGTTTGTACATTTGAAATGCAGATTCACAGCATGGCTCTCTGCGTGGTTATTTTCTGTGTTACGTAGCCACACCCCTGCTCCAGCATTTTGCCTAGTACAGGACCCGTCGAAATTCATTTCCCACAGGGGTTCGCCATTATGCTACGTTGTGGGGTCTGTACTAGGTTACGGGTTATTTTGTTCTTCATGACATGTGTGGAGTTCAGAGAGTTGGCTATATTGTTGTTTGCGCTCTGTTTCCGTTGTTGGTTCACTCAGAGTTTCATTTCTAATACCTTGCCCATGGTTTTCTTCATCGTATTCTTCTAGGGTAGCCATTATGCTAAAGTCCATGGGCTCTATGTCCTTGCTTGAATTTATGGATTCGGTTTCTGGCTTTCCCAAGGATTGGTCGTTATAAAGAATGAAAGAATCCAGATCTGTGTGTACAGAGTATAATGGTGAATTTTCAGGCTTCTCGGGGCTACTGACTAGGAATTTCATTTGGGATTCTCTATACAGTCTTCTAAGTTGGCCAAAGATAGGGATAGTGGCATATGAGCCATCCATCTGCATCGTTCCTTGCAGTTTGGCTCCCCATGACCTAGATAGAAGCATGCCATACTTGGGTGGTACATCTGCCACCACAACATCCATGACAATACATTTAGCTGGGATCTGGGTCAAGCTCACACATAAGTCTTTGATTATACCTAGGCATTTTACTCTGCTAGAGTCAAATGAATATAGATCTTTGTAAGGTCATGTTATCTCGAGGCCTAGCCTTTCCATCACTACCTTAGGCATTAAATTGTGTGACACTCCAGAATCGTGAATGGCATTGTGGAGTATTTTGTCATGAATGTTGAGACTGATATAGAATGGTGGAACTACCCCTTCCTGAAATTTTCCCTCAATCTTTGGACCAAACAAGACGGCAGGTTGATCATCATTCAAATTCACAGTGTCGTTATTTTCCCCTAAATTCAAATCTTTCAAAATTTGGCCTTTATATACATCCTGAGTGGCCAACTCGGATAATGGTATAGAGATTTTGATTTTGGAAATCTCACTCTCTAAATTGAAAGTTTACTGTGTCTTTGGAGGGCTCAACTCTGTTTTATTCGCTACTGCCTTAGTAGCTGAATCAGTTTGTGATTTCTCACTATGTACAGGGTTAGGAATCGTTTGATCAGGAGCACTAACTGCAGTGCTAGTGCTGCTGGTTGGTTGGCTTTGTTTTTCAGTGTCTTGGTCGTCTTTTTCTTTGTTTTTCCCAGAACTTTCAACTGTTGATTTGTTATTTGCAGCAGATGCTTTAGAAGTTTTATCATGTCTTTTCTTGATGGTTACCTCAGGAGTCTTTGTTTTGGAATTTTCTTGGTTCTTTTTTCTCCTAAGTTTATATTGTTCTCTGACTTGCATCATGGAATTTTCGAATCCTAATCTGTAATCCTCAGTTTCTAACCATTCCTCATCCCAATATGAAGGTGAGGGTTGATCTTCCCCTGAATCACAGTTAAGGACTGAGTCTTCTGTTTCAAACATGTTTATTGCATTCCCTTTAGACTCTTCTATGATTCCCTCATTTTCATCTAAAAAGTTTTCTTGGAATGGGGTAATTACTTGTTGATCTGACTCTCTTTGTCTGTTGGGAGCATTGTTGTTTCTTCTAAAGTTTTGGTTCTGATTTTGGTTCTGGTTTCTATTCTGATTGCTAACTGTGACAACCATCTTTTCCACCATTTTTTGCAGCTTATCCACATGTTTAGATAGTCTGTCATAGTTTGGATCAGATGTGGAGGCTACATTGTCATCCCTATAGGTTACCCTCTTCTCAGACCTCAGTCTTGCTCTTTTCTCAATCATGTTTGCCTCTATGTTCACTGCTCCTTTCTGCATGTCCTCCAATGTGGTGTACTCTTTATCCCTAAGCTCATAGGCCATGTCAGCATCAAATCCATCAGGATATTTTTCTAGGGCCATACCTTGTGGAGGTTTCATATGTGGAGGGAGAGCATTGTAAATGCTGTTAAATCTTGTTGTGTAATCATGGACACTATCTCCCATGTTTCTTTTGAGGCTCATATATTCAGCTAGGAGCTGGCAAGGATTTCCCCTAGTTTCCCATTTGTCGATGAAAGTCCGATATAAAGCAGGGAGATCTTGGATACTGCCAGGAGGTAAGCTTTTAAACCATTTATTTACATCACCCCCTAGGCTTTGGGCAAATATTCTCATTTTGATTGTTTCATCATAAATTTCCATATAATCAAAAGAATCCTCCATCTTATCTACATGTTTCTGAGATGTTATGAGCTCTTTAGCCGTGAAGTGTGGGATTTTTGACTGATAATCATTGGGTAAGGGTAACAAGGGTTGAGGTAAAACTAAGGGAGCATACCAGGCTGCCATGATGATATTCTGATGAGGTAAAGGATTGATTTGAGTAGCTAGTATATGGATGACAGGGATATTATGACCAGCAGAGGTCTGTTGAGCAGATCTAGGGTGGGAGAGCCCCAAGTTTTGGATGAAATGGATATTAGGCGGTGTAGATGGAGGGGTTCCTCTGTCCCTAGTATGAGGGTCTGGCTGGTCTAAAGTATTGAATGACCTAGTTCTAGGTAATATGTTTGGAGGGTCTAGGTCAGGGAGAAAATGTGATAGAGTTGTTAAGTCTTCTGGTGCGGAATCAGCTCTATGAATGTGACTGGAAATAGTTGGTATTTTAGCTGTAGGAGCTCCCTTGAGGATACTCTCCGGATTGTCAACTATTTTAGGTGGGTCGGGATTAGGATAAGCTCTTGTGTGAATGTTTCTGAAAGCCAGAATTTTGTACTCTTAACTAAGCAGCTTAACCCTACTTGTTACTTCTTTTGTGGTTAATTTTGTTTCAAAGGTTGGTCTCCCAGTGGAGTCTAATGTGAAACCAAGTTAATCAGCAGGCCTACTGATCACCAATGGAGTTTTTTCGTTTAGAAGCAATGGAGTCGCTAGGTGGAGGCTTTTAGGGTGTATCTAAGGGGTTACACTGTCCAACACAGTGCTCAGGCACTATCACCTTTCAGGAATCTCCTCAAAAATCAAACTCCAACTAGAGATTGACTGGGAGGGAATTTACTAGATACGTCACCTCCGAAGAGGGTGAGATCTGGAGGCTACCTGGCCCTTTCAAGGCTCTGTCTAAGAGTATGTTGGACACTCAACGATAGAGGTAGATTCAAGAAAGGAGTGACTTGCTGTCAACCTAACCAGAGTTTTAAGTTTCCGAGTCTCTAAAAATGCTTAAGGTGAAAAGCACTCAGAAGTCCCCAGTGGAGTCGCCATTATGTTGGGGTTCCCATGTTTTGGCCAGGTTGACAAGACCAAAATATGAGACAACATAGAACCACTTTTAGACCTAAGGATCTAGCCCTCCGAGGTCCAGAGAGGGATATCTCTATGATAGTCAAAGGTTTTATGTCTTTGAAGCTCAAATGTTAAGGTTTTGGGATAGTTATGGGCTCAGGGTTGTTTTTTTGATCGTTTGTGTTTGGTTGTTGGGAATCAGGAAGGAAGGGTCCAATATGAGACAAGGATGAGCAAAGTGGAAGCTAGGCAAAGATAGATAACTCAAGGAACATCAGGACCATTGGGCAATGGAGTCAGGAAAGGGTTTACTTGTGTTCAATGTGCAAGCTTTCGGTTGGGCTAGTCATATAGAGAATTTGGATCTTAAAATATGGTTGATGGAATGGGACATTAAGGACCTAAAATGAGTGAAGGGGAGCCAACCAATTCTGTCTATAGATCAGGTCAGAGGTCATTTAACTCCAGACCTTCTTGGACAAAACCGAAGGTGAGACAAGGGATCTTAGAAAGGCTTAATGAGATGGAAAGATCCTAGTGAGGTAGATACAATGTTCTAGACCTCCCAGTGTTCTCAACTCATCTAACTAAATCCTAGCAAGAACATCTAAACATTAATTTCATTAATTCATACATCAGAGAGCAGGCAATAACATCCACTACACTGGTTAAATCAATTGAAATCAATGTTCAGAGACACATATAAGCAAAAAACATAAAGGCTGGGAGAGCAGCAACATAAGGTACCTATCAAGGGTAAATCTTATGCCAAACTTCTGATGTGAGCCTGAAGAAACGTAATGAAATGAAAGCAAGTCAATCACAAATATAGAGAAAGGAAAACATCACCAGCTGCCTTAGATCAGGATCCAAAGAAACATTCTTGTAATTTTAAAAACAACACCAATCAGGTACATCATTGCCCACAGCTTGAAAATTCAGCCTGAATACATCAAATCCCAGCCTATCTTACAATATTACACAGAGAACTTGTCTCAAGAGGAAGATACTTTCATTTCTTTGATATCTCATCAACAACCAACAACAACAATTTCCTTCTATGCTTTATAGCCGAGGATGAACAGAAGATCGACTGAGGGGGTAGTTGAATACTAAATGTAATATTAAATACAAAAATGAATGTGGGGGCGAGACCCATTCTATTTAACTGCTGTGTATTTAATCTCTATCACTTCCCCTGTGAAAGAGTGATCTTCTCTGGATATGATCTTGACATATTTTGGCTGTAGTACTCTTGGTGCTTTGAACAAAAATGAAATATACTACTAAGAGGTCTGTCATATAAATGCTCTGGTGGTTTTGAACTTTTGTCTGGTGGAAATTCCTTTAGGGACAATGTGCATAATAAAAACTATATGGGTGCCCTGTACTTGATGAAGAGAAACATTCTGCTGAAGAATAAACCCCGATGTTACCTTTACTCATGCTCAGGACCTCCTGATTGATCCTTGGGGTCTTCAAACTGGTGCTTTGCCTCTTAAACTATTGGTTTAAGGCTCCAAATCTTCATTAGGGTGCTCTAATCTCCTTTACTCTGTACTGAAACACTTTTCCACTACATTTTTCTTCTGACAGGTTAGCTCGGGTTTTTAATGGCGCAGGGAGATTTCTACAAAGTTTAAACCCTATTCTCTTTAATGCATGTCCTGTGTTCATCTTCCTGGGTCACTTCCATAAATTCCAGCCGCTGAAGATGATCTTTCTTGATTTCATTGTCGCTGTGTAGAGGCTGCGCGTTATGGCGTCCATTCTTCTTAATAACCCTGCAAAAATCTGAAAACTGTGAGGGAAACAATGGATGAGATGGCACATGATGTGGAGGCGGAGAAAAGGTCATGCAGACAGTGACATGGCGGAGAGAAATGTAGAGGAACAATGGAGATCCTCTCTGGCGGGGATGGCGATCTGCAGAACGAACGAATGAAAAACCTTAAAAAACACGAAACCGAAACAATATATGTGATGGAATGGTCTGGTGTACGATGAATCCATGTGGAGATGACGTGGTGAGCAGACTCGGGGAGGGGGTGGTTAATGGAAGGTGAACAGATCTGAACCGTTGATCGTGACGGAGATCAACGGTGGCGGACAGGACATGACATGGGTTAAATGGCATGCAACTCTAGTGAATGATGGTCGTCAGATGAGGCGCGCAATATCTGACGGCTTGTATGCATTTCGCTGCGTGACTCTGGTCGAAATATAATGCGCGGGGAGAAAGTGGTTTTGGAGTCGTACAAAGGACACGTGGCGGGCGGCCAGTGGAATCGCTGGGCTATCGGGAAATACCACCCATCGCCCAAAGGTGGTGCGAAAAAAACAGTGTGGTTTCGGAACAGTGTGAGAGGGGACCATAGGACGGGGAGGCTCTAGACCGTTAGATCAATCGTGAAATGGACGGTGATGGCACGATGTAGGAGGTGAGCGGGAAACACATGGAGCTGCGGATTAAATGGTGGCCATCCGATCTGTCAAGATCAACGGTCAAGGACGCGCCCGAAAAACCCATGGGACCAGCGCCTTCAGGGTAAATCCTTTGGTCACGGTGCAAGGTTTCATGGAGGAATGGGGGACGGGGCTATGGCCGGAGGGGCTAAGGCCCGATAGACAAAATATATGATTTTTGCACATTTTTAATACGTTTTAGGGCCATCCAAGGTTAACGATGGAAGAATGATGGGTAAATTTGGGAAAACAAAGGGTGTAGGGATTTTAGAGGGGATTTAGGGGGTTGAAAAAAAAGGGGGGAATAGAGGGGAACGAAGGTATTTTGATAGAAGGAGGGAAAAAAGGGGAGAAAGGGACAATTTGCAGGGGTACAAGGGGAAACAATAGGCCTTTCATGAATGTATCAGCAGATAGGGTTTGTATTAGGCATAGCACTCAGAGACTGCAAGGAGGGTGGTTTTTCAAGGAAAAGGCATTCCTTGAAGGCTCCATAATAATCTAGCCCCCAGCTTGCTTGTCAAGTATTTCATGGGGGGGCTAACAAGCAGCAACACCAGAGCAAAAAATCTTCACCTTTTTTAGCTAAATTTTCCCCAATACTCATGCTAAATATTGAATTATCATACTTGAAAATAAAGTTTTAGCTATTCCATCCCATGGACGATCAGGAAAACTGACTCAAAAACATAAATTTATGATTTTTCATACATATTTCTATGCCTTAAAAATACAGTGGTTTGTACATATGAAAATATGATAGAAAATAAATTTTATGGATGACTGCATTTTAGTTGAAGTTTCCATATCTGCCTCTAGGAAATGCATCTTGTTAGGTTGTAAGAGGAGACTCTCCTTATACAGTCTATCAGACTTCTCATTCAGCTCTGGGAAGACATGAGCTATAGTGAATATCACGAAAATAGAGGTGATCTCTTTAAGGTGATTTGTATTCTCCAACAAGTCGATATGTTATGTCTTAGGAATGTTGTGAAAATTTCAGTACCAATGAAGAATCTCAAAAGACCTGAAGTTCTCTTATCCCTTTATCAAATATTTTTCTCAGTAGAGATTTTTATGCCAACAACTCTACATTATTGTTAGTCCCCCTTCTTGAGTTCCCTTTGAAAAATGATATGGTGGCTCACGGTTTGGTTGATCTTGTCAAATTTTGATGTCATTATCAAATCTAAAGAGTTGGAAACCTCCTTCAATATTCATTACATATTTCTGCTACAGGGCTGCAACCTAGACCCTCACTAGGATGGATCACAAGAAGGGCATCTTTGGTTTTATCATCTATCCCCTGTTCCTCATTCTAACCATTGAAATTTTCTATTTATTCATTAAGAATTTTGTTACACCATTTTTTGGTCATCTAACCTACTATCATTAGATGGACCCAAGTACACCATGTAAGACCAATTTTACCCTAATTAAAATTTCTCTCACTATGTAAAATAACTTAATAAACCACATTTATTAGGTTGTTTATGGTCTAAACAGGAATCCCCAAAAGGAAATATTAAACAAACCTATATTTGTTTGATTTTCCTCATGGAATAATTAATTAAACCATAATTTAATTATTATTCCTAGTCATGTTTAACCCGAAACAAAGAAATTAATTAGATAAACCTTTATTTATCTTATTATTTTCTAGGAATAATTATTTAAATCTTATTTAGATAATATTCCTTGTTAAATATGACCAAATCACTCACAAATAATTAAATAAATCATTATTTATTTGATTATCCTTCAACCACTTCCTTAAAAAGATAAATAAATCATTTATTTATTTATTATTGACAAATAAAGGGATTTGACCCAAGTCAAATGCTTTTTACCTCCAACAAATATAATAAAATATTCCATAAAAGGTGGATCTAGATTTGGTTAACATTATTTTAATCATGCACCAAGATCTAGAATGACCCAATATTTTGTTATAAATAGGAGGGTTTTTCCTACCATTCTTCACCTTTTGTTGCCTATTAGATCACTGCGGATCTATACACTTAATACGAATTTGAGCCATGTGTTGCTCACATTTTCCCTTATTTGTTGTGAAGCTCCCTTTGGGTTCTGTCTTTGTACGGGTTTTCTACACCTCAATAGGAGAAATGCCTGAATGCGAAGTGGGGACTTCCAAGAACCCATCCCATTGAGGAGAATTGGAAACATCTTCTTGTTTTCCTCCCAGGTGCCCTTAATACAAAAAATTCTTTCAAAAAATTTTCTTGTCTTGTCTATTGGATATATGGAGCAAACCCTTCTTTTTACTGCTTAATGTCTTTCTATGCATAGATCTGGTTTTTTGCAGCTCTTGTCTTGATCAACTAACTGCAGATCTGAAGATATTGGCAGCCACATTTGATGTTAGGGCTATTAGTTATGCGTAGTTAAAGTGGTCTTTTTTCGTACACTTCGACAAAGGATTCATACTAACAATTGGCAACTCACCGGGTTCGTTTTCCTTATTCACCATATCCGGCTACTTAGGACCTTAGGTTTCTTTTACGACTTTTTTTTTCCTATTTTCACTGTTGTTTTCACCTATAAAACCCTAAAACATTAAAATTTCTAACTTCAACGTGTTTACTGACTGTTAACGCAATTAGCCAGTTCATTGCTGGCGGAACGACAAATGTTCACCAAATCTGCAACAGGACAACGAGTTGGAGTCGCACCCTGAAATTACCTGCCCGGCTTTGAACGACTTCATAGGTGAGAACACCACGACATGCTTTTTTGTTGTTTTCTTGCGCAATTTTTAAATTTCTTTGAAGTACCATCGGTTTTCCATCCTCTGTCCCCACCCGTTTGGACCTATTTCTGATATGTTTTTCTCATCTAAGTGGGAACCTAGCCCCCTAGGGCTTCAGTACCCTCCACTTTTGGTGGAAGAGTTTTAGCTGTTTCAGGTGTCTGATTTTTCAGAGTTTCAGCCTTACCTTTTTCAGATATGATCCCTCATTCTCAGATCCCTTTAAATCGGCTCTTCTTCCTTTCAAACCACCTCTTGTAGTTTTGTTTGGACCTCCCTTTAGGATCTCCTCCTTGTCCTTTTTTTTTTTGCTGATTTCCTCCTTTTTTCCAGCCACCTTGCCTCTGCCTCTTGGCTGTGATCTGCACCTCTTTTCAGCAACTTTCTCCTTTAGATCCCTGTCCCTTTCGACCCTAGATCTCTTGGCCTCTTTTTAGTGTGTTTTGACTAGATTTTTTCCCTCTTTTAGATTAGTTTTGAGAGACCCGCCTTGTTGGGTTGAATCGATGCACTAGTAGCTGTTAATTTTCTGTTATTTCAGCATTATATACTGTTTTTGCAGCATTATTTTCAGTTACGCAGCACACTTTTTCTCTTGCTCTCAAAACGAAAAGGGTTTAAAAATTAAAATTAACGCACGTACCACACTCACCTAAGGAAGAAACACAGTTTACACCGCTAGCCAAAGACTTTAAAATCAATTGACATTGCACCTTTTTGCCCTTGTTTCGACATTGTAATCACTTGATTCTGCACCTCCCTGCCTCTGTCAGCCATTCTTCTTCCCCTCGTGCCGTGTTTGTGTTGTCATCATTGCGCCCCCAAGGCGCGCCTCCCGGAGACTTCTTGGCCTTCACCCTCAGTTTCTGGTCGGTCGACCTGCTCCGTCCCGCCGTCGTCAAGCCAGTCCTCCTCTGAGTCCGCACTCTGACTCCTCTTCTGATTCATTTGGTTCTCCTTCTACTTCTGGTTCTCCCCCTATCACCTTCACTATGTCTGGTCCAGGGCCTAACGCTAGTGGTAATCCTGGCCCTAATGCCGGGACTACTACTAGCGGAACCACCACAGGAACTACCTCGGCCATACCCTTGCTGCCGTACATTGCAGGCCTCAGCCTCCCCGATTTCAATCAGTTGATCAATGACCCTATCCGCCACGATGTTGGTTGGCCTGCTATGCCAACCAAGCTCCCCTTCGACATCCCTAAGTTCGAAGGCCTTGTTGGAGAAGATCCAACCAATCATGTCCGATCTTTCCACATGTGGTGTTCCTCCAATTCCATTACCGATGACTCCATCCGTCTTCGTTTGTTCCAACGCACGCTTACCGGCGAAGCTTCTAAATGGTATGTTGACCAAGGCACCTCTTCCCATACCACCTTTGCGACCCTTGCCCAAGCCTTTTTGTCTTATTTCCAGCTCCCTCTCCGATACGACACTGGCACGGAGCTCTTGAATTCCTTCAAGCAATCCTCTTCAACCCGCCTTTCTGCCCATGTTCAGGAATGGCGAAGAAGACGAAGCTTATGTCGAGCCCCTCCCTTCGAAGATCGGGTTTATATGGACTGGTTCCTTCGCACCCTTCCCGCTCCCATCGGCAAAGATGTCGCCTCTCACTTTCCTCAAACTGAAGAAGTCGCCCTCCAAATAGCATTGAAATATGACTTTGATCTATGCTAGATGCAGTTGTGTTTGTACCGTCGCTGCTGACGCTCCCCGAGCCGGAGCGCTGCGTGCCCACGGGGGGCGTCTCGTTCCGCGAGCGGTATGGACGGGCCTTTCTCATCCGTGCGCTCCAGCCTCCTGTGGGCTGTGAGTGTTTCCTCGGGAGGGGCAGCCCCCTGGCACTTTTCCCCCTCCCCGGTGGCATGTATCTAGGGATACGCGCCTCGTCCTTTGCTTGTTCTCACTGCCCTCGGTATTTGGAGCCCTTCTCATTACCCTTATCCGCAGCCTAGTGCACCGGCTCCTCCAGCATATGTGCTTCCACCTCCCTTGCCTCCTCCAACCCCGCAACAACACCTACAGCCCCCTCTAGGGCAATTATTTGCACAGCAGGGCGCGAATAATCCCCCTTCTTCTCAAAGAAGGTGGAGAGGCAATCCAAACCAATCTTCCCCTGGTACTCATGGACCCAATCCTCAAGGTATTGACCCTAACACTGCTAACCAGCAATAGGGCACTCAGCCCAAGCCGGACAGGCCTCTTCACACAAATAAGCCTTGTTCGTGTTGCGATGTTTATGGTCATTACACCCACGATTGTCCCCTCTTACCACAGATGCGGCAGATGTGGGAGTCTCAAGCCACTTTTTGAGGACAACATGCCTCCCCTCATGCTCCCCCTAATGTGGCCACTACTCAACCAGCTGTGTTTACTGATACTTTCCCTCATCAAGGATTCGTGGCTGCCCAACCACCTGACGGACAGGTCGCCACTCAACCTTCCTCTTCTGGTTCCTCTGATTACCAGATCCTCATGATGAACCCTGATCCATCCCCAAACGTCGACCTTCACCTTCAAACTCGGTCTCGCCAGTACCCCAAGCCTCCCGCTCAGTCTGCCCCCGAGTCCCCTTCTTCCGGTTCTACAAAGCCTCTTTCGACATCCAATGGCCCCTTACATATCCCTCAACCCAAAGTTGAGGTTCATACCAAGATTCCTAAGGGACCATTATGTCGAAATGCTGCTTCTGGTCAAGCTGCTCATTCATATAGCATAGTAGATGATTTGGCACAATCTCCTGCTACCATTTCCACATTGGAACTCCTCCAGTCATGCCCTTCCCAAAAGAAGGCTCTGCTATCTGCCGTGGGCGCTGTAGATCCTGCTGATGACCAAATGATTGTTTTTGACGCCCATCAATCAGAACATCCTCCTCTTCCTACTTCCGTCACCTTCCAAATCCCAGTGAAAATCCAGAATGCCAACGTTTCTCGGTGTATAATTGATGAGGGGGCATCCACCTGTGTGATGTCCGCTTCGGTTTGGAAGCAACTCAGATCTCCTGACTTGGCCCCTTCCACGATCACCCTTCGAGCATGGAACGACCACGCCTCCTAGCCCATTGGCCTTTTTCGTAATTGTCCTATCACCCTTGCCGGTAAGACTGTTTTCATTGACGTCGAAGTCATTGACGCCCCTCTAGACTACAACAGTCTATTGGGGCGAAGCTACACCTATGCCATGTCTGCTATCCCATCTACGGTTTTTTGCAAGATGTATTTTCCTCACAATGGAAAGATAGTCACCATCGACCAGTTGACTTATCATGAGCCAAAGTCTCAAACCTCCCCTAAGATGACCATCTCTTCTGTAGCCAATAAGCAAACCGTCGATTCCTTGACCAGTGTCTATAAAGACTCCTCTTTGCTTGGAAATTTACCTGGTCTCCCTCCTCCTCCTATCTCTGATCCCAGCTTATCAAATTTTTGCATGATGCAATTGTCTCGGGCTACCCTTAAACGACCCACCTCGGCTAGTCAGCAACCTCAGACGCAACCTCGCCCACCGCAACCCGCTCCTATCCCTTCATCTTCGCCAGCCGAACCTCTTCCTTCTGGCCCTTCTCCTACAGCTAGTATCCCTGAACCCCTTTATCCCTCAGGATCGGTTCCCCCAGGCCTTAAACATCTCGGAGCCATCCCTCCTGGTCATTACCCCGCTGGTCAAATAAATTTCCTGGGTCCCCCTCCCGAAGTCTATTCGGTCCCCGTCATGGCCACCCTCTCTCTCCCTAACCTGACTCTGGGTATACCCGTTTGGTACCTTGACCCTCCAGCCGCTACCCCTCCTGGTCACCCCAAACCCTATCTTTCTTTGACACTAGTTCAACCGGTCCCCCTCGCTTCCTCCATTGCTACCATGCCCCCTGCACCTCCCTGGGACCCTACCCCTGTGGTGACAGCTCCAGGAAAGAAAGGCAAAGCTCGCAAGGGGGCATCCAAAGACAAGGCCACCCCGACTAACCCTGCTCCTCCTCCGCCCGCAAAGCCTTGTGCCTTGTGTGATGTCTTCGGTCACGCCACCCATACTTGTCCTGAGTTTCCCCGCATTCAACCCATGGTTAAAGTCGCGTTCCCTAAGTCTACGGTCTCCGACCCTTCTCTTTCGTCCTCGTCTGTAACCAAGAACCCAAAAACTATTCGCACTAGCAAACCCTGTGCTTTTTGCGGTGTCCATGGCCATTAATCCCACCATTGTCCTCACCTGACGCATTACCGCACCTCTTTAGAAGTAGTCCAAGAGTATGAGGTTGAGCAAAATAAATCCGCCTCTCTAATACTCACGCAGTATGCTTCAGGCCAGCTTGAGGATCCCCCCGCTCCCATCGACATTCCCCCCCTGATGTTTAGATGACGGAGTATACTACTACCATTCTTTACCTATCATCCTCTGTGAGACCCTTGGAGCAAATTCCCCTTGAATCCTCCCCTGTTGCTTCGCTTGACCCCCCTTCAGCAACCACCCTGGGCTCCCCATCTTTTAACCCTTTGTTTCCCTGTTCTTCCGTCATTCTCTGTGATGATCCATATGCGAGCATTTCTTTCCCCACGGATGATTTAGGTAACTTTGCCACGTCATGTGACGTCCCTTCCACCCTTGACCCCCTCTTTTCTGCCCATACACGAGATAACTCCACCCGTATCTCTGTTGACCTCTACAGCCCGAGTCCCCGCCATACCTCCTACAACCCTCATATACCACCCTCTAGTTTGTATATGATTCATAGCCATCCTACTCATCGCACTCCCTCCCACATTTGCCGCTCAATGTCTTCTGTACACTCACGCTGCCGTCATTGTCCCTTCTCCCCCCATTTGTTTTCTTGTAACACTATTCTGCAGGACCTCCTGTCCCCACCCTATATCGGTTACGCCGATGGTGCAAGTCATTACTCCCGGAATCTAGCCTCGGCAGGTTGGTCCATTTTCACCCCCTTGCATGCCCTTATGCTCTCAAACGGGGTCTGCATTGGTACTGCCACCAACAATCAGGCTAAATATGATGCAGTGCGTGGTCTCTTAGCCGATGCCCTCTTTCATCGCATCCTCCATCTGCATGTTCGTTTAGATTCCATCCTTCTTGTCATGCAACTAAATGGTGTCTATCATGTGCGTAATCCTGTGCTGTTTAGACGATATTTACGAGTGAAACTCTTGATACGTGAATTTGAAACCATAACGTTCAACCATGTACCTCGAGACCAGAATCACTATGTGGATAGTATTGCAAACCATGTTCTAGATTGGCATTTATCACACGCATTTCATACAAGACAATAACATTCATAATCATTAAACAAGATGAATATCCATAATATGTGTCGTACAACATGTGTTTAGAGTCCATCTACTCTGATACATATGACATGCCCATAGCATGTTACAAAAAACTTAAAAACTGGGGGCACCACCTGCCCCTACATACACACTAGGGGGCACCACATGCCCCACACCTAATCACTATCTGGCGGATCCCGAGCCAATGGCTCTGCTCCTGCAGCCTGTAGATCACGTATCCCCTGACCAGCCATCGCCATGCACCGCATGACACCTCGCCATTCCGAGGGTAGACCAATGCATGGCTCTATGTACTGGTCGTCTATGTCTTGCCACCCACACTTTGACACTCCGGTCAGCAACCTCTCGCATCTACGGCGGATGTCCTCCAGAAGGGCAGCCGCGTCCTCATTACGCGCTGCCCTCAACCCACTCGGACCTGCAACTCCAGATGCTGCCGGTCATCCCATATATCTGGCCAGTTTTACCGGAGCTATATCTGCATACCAAACGTACAAGAATCAGTACCCTATCTACTATTCACTAACTGTAACATGCCCAAAAAGAATAGTTACTTATCACTTACCATCAGGTCCCCATACTCGACCAGGCGAAAGTGGTAGGTCCGGATCCCCACAATAGCTCATCCCACTATAGGGATAGTCGTCTATGTATAACGACATCTGATCCCAATGGGCAAAAAAACTCAGGTCGAAACACTCGTCCGACCGCCCCTCCTCCTCCTCTGCACAGTAGCCGCCCCCACCGGTGCATCCTGGGCTCTCTCGAGCCCCCATCTAGGAGCTGTATACGAGGTTGTAAGGTCGGGATCTTCTCAAAAAAGAAGAAACACAATAAATTCCCATACGAGAAATCATGGTTCACTTGCTGCTTGCACAGCGACAACTGTCATTTTAACGACACCAACATCATTTGGGCCCACCCATAGTAGGTCCCACTCAACACGCTCTCTACGATCATCATCTGCCCCCCAGTGATGTGATGGAATGCCTGGCTGCCCAGGATCCGCAGCACCGCTACAGCCACTGCCTGGGTCTCCAGTCTCTCTAGGTCCCCGATTGGTATCCACGTCCCTTTGACTCAGAGACTCGGTTGACAATGCCGCTCCACAAACTCCATGATGTTCCTCCCCCGCGGTAACACTGGCTGCGTATTTCCCACCATCCCAAGTGGCGGGAGACCTGTCAGGAAATACAGATCCTGGACTGTCAGTTTGATCCTGTGCCCCTGCACTACAAAGACCTCATGCTCTGGATCCCAATACCTGATAATCCGGGCCAACAAGGGCTCTCCAGCTCTCATCAAAGGGTTCTCCAAAAACTTCAGAACCCCAAACCTGGCCAACACATGATGTACACCCTGATTTGCCTGGATATCTGCCCGTAATGTACCCAGGTCTCTCTCTCTCCAGTTCACCTGTATATCTACCATATCTGCACAAAAACATCATCTTTTTCAGCCTACAGATAGGGAATACTGTAACCAAACACAAAAAACCCAACTCTCAGCCATCAAACAGCACTAAAACCCCCTCATCTTCCAGGTCGCACTTTTTTGCCAAATCCTGGGACAGGTCGCACATTTTGGCTCAAAACCTGCGTCTCAGGTCACAGATTTTGGCCCAAAAAGTGCGACCTGGCCGAAAAGTTGCAAAGGGGGTTGTTCCTGAGATTCTGGGCCCTAATCTGAACTTTCAATCCATCAAAATGAAAGAGTAAGGTTAGGCCTCTTACCTGTAACTAACAGATCTCGATTCCAACGGTCGGTTTGTCCGCTACACTCGCCGCAAGAATTAGGGCCTTCTCTCCTCTCTACATTCACCACAGCAACACTAGCAAATGAGTGGATTTGGAGGGAAAACTTCCTTATTAAAAGAGAACCCTCGTTTCTTCTTTCGCCTGCTGCGACCATACCGTAGCTCCATTTGACGAACCGTCTGCACCGTTGGAAATCTCTCACCGAGTCCTCAAATGGGTATCTATTAGTTTTTTGTGATTTGATACTTCACCAGGACACATTTTTTCCAATATGGGTCACTTCACCTCTCCTTAAAATCGCATTTCTTCACTTACAACACTTGTAATTGGGGCACCACTTTGCCTCCTTACTTGTCTTTTTTCGTGTTGATTTTCGTCGTGAGTTACCATCTTGTACTCATGTTTTCATGGTCCCCCATTGGACCTTTACTGTGTGGCAGCACCATCGAGTCGCCCTTGATTAGAGCATCCAAGTGGAGTCATCATCACATTCATGGAGTCTATCCCGAGTCCCTTTGTACCCCGCTATAGTCCTCCACCCCTCATTGCTTGGTTTCTCTCTTGTGTGGCACATTATGGCCTTC
Source organism: Pinus albicaulis (assembly GCA_034641835.2). Taxonomy (NCBI): domain Eukaryota; kingdom Viridiplantae; phylum Streptophyta; class Pinopsida; order Pinales; family Pinaceae; genus Pinus; species Pinus albicaulis. Next base: position 84,155,937 of record CM076574.1, on the reverse strand, counting down.
AGTCCCACTGTCCCTTATCCCTGATGATATTTTGTCAGTCACTGCCATGTCATTCATGCCCTTTATTCTCCAGCAAGGGAAGTCGTCCATTCGCTACTCAATCCCCTCCATTCCACCATCATCATTGGTATTAGTCTGTTTGTCGCTCTACTATTTTCTCTCGTGCCTTAGTTGAGGACCTCCCATTGCCTCACCTATGGCGGACCTCCTTCTATCGACATCAACTCCTTCATTCCAGAAGACAGGTCTAGAGGGCGGTGTACCTTGGTTCCAGCTTCCACTCTTGTTCGGTGCCTCGGATTAGGCAAAGGGATCTCTCATTTCCCTTTGACTTGATTATTTCTCCACTCCAGCTCCTTTCAGCATGATCGAGATCCGTATAATTAATGGTTCAGTGATGCAGCAACAGCTCTTGGTGATTCCCGGGTGTGTGTGAGATGTCTCAGCCGTCATGAGGGGGTGGCTCTGCAGGTAGCCCCCCACATGCCCGGATGACCTCTTCATTGCAGCCCTCGATTCACCTCCATATATTTGATGATGTCGGCCTTAGCCGCTTGTAGCGCCTCTTTGATTTGCATCTATCAGTCAGATTTTGTGAGCCCTTCCCCGCTTATAGGGGGCATTTGGGTTGTATTTGTATCTCATGTACTCAGATATTATTGTATAAGTCGTGGTTGTTATCCCAGGCACAACATGTATGTGGGATCCCTCATTGTATTTTTATCTGGCTCATGTTTATGCCGGCTGTACTTTATGGTTCGGTCCCTTGTTTACTGGACGCACTATTATTTTGTACTTTGTCTCGGCGGGCATAGGTATGCCTCCCCCGCCACCTTTAGCACAGGTACCCTCTCATAAAAAGAGACTTGTTGCACCTGCAAGTCTCATCTCCTCAGGGTCTAGTTCTTCAGCACATTAATCTCCCTTACATTTCTCTCTCTGACTTCCCTTTTGTTGTCTGGTGATTGAGTTCTTACAACGTACTTTGGTCATACGATTTTCTCCTAACACTCGCACGTTGGGGGGTAATCTGTTACACCATTTTTTGGTCATCTAACCTACTATCATTAGATGGACCCAAGTACACCATGTAAGACCAATTTTACCCTAAGTAAAATTGCTCTCACTATGTAAAATAACTTAATAAACCACATTTATTAGGTTGTTTATGGTCTAAACAGGAAACCCCAAAAGGAAATATTAAACAAACCTATATTGGTTTGATTTTCCTCATGGAATAATTAATTAAACCATAATTTAATTATTATTCCTAGTCATGTTTAACCCAAAACAAAGAAATTAATTAGATAAACCTTTATTTATCTTATTATTATTTTCTAGGAATAATTATTTAAATCTTATTTAGATATTATTCCTTGTTAAATATGACCAAATCATCCACAAATAATTAAATAAATCATTATTTATTTGATTATCCTTCAACCACTTCCTTAAAAAGATAAATAAATCATCTATTTATTTATTATTGACAAATAAAGAGATTTGACCCAAGTCAAATGCTTTTTCCCTCCAAAAAATATAATAAAATATTCCATAAAAGGTGGATCTAGATTTGGTTAACATTATTTTAATCGTGCACCAAGATCTAGAATACCCAATATTTTGTTATAAATAGGAGGGTTTTTCCTACCATTCTTCACCTTTTGTTGTCTATTAGATCACTCTGGATCTAAACTCTTGGTCTGACTTTGAGCCATTATCATTGTCACATTTTCCATTATTTGCTGTGTGAGCTCCCTTTGAGTTCTATCTTTGTCTGGGTTTTCTACACCAACAGGAGAGAGAAATGCTAGATCTGAAGTGCTGAGGACTTCCAAGAACCCATCCCATTGAGGAGAATTGGAAACATCTTCTTGTTTTCCTCCTAGGTGCCCTTAATACAAAAAATTCTTTCAAAAATTTTTATTGTCTTGTCTATTGGATATATGGAGCAAACCCTTCTTTTTACTGCTTAATGTCTTTCTATGCATAGATCTGGTTTTTTGCGGCTCTTGTCTTGATCAACTAACTGTAGATATGAAGATATTGGCAGCCATATTTGATGTTATGGCTATTAGTTATGCGTAGCTAAAGTGGTCTTTTTTCGTACACTTTGATAAAGGATTCATACTAACAAATTTTGTCAGTTGTCATGCTTATAATTTTTGGATCGGTCTAGTCTCTTTTGAGCCTATTGGTCTACTTAAATTTTTCTATTATTCCTATACACATTATCTAGTATTCTATAGGATTCATATGTTTTAGTTTCATTTTATTGGTTTATATTTCCACCCAATATATTTTAACTTCGTTTAAGATGGGGAAAGTGACAAATGATAACTATGTTTACATGCACAACTCATACTCGGGTACACCATCTTACTTAGAAATTTATACCACCATCTTACTCAGAAATAGATGACTGAACACCATATTACTTATAATTTTAGACCACCAAAATTTGTATGTACCTAAATAAATCCAAATGCGTCAAAAAAAAACACATCTGATATCCGAGAGCATCCAAGTATTCCCATTAGGCCTATACAATCATAGGTATACTTATTTTCTCATCTCTTAATGTGGTCTTGTAGGTCCATTACCTTATTCATATCCTAGTGTGGTCTTACAGTGCTACTTCCATGGGAAGATTCTTAATCAAAGTTGATTTTCTTAGAGGTTTCAGTTATAATAGAGTCATCCCCTGTAAAAATTGTGCGCAAAATTCAGAAAACACAATAATTTTATTCACTTATCATCCTATATAGGAAATATTCAAAGCATAGGATATGGTGGGTGACTTCACATAGACACTATTCCAGCTACTACTACACATCATCCCCCAACCCACTTGGCGCCAAGTTTATTTGGTAGAAGACTTCCGCTAGATGTGAAAACCTTACTACCATTGAAAGCGACTTTGGTGATGGTTCCAATCTTCTATACTTTCCCCTTGAGGAAATAATGTCCACCTTTCACTATAAAGAGTTTATGTTGAATGACCACTATGTTGTTTTTATCAGTAGATCTGGATGGGCAAGTAGGTTACTTATTTCAGGGACTGGTTCTTACAATTAAATAATAAGTATGACCTTAGAAAGAGTAATCTTCAATGAGAATAACACATGGGGAAGGAATAGGAGGGAAATTTTGATCCAACCAATACACATGATCCTCTTCCCCATCCATATTTTTGAGTTTATCTATCTAAAGGCCAGTCCTTGATGGTTGTTTTCAGTTGATAATTGTAACACAACTGAAAGGATTTTGCATGATGGAAATACTCTGATGTATTTTTCCCACTTAATGAAACAATATACTGAAGAGTATATACCAAAGGGCCTCTATCTTCACTTTTCCCATTGTCCAACTAAGCATGTTAGTTAACCATTCACAACCATTGGTTCCTTGAATATAATAATATATACAAGCCTTGAGCAAAGGAATATTCAGTGAGAATAATGCTCAATGAGGGATAAGGTGGTGATTTATATATAAATTCTTCCATTAACCCTTTAGTGTGCACTCTTTTATGGATAGTTACCCTCACAATCCAAATCCATGGGGACAAGTCCTCTAAGAAACCTTTTGCCATCAAAATGGAGTTGGACCTCCATCTGGGAAGACTTAGGTATTGCTAAGTGGATTTGAGGGAAATGTTGATCACGATTTTGGAAAGTCATTTAATGCACCTTAATGGATGGAAAAAAGGGAGACTATAATTGGTCATGGATGTCTCTTCTTTAGTTTTCCCATGTCTTATCATTGTCATGGCACGATGTAATCATGGGAAAATTTCCTTTTTATGCTCATAGGGTTGTGTGCTCCCTCTAATGTTCTTACTAAGGGGTGTAAGCACCCACTCTATCTCTTCCATCTACTAATATTTCCCAATGAATTCATGGAAGTGGAAGGATAAATTTCTACCTCTACCACTTTTCAATTCTTATAAATAATTTACCCAGATAGAGTTCCTTCATTCGCTAGTAAATAAGCCTCCCAATTTTGTTTTTTTGTAATTTTCATTATGATAAACCCTGAAAGGAATATATAAGCAACATAATCCTCATCATCCACACACAGAGTTGTCTTACTGAGACATTTTAAAGGGTGGAGATAATCTGTAAAGAATCCCACACATAATTAATCTGCATTTTGTTAAGATTTTGGAAAAGGACAAGCCCCTAGATGATAACAGCAGTTTCAACAATTTTTTTGTTGTCCTCTATCATCCTCAAGATAGCTTATGCATGAAATTTCCAGATAGGCTGCAATTGGTGCCCCTGTCACCTACAAGCCATGTTTTCCTCTAGGACATTCCATTAAAGAGCAGTTCTTGAAGGGTATGGATAAAATGACTTATTGGAGGGACATGGGAGATCCAAATTCATGGGGATTTGGAACCAATCTCACATTTTCGGGCTTCATATTCCACAAACCTATCTTTCCCCATTAAAAGTTTGATTTTAACAACTTTCTCTGGAGGGACATGGAATACCCCAAGGCCTGGGGCCTTGGAGCCAATCATGCATTTGAAGTCTTTAGAGAATACAAACCTACCTCTTCCTTTTAAAATTATATTTTAACAACTCTCTTAGAAGGTAAATTTCTTGTGCTATGATTCTGTGAGTTGGTTCCATGTCATCAAAAATCAGTTTATTTCTAGCTTGTTAGGTTTTCCTTTGAGGAAAACTAGTCAACCATAATGCCAGACCCATAAGAGAGTATTCCAGTCTGTGGTTTCCTTTACCTCATGCATGTCTAGATCCTCAAGAATTGTTCTACTAGATTTGATAGTTAATGGACAATTTCAGAAAATGGCTAGAGTATTCATCATCAAATCCACACATCAAAAATTTTGAGGACCTCTGTAATCCCATTTTCTACAAGATTTTTGTGGATTGAAATTTTTGGTGTGCCAAGGCTCAAGAGCCAATAGAAGGTCACGCTTTTCAACAATGCAAACTTTGTATATATATATATATATATATATATATATATATATATATATATATATATATAAAGTTCTCGATGCAATTCTATTTGAAAAATTTCTTGGCATCTAATCTGAAAAGGAATAGTGACCTTTGTATATATTCAACTATAATTCTGACCATTAAGGTAATGCAAAAACCCATCTAATTAAGAGGCATCACTTTTTTCAAATTTGTAATCTTCCATTTGCATGAATCTTTAACAATACGCACTCGATTTCTTGCGAGAAACCCTTCATCGGTGGTTGTAGTTATTAAAACTGCATGGCCTTTGAGGGAAGATATATGGTTCTCTTCTTTGTTTGGATCCCGTAGGGAAAATGACTCTGGAAATGAATGTTATCGATTGATAAGTGGTTCATTGTGATTCAAAAAGCCCAGGAATTGAGCATGGGACCCATTTCACTGTAGGGTCCACTGATGAGTTGAGTAGCAACAAGTAATGTCGTGAGTGCACTGTTCAATTTGTGATCCAGTAAACTAGGCATAGAGTTGTAGCTAATCGATGAATTGAACACAAAAAAGAAAATTCATTACACTATATTTTCTCTTGGCACATAATATAATTGGTCATCCATCAAATCAATTTGAATTATGTGGATGTCTTTCAGCACTTATTAATTTGGGAAATTGAGATTTTTTTTGGTGTATTAGAAATTCCCACAAAGAGAAACCCAACTAGTAAAATGATTTTAATGCTTTGATAAGAAGGAATGAACTAGCAATGTTTTCATTTGCTAACCATAACAGAACATTCAAGCAATTAAACACACAAGATACAAAATAGAGAATAATTGCCTTTCTTAATGAGGCGCATAAGCATACTTGGGTTTACCACTATATGCATTAATGCAGAAGGTATTATATTTGAGTTCAGAGTGATTGATCTATTCGTCTATGGACCTATATCAATTATCTGGGTCTCTTTCCTTTCTCCACTCTTTTCTTCACCTACAAATGGAATCCTTAGATTTAAATTAATATTTGTATAGTTCAGCCTATTGTGAAGGACTACAATTTTGTGTGTGGGAAGTAGAATGGCCTACCAATTATTGAGAGTAGATCACTGTTTAAATGGAGCCTCTAACATCATCTCTTGGAAAGGGAGGATCATGATAGTATTGGAGGACAATGGGGTGGGGGATTTTATAAAAAACAAAATTACACCACCGCAAGATCCCCAACAGTTGACCCAACATAATAAGAATGAAATCAAGGCCAATTTGATACAAATTTGATAAAATTAAATTTTGATAAATATTGCTTTTTAATTTTATCAGGGAAATTTTTTTGGATTCACCTAAAAATCTGCACTTGTTATGTGTATTGTAGATGTGGATTTAAAAATCAAAATATCATGAGTTTGGCCCCTCAATTGTTCACAGGAAGTGCTTCTAGAATTTTGGGCGTTTGGTACTTCTATCTAGGAGGATAATTGGATGCATATGCCATGGTATTTTTAAGTTCGATGGAGGACTAGCATTGTAAAGGGAGGATTTATGTGTTGATTTGTGCACTAACTCTCCTCAGTCAGTTTTGGGGCTTGGGTTGTTCATTTCATTGGATTCATGAAAAAAATTGAGCCTGTGCTAAAGGATTGCATTGGAATCCTTACATTGGCCAAATTCAAGTTGTGCTAGTATTTTCCACCCCATTTTGCTTGATTCATTATATTTTATTGCATTTGTGAAATGTCTGCATGATTGTTATCATTGTAAGAGGATGAGTTGTTACCATGTTGTTGAAAAATTGTTGCATGTTTTGTTTTGAATTTCTTCGTAGGATTGTAGCTTTAAACATAATATTTACTTATCACATCCTAATATTCCTAAAAATGACTTCTGAAACTATTTTTAATCAAATAAATTCATCCAAAATAAATGGGTACATAGTCATTATCTCGAATTCATTTGTTATCAACTTGAAATATTGGCACAAAAAACTTAATGAACAGATGGGTCAATTTATATACATCTTAAGAGAAGTAATGGATTCAATAGCCATCAGATAAAATCAAAATAAACAGGATCTTGTGAATTTTTGAAAGGCTAGACACACCACTAAATCTAACAAACTGCCTTGTGATAGAGATCAGCAATAAGTACCTTATTCCACTGTAATTACTATTTCATTTGGTAGCCTGCGGCCATTAATGTGAATATAGTCAAGATTACCAATAGATCTACCCACATCAAGTGTTATTCTAAATATCTACCCAAAGATAGAATATAGTCAGAGATTGATGCATTGCAAGAGAACATTGTGGTGGATAGGCAGATGTTGAAATAGCCAGTCTCTTTAATTTCAAGAGATGTACATGTTTTAGGGATGGATTAATAACTTACTGAAACGTTGGTTCTGTACTAGTCACCTATAAGCATAGTTATATCACCATCAAGCGGAGGGAATGGAACAAGGATCAGGGCCCTGAAAGGTACACTTAGTCCTCCAATCCCCCTACATCTTTCTGCAGATATAATGATGGAAAGTAATAGTATCTATCTATCTATTCCTTCACTTGGAACTTGTACATAAAGTTATTTCATTGTGGTATGGGGAAGTTTGTGCTAGGTACTCCATCTTGCCATAAATTTCTCCATTATCTAGTGGTCTGTGATATTCTATAACAACTGGGGCCTCACTAGGAATGCGCATGTATGGTTTGATGTGTTCTACAGAAACAATGTAGTTTGCAAGTGTAAATTGGTTTTGTATACTATCAACAAATGATATGTTCAATGATAAACCATAAGATAAGGCCATCCCAATGAAATCAGAACCAGTTTAAATTGTTAGGAATGATCATCTTATATATTAAAACATTCAGTAACAACATAAATCACCCATAGTTGACATTTAGTTTCATTTTTCATACCAAGATTGAAGCTGCCCTATGGGAGTAGAACCATAACAAGAGTAGAGGAGCAAAGAACATTTTCATTTAACATCTCTAGATGTTGAATCAACCATTCAATGTCTCAGAAACTATAGAAAAAGGGGCTCGAATTTTTGTCAATAATGTCTAAATTCTTCTTCAATAACTAATCCTCAACCCTGAAAGCCCTAATGATCATTGCTCTTACTATGGACTTGCCAAAATGATTTGCAATGGGTGATTTCATTGTATCATTTAGCCTCATCAGCTCTTTTGGCTTATGACTGCACACAAAGTGGAGAAGGAGAAAGGAAGGGAAATCCTAACTGTCAAAGAGCTTCAAATGAATCTATCTGCCTTTTAATTCAGTTGAAAGAGGAAAGTGTTGCTGATTAAGTGTGATGGTGAGACAAATCAATACTTCCCTCATTCATTCCATCTACCCCCTTCATATCCTTCATTTTTCCTAATTCTGAACTCTAATGCTCTAAATACCATTTATACCTTTTCATTTTTATTTTCCCTAAGTCATTCCCTTTTATTTCATGACTGCACACCCAAATTTATTTTCGCATCGGCAAAATCCAAAAATCCTTTCATTGTCGTCTCCTACAAACCTTCCGAAATGCAATATGCGATGAAGTGGGACCCATTCACCCGCCACACTTCCTTTCATTTCGTTTCCCTTAAAAATCATTAAACCATACCTTTCCACCTTTCCACTTCATCTTTCTACTTTACCTTTTTTTTTTGCCATATCATTCTTTTCACTTACCATCTGCCTTCCCGGTTCCCCGATTGCGATTAAAGAGGGGCCATTTCCCCCTAACACGTCACCTTCCCCGCACTTCGCACATCATACTCTTTACCATTTACCTTTTGCTGCACACACATAAAATTTGCGATATACGATCTGCAGGAGCAGTCCCACCTCCATCTGCCACATCACTCCCACCCATTGCATATCTCTCCTTGCAAGATTTAACCTTTACCTCTCGTTGTGCCCATGTAAAACTTGCAATCTGTGATTTGCGGGCGTAGGTCCCACCGCCTCGCCACATCATCAATGGCCCTCCTATGGCCTGTCTCTTGCCCATTTCAGTGATAATAAGTCCCGCTAAATCCATTTCTGCTTCCTTCATTCATGCCCCCTCTGAAATCTAGTTCCAATTTGCAATTTAAAACATAGCATGGGATTTTGGGTGGAGCTTGTAGTATGGTTTATTCAGTTTACACAGGATAACCTCCGCTAAAGAGTTCAACACGCACAACACAACTGGCTATTCCACAACGGGAAGTGGAAATCATGAGAATTAGAAGAGTGGAGGTTTTCAAATAGCAGGTGGAATCATATGATGAAGGTCATACTTCTCACCTGTTCTCAGCCACTTCTCGCCACCCCTTTGAATATTCTGGAATTGGGCCTCCCTGGACAACTTTTTTGTTTCTTTTTACTAATTATATAGTGATATTTTGCTAGTAAAATACTGATTTTACCCAATTCTGTTTTATTTTTCTGTTGCAGGAGTGATTTTGTGATGCATGCTCTAATAGTTTGTTCAAATATTTTGGTTTCTCCTATGTGGGTCAATCATGACAGAATATTTGATTGTAAACCCTCAAGGATAACTCTATATGTAGTGAGTTCTAAGATGAAAGAAAGGTTCTGGAATTTGGAAGAAATTTTCTATAGTTTTGAATGATTGTGCTCCATGTTCTCTGAGACACATATTTGGGAGCGTTGTTTAAAATTAATATGAATAAAGAGCTGTTATTTGGATTCCAGGTGGAGTAATGAGTGGTATGTATATGTTTCCTTCTGTTATCAGTAATCTCCCTTTTATGTGTAATCATCTTTCATGCTATGCTACTTTGAAGTTTTTGTGTAATGTAGCTATCGGTGGTCTGCAATTTTATTCATGAATTCATGTTGGTATAACGCTAAGGTGTTAACGATCATGTATTAAACTTGATGCACTCCCTTAATTCATGCTCCACGAACCTCTGTTGTTGTCCATACCTCATTTATATCCATTTCCTCTAGGTTCACGGGGGGAATTTTTTTAATATTCTTAAGCCTGCCTTTTGTGGGGTCCTTCTGAGTTCTCTCTCAATGCCTATGCATTTTTTAAAGCTTCTGCTCATTTTTTTATACTTGGCCAATTTAAAAGCCATCAAGCCTCACAACCACCTGAGCCCTCTCACAAGTATAGGGAATTCACATGAATCAAGCTCAAATGGTCTTCTCCATTCTTGAATCACCAAAACCATTATTATCTTGACCTATATTCTATCAGAGGAATCTATACAGTTTTCCATATTTAACCTCTAATTTTAAGATGTCCTAGGCACTGGTCTTTTGCAACTCAAGGCTATCTCTAGGAGCTACAACATATTTTTGGCACTGCTTCTGGGGAACGAATTAGAAAATATTTCCCTGGGATATGACATTATCTTCACCCTTCAATCAAGTGAGCATGAAGAGTTTAGATTTGCATAGCCCTCACCTTAGCAACTCCACTATTATGAAATTTTAAATCAGTTGTAATCCTGGCTTGCACCAGGCCTCATACTCGATTAGATACTTCTCAGCAGAGAACCCCTTCTGTATCTGATCCTGAAAATATTATATTTAAGAGAATCTGGAGGGAGAAGTAGCCCATCGAGGTTGAATTACCCTCATTTTCTCTAGAAGACTCACCTTCCTCTTCTCAGAAAGCTGATGTCTATGGTCCTGGATCCACAACTTGTGTACTTGATTATCCTCTAGAAACCTTTGCTTTAGCCAGTTTAGACCTAAAATATGAAGCTAAATCCACTGATACTTCTTTACCTCCCTTGCACCCTACTCCAAAGGCTGAAGAAGTCAAAGAAGTTACAACACTCCAAAGCTCTCCATAGATAAATATCTCAACCTGTACTCAACATATACCCATTGTACCAAAGCCAAATCATCCTCATAACTTACCACGACTGCCCCCCATGGCTGTACCTAGTTTCCTCCTCAACAAATATGCTCCATTTTATTTACCTCAAGTATTGAATAACATGCCTCAAGATTATCTATAGCTCTTGCCTCAGTTCACTAGGGAAGATAGTACTTCTGCACATAAACATATTGAAAAATTTGGTGCCTTTGCTGAGAACATAAATGTGGAGCACCTAGATGTGGTTTTGAGGCTTTTCATCTAATCCTTTGATGGAGAGGCTCGAAAGTGGTTGAAAAATCTTGTTGATAACACAGTCACCACTTGGGAATAAATGGAGAATTTCTTCACACTAAAATGGGGAGAAAAGAGAGACCATGGATATGTTCTAACAGAGTTCAATTCTATTAAAAAGGGACACAATGAGGATGTAACATAATACATTAAGAGGTTCAATAAGCTCTATAATAATCTCCCTTCTAAAATAAAGCCTCCTCAATTAACTGCTAAGGTGGTTTTCGTAGGAGCTTTCAAACTGGAGTTTGGGTTCACCCTGAGAGAAATAAAATCCGCATCTCTAGATCAGATCTATACTGATGCATTGGAGGTAGAAGCAAGCTTTGCTTCTACTAGTAAATTCAAAGGGAAGACAAAGCATGAAGCGAGAAGAAAGAGCAGGGAGGAGGCTTCTACTTCTAATCAGGAGAGGGAATCACAGGAGTACAAAATTGAATAAATGAATAAGTTGATCAAGAACCTCTCGAATAAGCTGGTGAAGCTTGAATTGGAGGCTAATAATTCCCCTCCTCATCCTCACCAAATGATTCCCAACCATGGGTTTAATCCACAATACCGGAATCCCCATCTATAGTTGTTGTGGTTGGAAAGGAAGGAGCAGCAATATCACATCCAACCACCTCTATACATGGAAGGGGAAATGGAAGGACAGACCGAGGAAGTCACAAACATCCAAGAGGATCAATTCCTCACTTACATAGAGGACGAAGAAGGTGAACTCATCCTGCAAGAAGAGCCAGAAGAGAAGGAAGCCCCCCTAGACGATCGAGATATTGAAAATTACTGTAGGCAGTTTGTGGATTTCATGCAAGCTCAGCTCCACAAGAAGTATGATCTTGAGTCCTCTAGGAAGAGAACCTGAGTGCAAGAAAAAAAAAAAGAGTCAATATGAATAGAACATACCCCTTCCAATTATGCTAGTAAGTGGAAAAAGCCTTTAGAAGAGCCTGCCCATCATAAATTCGTTGCGTCCGCTTCCAAAAAGCAAGGCTCTGATCCTCCCGCAAATGAGAATTCATCATTGGTAGCCTTGAACCTGCCTGAACACCCTAAAGAGCAGTCCAAATAAGTCATTGTAGAAAAATATCCCACGGCCTTTAACCTCCAAAAAGAACTAGAGAAGGTCAAGATCTTGGTTCCCCTAATCGAGCTCCTAAAGAAACCTTCATACAAGGCCGAAGTGTCCCAATTCACGATGCCCCATGGTTTAGGCCCTCTACCTAATAGCCTCAATCTCTAAGAAGAAAAACCCATGGTAGTTTTTGGACCTCATGTAAAAGAGGTAGACTTATCCACTCCCGCATTCTGTGTGACTCTAGTTATACATGACCTTTTATTGCACAACTTCATGCTAGATTCTGGGGCTTCACATAATTTGTTGCCATTTTCTATCATGGAGCAGTTGGGGTTGCAGATTACCAGGCCTTATAAATACATGTATTCTTTTGATTCCAAGAGAGTGAATTGCTTGGGCATGATAAAATATCTGGTAGTAAACTGAGCTCAGATTCCGGCCAAAAGCATGGTAATGGAGATTGTGGTAGCTGATATCCCAGCTCGGTTTCGAATGTTGTTGTCCAGATCCTAGGGATCTAATATTGGAGGATATATAAAACTTGACCTCACCTATGCCACTATTCCAGTATTCGGTGGGGTGGAAAGAAGATTATAATGTGAATGCAGATTCGTGAAGATGGTCACCAAAGCCAATGGTTCCACAAATTCTCCAATATATGGTAAGGAGGGAAAATTCTCTTGTCTCATGCTCGAGGAGGACAAAAATTTCCTTCAAGAAACAAGGATTTGTCCTCTAATACAGGAGAATCCTATGAGCAAAGAGGGAAACAATATATGGACCTTGCAGTTTGATGGAGCAAACTCACGAGAAGGAAACGGGGCTGGGGTACTCTTGATATCACCAAAAGGATGCTTGGTTCCCCTCTCCTTTAATATGGAATTCGAAGCCACAAATAATGTGGTTAAATATGAAACCTTGTTTTTGGGGTTGCAGACAGTGCGAAATATGAACATACAGAACCTCAAGGTGTTTGGAGATTCAGAGCTCGTAGTAAGGCAAGTCAAGAGTCATTGCCAAACTAAGCACCCGCGGCTCATAGCTTACAGGAACGAGGTATGGGATTTAGTTGAGAACTTATTTTTTGCTTTTAACATTTAGTTCATGCTAAGGGATAAGAACAGAATGGAAGACTCACTGGCTGTGGCTGCTACTAATTTCTTCCCCCCGTAGAATCCTTTTCTCAGATATGAGGTTGAAGTGCAATACTGCCCTTCCATTCCAGAAAACATAAAGCAGTGGAAAGTCTTCGAAAATGAAGAGCAGGCCCAACGTTTTATGAAAACGGTGGGTGAGTTCTGAAATATGGTTATTGATTCAGTCACTGAGGAGGACAGTGAAGAGCCAAAAACTAGGTGGGAAGAGACACTAGCTGGACATCGTGTTTTGCAAATAAAGGGAAATGTCATCCCCGGGGGGCTCATGCCATTGTATAGATTGTTTGACAAGAATGATATCTCAGCAAACCCTAGAAAAATGACTCTCAATGAGGCTGTTAGGGATGTGAATATTGGGACAGAAGAATATTCGAAGGTGGTGAAGTTGTCAAAAGGGTTTCCTGAAGAATACCAAGGTCAGTATCTCAGTCTATTTCAATCATATAAAGACGTCTTCACCTGGTCATACCAGGATCTGAATAATTTTGACATGGACATTATACAACACAAAACACCTCTGAAAGAATATGCTAAGCCTCATAAGAAGAAGCTGAGATAGATCAACCCCCTTCTTCTCCCGGATATAGAGAAGGAAATAAAGAAACTGTTTTAGGCCAAGATCATTGTCCTTTTAATATACTCCAAATGGGTGGCGAACCTGGTGCTTGTAAGAAAGAAGAATGGTGAAATTAGACTTTGCGTGGATTTCCAAAATCTGAACAGAGCCTCACTCAAGGATAACTATCCCCTCTCGAATATGGACCACATATTTCAAAAGGTTCTAGGATCCTCTCGCATGTCCATGATGGATGGCTTCTCAGGATATAATAAAGTGGTAGTGCTCCCGGAAGACCTAAATAATATGGCGTTCACCACGCCTTGGGGAACCTTCATGTACACCTGAATCCCCTTTGGCTTTATAAATGTCGATGCCACATTCCAGTGTGCAATGTAAATTTCTTTCATAGGAGGAAAGATAAGTTTGTGGTGATCTACCCACACGACATCATCGTATTTTCAAAGAATGATGCTGAACACATAGAGAGCCTTCGATGAACCTTTGATAAATGCCACAGGTATGGCCTGTCTCTGAATCCACAAAAATCCATGTTTTCCTTGTAGGAAGGAAAGTTATTGGGGCACATAGTAACTAAGGAGGGAGTGAAGATCGACCCAAAGTGGGTAGAGGTGATAAACGACATTCCCCTACCAAGAAACAAAAATGAAGTACAAGTGTTCCTGGGAAGAATAAGTTTCCTTAGAAGGTTCATTCCCAACTATGTCGAGATTGTCTGAAATATCACCAGGATGCTCAAGAAGAACAATGAAGTTAGATGGACTCTTGAATCTAGGGACTCTTCCAATAGGATCAAACAGGCCTTTACAGAGGCTACAGTGCTGGCCGGTCCAGATTATGGGAAGTCGTTCATGATTTTCTCTTTTGCCTCTCCTCACACAATAATTGCAGTACTTTTACAGAAAAATGTAGAAGGGCATGAACAACCCATTGCGTTCTTCAGCCAAGTCCTACGAGATGCCGAGCTGAAATATGATATCCTGGAGAAGCAATCTTATGCTCTAGTCAAATCTCTAAATTCATTCAGGGTGTATGTGTTACAATTTTCCATAACCGCCAATGTTACCACAACAACGATGAAGGATATCTTGGTATAGAGGGATAGTGAAGGAAGAAGGGGCAAGTGGATAGCCAAGATTCAGGAGTACAAACTAGAGATAAAGCCTACCAAGCTCATTAAAGGCCAAGGGCTAGCCAAAATCCTCTTTGAATCCAACTTTCAAGCTCTAGGGATAAACGTTTCTACGACAGGAGGAGGCACAAGAGGACATAGGTGCACATCAAGGCATATAATCTTCCACTCAAAAAACACATGTGAAGTACCTTCTCTCCTCATGGTATAAAGATACAGTGGAATATATTTTAATGCTAAGATGTCCTCCTAACTATGATAAGGCCAAGTACCACACCTTGAGGCTAAGGTCTCAAAAGTAAATCGTTGAAAATGGGTGACTGTATTTCAAAGACCTGATGGGGATCCTACTATTGTGTTTAACAGAGAAGTAATTTTACCAAGTGATGACCTAATTCCACGAAGGGATATGTGGTGGACATTATAGCTAGTGATCCACTACACACAAGATCCCGAGGGCAGGATTTTTCTGGCCTAAACTATTTGGTGATATACATGCTCATGTCCGGGCATGCGATAAGTGCCAGACGTTCGCTGAAAAGAAAAGGTATGCACCTCTCCCATTGATCCCAATACATGTTGAGGAATCTTTCAAACAGTGGGGAATTGACTTCATAGGAGAGATTCACCCAGCCTCTAGCAATCAACATTGATGGATCCTCACTGCTACAAATTACTTCACCAAGTGGGTAGAAGCCATGCCCGCAAGAAATGCTACAAAATCGATGGTGCTCAAGTTCCTGGAGGAGATAATAATAGCTAGGTTTGGAAGCCCAGCTAAAATCATTACAGATAATGCCCATACAGGTTGGCTAGATTTGTTAATTTCTGTCAGCATTACAACATCCTGCTTGGTCACTCCACTGTGTACTAGCCATAGGGGAACGGGCTGGAAGAATCATCTAACAAGACACCGGTGAGGATCTTGAAGAATACCATCAACCAAAATCAAAATAACTGGGATTCCCAACTCAATTTTTCACTCTAGGAAAATCGCATCACCATGAAAATATCCACAAGAAACTCCCCTTATGAAATGGTGTATGACAGAGCCGCAGTCTTCCCTATTCAGCTTGCATTACCTATGGCCCGATTCTTACAAGAAATTGAGGAGGAGACAAATGACCTTATCTAAAGAATGAATCAGTTGGTGGAGTTGAATGAAACACGGGAACAGGTAAGCCTCAGACTAGTAGAGTATGAAGAAAAAATGAAAGGCTTATTTGACCAAAGAGATAAAGACACATAAATCCAAGTAGGGGATTTGGTGCTGCGATGGGATTTCAGGTGAGCAGACAAAGGGAAACATGGGAAGTTCAACCCCCTCTAGTTTGGTCCTTTCAGGGTGGCAGAGGTCAAAGGCAACAATACTTTTGCCTTGGAGAACTTAGAAGGAGACATACTTGAGGCGCCCGTGAATGGGCAGTTCCTCAAGTTCTAATTTCATCACTATCGAGGGATAATCTAGCCCATTGTATATATCATTCCATTGTCTATACTCCATTTTGTTTACATTCCTCCCATTTCATCTTCCATATCGTCTTCCATTGTTCCCATTTTGTTTCATCCATTGTTTGCATTTTCCATTTCATCTTCCATATCATCTTCCATTTCATCTTCCATTTTTGTGTCCACTTGAATGTTAGTATAAAAATTTTCCTAATAAATATGAATTTTTTACTCCATGAGCCCAATAAAGCACAAGAATTCAAGGTCTGCATGTTCTCAATGCACTTATAATAGCACGTTGTCACCAGATGGAGCCAATGTTTGCCTGTGACTGCACAAAAAGTGGAGAAGGAGAAAGGAAGGGAAATCCTAACTGCCAAAGTGATTCAAATGAATATATCTGCCTTTTAATTCAGTTGAAAGAGGAAAGTGTCATTATGTCCTGTCTCTCAGCCATTTTAGTAATAAGAAGTCCTACTAAATCCATTTCCGCTTCTGCCATTCATTCCCCCTTCGAAATCCACTTCCAGTTTGCAATTTAAAACACAACATGGAATTTTGGGTGGATCTTGTAGTATGGTTTATAAATTTTACACAAGATAACCTCCGCTAAAGAGTTCATCACTCACAGCACAACTAGCTATTCCACAATGGGAAGTGGAAATCATGAGAATTAGAAGAGTCGAGGTGTTCAAATAGCAGGTGGAATCATATGATGAAGGTCAGACCGCTCACCTGTTCTCATCCACTTCTCACCACTCCTTTGAATATTATGGAATTGGGCCCCCCTGGCCAACTATTTTGTTTCTTTTTATTGATTAGATAGTGATGTTTTGCTGGTAAAATCTTGATTTTACCCAGTTATGTTTTGATTTTTCTGTTGCAGGAGTGATTGTTTGATTCACGCTCTAACAATTTGTTAGGATATTTTGGTTTCACCTATGTGGGTCGATCATGACAGAATATTCGATCATAAACCCTCAAGGGGAACTCTATACATAGTGATTTCTAAGATGAAAGAAAGGTTCTGGAATTTGGAAGAATTTTTATGTAGTTTTGTATTATTTTGCTCCCTGTGCTCTGAGACACATATTTGGGAGATCTGTTTAAAATTAATATGAATACAGAGTTTTTATTTGGAATACAGGTGGAGCAATGATTAATATGTATATGTTTCCTTATGTTATCAGTAATCTCCTTTTTATGTTTAATGATCTTTCATGCTATGCAACTTTGAAGGTTTTGTGTAATGTAGCTGCCAGTGGTCTACAATTTTATTCATGAATTCATGTATGTATAATGCTAAGGTGTTAACTCTCATGTATTAAGCTTGCTACACTCCCTTAATTTGCACTCCACGAACCTATGTTGTTTTGCATACCTCATTTATATATGTTTCCTCTGAGTTCACAGGGGACAGATTCTTAATCTTCTTAAGCCTATCTTTTGTGGGGTCCTTCTTAGTTCTCTATCAATGCCTCTACATATTTTAAATCTTTTGCTCATTGTTTTATACTTGGCCCATTTAAAATCCATCAAGCATCACAACCTCCTGATCCCTCTCGCAAGTATAGGGAATTCACATGAATTAGGCTCAGATGGTATTCTCCATTCTTGAATCACCAAAACCATTATTCTCTTGACCCATATTCTGTCATAGGCATTTATACAGTTGTCCATATTTAACCTCTAATTTTAAGATGTCCTAGGCACTAGTATTTTGCAACTCAAGGTTGTCTCTAGGAGCTATAACAAGTTCTTTAGTAGAAGCAAAATAGTCTTCTCAAATACTACTATGTTTTCTCTTGAATTGTGCATCATAGACATGCCATTTCCCTCATTCTTCTCACCACTCTCCATAGAGGTAGTGGGTTGAACCTTCTTCAAATTTTTGAATGTGATTGTAGCTTCATAAGGGAGGAATTAGGGCATGAGTTTATCATTTCTTTAGCAGAAGGAAAATAGTCTTCTCAAATACCATTGCGTTGTCTCCTGAATTGTGCATCGTCCGCATGCCATTTCCCTCATTCTTCCTGCCACTCTCCATAGAGGTAGTGGGTTGAACCTTCCTCCTAAAATTTTTGAATGTGATTGTGGCTTCATAAGGCACGAATTAGGGTGTCAGTTTTGAAAGATATTAAACTATCTGTGTGATGGTGTGATTGCGACTTCATAAGGCACAAATTAGGGCATCAGTTTTGAAAGCTATTAAACTCTCTATGTGATGGTGTGATTGCAGCTTCATAAGGCACGAATTAGGATGCTAGTTTTGAAAGTTATTAAACTCTCTAGTGGCTTTGACAAATAATGTTGACAGTCTTTATTTGTCCTATTTTCAAATATGGTTATCATTTCTTGTTTTTTTTAACAAAATTTGAATGTGTATTTTAATTTTGAGTGACGTGGAAAAATAAAATTTATGTGTAAAGAGAGACAATCACTTAGATATATAAGGAAGGGGTAATTTTTATAGTAGAAAAAACTCCATAATAAGGGGTTTTTCAAGAGAATTTTGTGGAGAAATTTTGGTAAGAGGGGTAATAAATTAGGGTAAAAAGGATTATTAAGGGCGAAAGAGTAATAGGTTGGTTGGTCTAATTGGTTATTATCAATGTTATAGTATTTTTTTAGTTTTTTAATTCCTCTACCTAGGTTAAAATTCCTGATAACAAATTTGTCCTATCTTTATAACACTTGAAAGGTAGAAGCCTCTAAGGAGTAGGACCACCTCGCAAGTGTATCTCCAAACGTCTTTACCATTCTTACTAAATCACGTGTTATTAGTATATACTATCAGCATATTGGATATACTTTTGGGTTATAGTGGAAATCATTCCATTTCATATCAAGTGTACCTCAAATCACTTTGATTAATTACCAATGTTGGGTTTCTCTATAAACTTTCCCTAGAAGTGAAAAATAACATGACTTTCAATCTAGAAGGGTAGTTTCCCCAAGGTGTGTGACCACCCCACAAGTGTATTTAGAGATTTCTTCACCCTTGCTAAATTTTATGTTATTATTATGGACTTGCAACATATTAAATACACTCTTGGGTTACAATGGAAATCATTTTAGTTCATCTCAATTGTAGCTCAAGTCACTCTAATGAGTTGTCGATCTCAAGTTTCTCCATAAAGTTTTCCTTGAAAAAAAAAACGTCTTTCAATATTTAATTGGATGAAATACATATCCTCCTTGTAAATATTTTCTTAACTTCATTAAGGGTTGATAAGTATCTTCTTGGTTTCATTGGCTTCATCTAAGGATTAACATTTTATTCATCAGCTCTTGACTATGAGAGGATGAATTCTAGTGTGGATTATCACATGTGTGTTAATGTTCCTTTTTCGATTGTAGTTTTAATCTCCATGATTAATTTGGTTTAAGTACTCTAGGCAATCATCAATCACCCAGCCGGTGCCACATGCACCAGTAGAAAATGATGAAATTAGTGACTAGGTGACTAAAAAAGTCAGTCACCGTAATTATTTTAAGTGAATTACTACTAAATTTGAGCAATTTTAAGTGACCGAACTAAAAATGACTAACTTAAATGACTAATTAGTCATTTAAGTTAGTCGCTTTTAGTTTAGTCACTTATTATCTAGTTGTATATTTTATCCCTAGACTAAATTAGTCGTTTTCATTAGTCATTTTTAGTTCGGTCACTTAAAATTGCTCAAATTTTGTAGTAATTCACTTGAAATAATTGTGGTGACTAAGTTTTTTAGTCACCTAGTCACTAATTTCATCATTTTCTACTAGTGCACGTGGCACTGGCTAGGTGATTGATGATTTTGTAGAGTACTTAAACCAAATTAATCATGGAGGTTAAAACTACAATAAATAGAACAAAAAAACAATGAATTGTGGAAGAAAATTTCACCCTGAAAGACGAGATTAACAAATTAAAATAAAAACTATATAATAATTCAGCCCTAAGCAACACAACAAATTAAATAGATACATGTCAGCCCCATAAAATTGGAAATGAACAAATTAATTGAACTATACCATGAGCGCCATAAAAAAGTCCTCAACCTTATAATTTCTGGTATAAAAGGGAAAAACAATGAGGACACATTAGAAATAGTAAAATAAAAACTAAAAACTAACTCACAAATTCAAATAGATTATCTAACAGAAGAAAAAAGGGTGAGACATTTTGCTGAGCATAAACATTGA
The DNA here is from genome assembly GCA_034641835.2 of Pinus albicaulis. Lineage (NCBI taxonomy): Eukaryota > Viridiplantae > Streptophyta > Pinopsida > Pinales > Pinaceae > Pinus > Pinus albicaulis. The sequence continues at coordinate 84,135,266 of CM076574.1, read as the reverse complement.
CTAATCTGTGTTAAGATAAGTTGCAATGACTACAAATTAGATATACTTAGTAAATCTCTAAGTATAAAAGGGCCATTGATATTTATAAATGAAGAAATAATTCCATAAGACTAAGCTAAACTAAGGAAAGAGTTCCAAAAAGTAAAGGAGGCAACAAATGAAGGGAAGTGTGAAATCATTAGAAATAAGAAAGCTATTATTAGAGATAGGTTCCAAAATAAAAGTGATAAATACGAATTATCAACACTATGGATTCTCTTCTAGAACCGTTGTGGTTTTCCATGGCGTAAAAGTCCTTTATTACATTGGGTCCTGAGTGATATTGATCTTATTTCTTATTTGAAACCTCAGAGCATGAAAAATCTAGGATTCCCCACATAGATGGATTCATTCTTTGGTCTAATTGGAACTGGAAATCCTCTCGCAGAGGCTTTGGTGGTATGGCCTATTATTTTAAAAATATTATTTCTCCCCACATTCGACTTCTTAATATTGACCCCCTTAACTAGTAAATTTAGATCAAAATTTATGACTTTATTGCTAATAGGTTTTTTCTCACAATCTGTTATTTTGCTCCTATAAACTCTTCCTCCTAGAAGAAAAAAAACTTGGATAAGAATTTCACCTTCATTACCTTCAAGAAGGATATCCACTGTCTAAGGTATTAGGGAGACATTATTTTTCTTGTAGAATTCAACGCTAGAAACAATACTAACCAAGGTACTCTTTTAAATAATAACTATAACCCTAACCCCCTATGTCCTAATGAGGATTGTGACTTAGATCGTAATTTCCAAAGAAAATTTGAAGAAACAACCAAGAACATTTTTGGTACTGAGATAATCAATGTTTGAAGTTATCAAGACCTGATTATTTGTAACGGGATTAATAAGTGGCCTACATTTGGCAAGATGGCTTGTATTCATGGGCTTGGAAGCAATGTTGTGGTCTATGTGATATATGATACCCAGGTTCTCAATCATACTATTAATTTTGACCTCCTGAATGCACATGAGCCTGATTCTAACCACATATCCCTATTATTAACCCTTAACCTTGGTATACACACTAGCCACATGCAAAAAATGGTGAGCGACAAATGAAATTTTTCTTTAACAAAAGTAAAATGGACATATTCTTAAAATAATTAGCAAGGGATTTAGGTCTCTTAACTTATAATGATAACATCGATCACATATACCACAACTTTATTGCAACCCTCTCCATTACCATTAGAAAATCCTCTACTGAGGTATCCTATAAAAATAATAATAAAAATTCCAACCCTTGTTATCATAAGGATTGTAAGATCACCAGGAAAGCAATTAGAGATGCTCCTAACAATACTGTAAATCTTGAAAAAAATAGTATGTACAAATATCTAATCAAAAGGAATAAAATGTACTAAATAAACAAGAGGCAAGAGCGTCTTCTTCACCTCTCTAAATTTGAGCTTAGAAAGTTTTGGAGGAATATTCGTATCTGTAAAACGAAAGAAGATAACTTCACCCCCTTAAATAAATGGGATATCTATCTTAAGAATATTTCTACAAGGGATGGTATACTTTCTTTGGAAGATGTGGAGTTTAGGATTAAAAATCTTGCGGATGGGAAATATATAAATATTGAAAGTTATCAAGTAAAAATTTTCAAAATGAATAGGTCTATCCTCATCCTTACACATACGCAAACTCCTCAATTTAGTTGTGAAACATGGATTCCCGAAGAATTTGACACAAATCATTATTGTGCCTATCTTTAAAAGTGCAGATAAAAATGTTCCCTCTAACTATAAGACTATTATGATTAGTGACATTTTAGCCAAATTGTATGGTCTCATTTTGGAAAACAAGATTAGAGTTTGGATTGAAACTTATGGTAAAATAAATAAAGGGAAAGTTGGTTTTAAGAGGCATCACTCAACTATTTACCACCTTGTCACTCTTAGGACCATTGTCGAGGAGTGTCGCAATAGTAAACTTGTTCTCTTTTGTTGTTTTGTTGAATTTAGAAAATCTTTCGACACTGTCCCTTAGGAGAAGTTATGGCAAAGGCTCAAAGAGATAATGGTTCCTCTTGAGCTAAGAGTTGTTGTAACTAGGTTATTGAGAATGTTATTGCTAAGATTAAGACCATTGAGGGTTGGTCTGAGGATATTAAATGAAATATCAAAGTTAAGCAAGGGTGTCCCCTACCCCCTACCATTTTTTTCATTTACATTGTTAATCTAGAAGAATGTCTAAAAGGTGTAGGATGTGATGGACCCTAGCTCACTGTATAGTCATTTCTCTTCTCCTTTATGTTGATGATATCATTCATCTTTCGAGAAGCACTAATGATCTAAAAAATAAGCTTAGAATCCTCCATGATTACTAGTCCAAGATGGGTATGATTGTTAATACTGATGTTAATAAAGTCATGATAATTAAATTTAAAAAGAACAACTATGATAATTTCATTTATGACAACAATTATTTGGAGAAGGCTTCCTCATACAAATATTTAGGTATTGGCATTATCCATCATCTCAATTGGAACTATAGCATTGAGAAAATGTTTATAGGAGGTTGGAAAGCTTATAATGAGCTTGAAAACAATTGTAAGTCAACTGATCTTTGAGTTTGTAGTAAAAAAAGCTCATCTTTGATACTCTCATCACCATTAGTGGAATTTTGAGGTCTAAAATGGGCCTCCTAAGAAAAATGTACAACCAAAATAAACTTTATAATAACCAATAGGATTTAAGATGATGATGTCAACCATGGGGGATGATTCACTATTTCTGGAGTAAAAAAGTAAAAATAATAAAAAATAATAAAATATAAAACTACATTTTCAACTCGTATGTTCAACTTATCTCCCTAAGGTTTTACTCAAATTTTGAGTGGGAATACTTGTTAGATGTAAAATTTAATTCTTCATCCAAGGAGTACCCATTTTGCATACTTTTGATGGACCTTTCTACACAAAAAATTATAAATACATGAAAAAAATGATTGCAATCATGTTTTGTATTTCTCACTTTCCGTGTAGAAAGGTTCATCAAAATTATTCAACATGGGTAACCGTTGGATGAGGAATTAAATTATGAATCCAACGAGTGTTTCCGCTTGAAATTTGAGTAAACCCATAAGGAGATAAGTTGAAAATATGAGTTGAAAAAATATATATATTTTTTTCCCTTTAAAATTTGATGATGTAATCTAATCTTATTTTATTATTTCCACTATTATTTGATAATTTCCTTAGGAGGCCCATTTTATACCTCAAAATTCCCCTAATGCCCCTGTTATTTTATATGGGTGAGAGGTTTGGGGCTGCAATATATCTAGGGAATCGTTGAGAAATATTGAGATGATCCAAAATTAATGTATAAACTAAAACCTCAGGATTAAAGGAAATACTCCCTACCATATTCTCTTGATTGAAAATAGCCTCTCCCCCATTGAAAGCATGGTTATGTTTAGGTATCTGATGTAGAAGAAAAATTTTTACAACATGGATGCCAAGAGGCTCCACAAAATTGCTTCCAACTCTAGTCAAAATACCCACCTCTAGCTTAAGCGAGGCTGGAAAAAAGATGCACAGTCCTAGCTCGGTCATTGGGGGATAAAAGAGGAGATAATATTAATGAATAAGGATGAAATTAAAAACACCAATACTTCCAAATTTTAGGATAAGTTGTGTAATGATAAGGAGTTAGAGGGGAAAATGAAGCTAAGTTATTATAAGGAGGTGGTCAACCCCACTCTTGCTAACCAAAATTTTCTTTCTATCATGCAAATGTTAAGAATAAAATGAATATTGCAAAGATAAGAACTAATTCTCATGATATTTGGAGGGAAACTAGGCGTTGGTCTATACCCAATACACCTTGGAACAAAAAAATTTACCCCCTTTGCGATACTAAGAGAGTTGAAGATGAAAAAAAAAAATCTCTTGGAGTACCTGACCCTTGCTCACATCCGATCTCTTTTTCAAAACATTTTCCACACTACCAACTTTATGCACTGTTAAGTCAACAAAACTATAATGACCTCAGATGTTCCTCTCACTTCCTTTTTATCGTAGAAATAAAATCTTAAGGAACCTCACTTAATTGTTTCCCTTCTTAAGATACAATAGACCATATTGGTCTTTATGGATGTTAACGAGCATCATCATCAATATTATTAAATAATAATTTTTTATTTTTTATTTTTATTTTTTTCTGTATTAATACAATTAATTTTTATAAATTTTAATAAGTTACATTAAAAATTGAACTTATTTACTTTATAGTTCAGTTTTATTTTAATTTTTTTCCTTTTACTTAAAAATTTTCTTTAATTTTATCAAAAAAAAATATTATAGCTTTCTTAATAAATAATAATAAATAATTATGATATATTTTTTTAGTTTGTTAACATTATATTTAATAACCCAAGTTTTCCCATTATATAATAATATTAATAAATAATGTAGATTTAATGCCTTAGTCTCTTCCTCAATAATTATATTATTAATTATTTGTCTTGTGCTTAAAGATTTAATTTTTTATTTATTTAAATATTATCCATCTTTCAAGTATTTTAATTCTTTGCATTTCTACTCCTCTATTTACAAGTGAAAATTATTGTAAAATAATAAATAATTAGGTATGGTTCGAGATATATATATATATATATATATATATTAATTATTAAGAGATATTTTTTAGATGAAATTATGTGGGAGATGATTAACCCTATCCAAAGTTTTAGGTGGACACTCCATCCACCGTTAGGGACTTTGAGAATTGAATGACTACAAACAAGAGTTATGTATCCTTTAAAAGGATGCATCCAAAATCATTTGTTAAAGTATAATATTAAAATATTGGAAGTAGGTTTTAAAGAATAATAATATTATTAAATTATATAATAAGTTGTTAAGAGAAAGGGTTAAGTCAATAGATTAAATTAAATAATATATATAAAAAACCATTAGGAGGAAGGGTCAAGTTAAATGATTTAAATAAAGAAATGATTAATAAAATTAAATTAAAAGCGAATTAAATTAGATAAATGGGATGGGACGGGAGGGGAGAGGAGGGGTTAAGAGAAAATTAAGGAGGATAATGGAAAGGATAGAAGTACATGATCAACCAATTTATTGAAAAGAAAGAAAATAAGAGTAAGATTAGAAAATATTGATAAAATTGTAAGGATAAATAATCTAAAAAATACTTTGGATTAGAAAAAAATATGAGTTTTTTTTTTAAATTAAAAGAATTGATTAGAAAATGAGTTTATTAAATATATGAATGAAAAAAAGTAATATTATTAAATATAAGGATGAAAAAATCTAATGAGTCATATGGTGGTGTTTTCACTGCTACAAAACCCTCCAAAATTTTGGCCTACATCCAAATTTCAGAGCCTACTTCTACTCTTCATGTTTTTGTGACAAGCACTAATATTTTTTGCATGTGCTTTCTCTAATTTTCCTCGTCCCATTTGCAAGAAAATCAAAATGTCATCTTTTAGCATGTGGAGTATCACACAATGTGGAAAAACTAGTTTTGGTGGTGTCTAGGGGTAACCTTTGTGTAAATGAGTGGTCTTACGATGTAAACATGTATTGCACTCATTTCCAAAGTTTTAAGCAATGTCGCACAAGTGTCTTCAGGGTCATCGAAAGTGTATCTTTGGTGTTACACTTGGTGTAGGTTATTGCAAATTTTTCGCATTGAGGAAAGGATGGTGTTCATGTGTTCTGAGTCTTCCATGTTGTGTCATCAACTGACCTCAATGTTTGATCATGCTCAGAGTCATGATTTTACTTATCTTCCTTTCACTAATCCAACACATTGTAGATTTGGGAAAACTCCCCGACCAGGCCATTCAGCCTCTTTCATCCTTCTTGAAATACGAATTGCATAGTATAATCCCTCAAGAAGTGAACTTATCTCATGGCACTATGCAATGCTTATTTTCTTCCTCCCATAACTGCATAATCCCAGTGCTCAAGCCCAACCCCTGAGCTCCAAAAATATGCAATTTTTCCTTGCAGTTGGCCCTGAACTGTATATTGCACAATCTCAGTCCTCAAGCCTCAAAATTGAGCTCCTGAACTGCACAATTGCGCAATCACCTAGCCTCCATGTCCTTCCATCACTACATAGTGGGAAATATCAGTGCCCAAGCCCTTAATTTGGCTCCTTGAATCCATCAGTTGTGCAATCCTCAAGCCCATTCTAGACTGAACTGCGCATTGCACAGCCTCAAGGTTCATTCTTGACCCTTAATTGCCTCAGCTACATAATTATGCAGTCCCTAAGCCTATCCCTCAACGTTCCACCTAGTTTCAGCTTAGCTAGTGGATCATAATGCACCATCTTAGACTAAGGGTTATCATATTGATGTCATCTTGTCATGAGTGAATTGCAGATGTAGGTACTCTATCATTCTATGAAAAGATGATGAAAAGGGAGATGGAGAAGGATGTCATGCTATAAGACACCTTTGTAGTTGAAAATACAAGCTGATCAATCGTGGGGAAGAAAAGGGACATCATTTTGCGACATAAAATCAAGATCTAATAACACTGAAGACTCCTCATATTTAGCCATATCGAGGTGGAAGAAGAGATAATTTTCTATCTTCTTTGAGACACAAAGCAAGCAACAACAAAGAATGGCTTGACATTTCTATGTCATCATGCAATCCATGTCATCAGTGTCATGTCATGAGTCATAATGTGCCACAACATTTTGTGGATTGTGTAAATCCTTATTTGAAATGTATTGTAAAGTGGAATTCCAAAGCAAGTATAGAATGAAAAGTGTCATGTAAAATTTGAAAATTCATAGGGAAGTAAACCAATCAAAATGGAATTCCAAGAGTCGCAAGGGAGGTGAAGGATCGCCCCATTGGTTATATATACACCCTCAGTGTACAAGTAAAGGAATTTTCACCTTGGTCTCTCCCATAGGCGTCAAAGAGACAAGGTTAGTACTTTTGGGGAGAAAGTAGTGGCTCCAACGCTCCACTATTGGAGCAAGTGATGTTCATTGTATACATGAATCTTAGGACATTTCCTTAATATTTGAAAACTGATGGCCAACACATTTTTCATGCATATATTATGAATATTTGTAAGATTGTTTTGTAAATGATTATGATCCATGTTTTCTTTTCACTTGTACTAAAGTAGTTGAACTATTTCAGTAATTTTAGTGCTTATCACATCGAGAATGTGTTGTAATGATTGTAATGATCATCGCATCTTTGTGGAATATTTTTTTGGATGTTATAAGAATATTTATTGTGTGTGTATTTCTACTAGAGTGTTAATATTACCTCTCTCTGGGATTCACTTCCTCTTCCCTCTGCAGTAGAGGAACCTTGATACACTTGCAACCAAAAATTCACCAGGAACACTTACTTTCTTTTAGAAGGCACATATGTGATTCTCTCTCTTGTTGATGGCTAAAGCCAAGGAAAATATTTAAGTAGATGGAAACTAGGCCATATTCCGGATGGGGCTCCTATACCAAACGGTGTGAGGTCTAATTTGGAAAGCATATCAGGGAGACCCCTTTGAATGTTGGCAAGTCCAACACAATCAATATTTCTGGCACTAGGAGGGAAGCAAGATTTTTATGGTTGATAACTCCACCCACCCATAACATACTTCCTCTGGATAGAAAAAAACATTCCAAACACCTCTCTGAATCATAATATTGAAATAGATGGATCTTCTCATCCCAACCCTAAACAAAGTTGTGAATTTTATTACGAGCACATCTGGGAAATTCAACCCATAACCCGTATGTTTTCAAAGGTTATCAGATTAATTCCCAGAGCACATAATATTCCTTATTTTCCAAAGAATAAAGAAACAACAGACACCAGGATATTGGTTTCTACAGTGGAATATTTTGTTTTTCTACCTTTGAAGAGTTAGCGGAATCTATTAAAAAAATAAATCATAGCAACCTCCATCTTACAATGAGGGGGACAAGGAAAACATTGTGCTCTTAGACAACACTTTCCATGGGTTAGGTGGTCATGGAGAAGATCCCTCAGATTCTAAAGAAGAGGAGGAGTATAGAGACGAGAACATGATTGGCCAAGGTTTGGATTGGATGAGTCAGGGCCCACTTTCCCTTTCGATTATTTTACATAAGATGATAAGACACACAAAAAATTTATTTACAAAATATGACCCTGACAAGGTGATCAAAGCAGAATATACCAATTGGATAAATTATGTAGATATTATATTCACTAAGCATGCATATGTCCAAGATCCACCTGATCTCACACTATTTAACTTTATGCAAGATACTGAATCTATTCCACTTGTTAATATTTTGTGGAAAAATTAATTTCACACACATGTGAAGCATAAACAAAAATATTCAATCACACATAACATAGTTTTTAACCGGGAAAGCCTGAAGCTGAAAACCCCAACTATATATTATGTAACATGGAGATCATATGAAAATCTCATACAAACATATAAATCTTATCACAAGCTCTCAGTACAGTACAATCGTCATACACTAATCAGGCCCAATCTTGCAAATCCATGCACCGATCTATGCCACCTGCTAGCCTGCCTCCACTGCGAAATCTCTGCTAAATAATAGTTCTGAATTAATTCGAATTACCCTTGGATTGACTGCGCAATCCTCATTGGAATCTCCACTGTGTGTTGGATGCAATCAATGCATCACTAATAGTCACAACAGATAGTCTATCTTTCCCTTTCACCTATCTCTCCACTAGTCTCCACTGAAACTGCCATGCACTATAGTTAACTGATGTATTGTTCAGTTGATTAAAGAGTTATTATTTGTGAATTAATTAACTAATTAATTCGCTCCACTCTCATTAGTGTATCAATTAGTTAGACTAGATAGAACTAGCTCAACTGAGTCTAACTGAGTTAAACTAAATACAACTCCATAACTACTTCTTTCAACTGTGTCATAACTCTGCCACTTGAGTTCTAACTGAGTCCTCCATGCAATAAGCCCAAAGAAAAACCTCGTGAATAGTGTTGGACCTCATCGCTTGTTGTGGCCAACTCCTGCACCGAGTCAAGTGGTTCACCAGGAAAGTTGTTGTTCAGAGTCAGAATATTATTAAGAGATAATAATAATAGACATGCATCTATTTTTAGATTGACCATCTATAAATAGACTTTGCCCAATATCCTAAAAATAGAATTTCATATATTTTTCACATTTGATCAACCATCTACAAATAACATCCTACAACTTATAGAATATGTTAACCATGTCTAAAAATAGACACACACCTAAAATAGCCTACGGGCCCCACTTAGTGAAGGTGCTTACTTTTCACTAAGCTCATCATATTGTTGAATCTCAACACTCCCTCTCAACAAGATAGGGATTATTCTTCACCCGATCCTCGCTCAAGTATCTAACTTGCTCGGTGGAGCCATCGAATATCTTCATCCCCGATCCTCCGTGGGAATGTACCGAAGCAACATGATCTTCTCGCGGCACACACACCCCGTATAAGGAGCTATACCTGATATCAATATGTTTAGATCTATCATGAAACACAGGATTAATCGAGAGTTTAATGCAACTCTGATTATCACAATGAATCACCGTGGGATCTAAATGTGTACCAAACAAACCAACCAGAATCTTCCTCATCCAGATAGCCTCACATGCAGATAAACTTGCTACCATGTATTCTACTTCCACTAAACTGAGTTCCGCGGATCTTTGTTTCCTGTTGTACCAAGAAACTTCCGTAGATCCGATACTCAAAATCCCTCTTGATGTGTTCTTTTTTTCCGTTGGGCTTCTTGCTCAATCTGCATCCGTGAAGCCATGCAACTTCACCTCATCCATATGTTTGTACCTTAAACCATACTCAGATGTGCCCCTAAGAGATCTCACGACATGCTTGCCCGCCTTCCAAAAGAGCTTGGTAGGCTTAACCATCGCTTGTGAAAGCTAGTTCACAACATAGCATATGTCTAGTCTTGTATTGAATAAATACATGAGCGAACCCACCAACTGTCGATAAACAGTGGCATCGACTACCTCTGCCAATGTAGCATCCTCTTTCTTTCAATTTCCTGGAAGAGGAGTGTCGATAGGCTTGCAGACTTTCATGTGAAACTTCTCCAGTATCTCCCGGGCATACTTGCCTTGAGACACAAACAGTTCACCTTCCCGTTGCCATATTTCCAATCCAAGGAAATAATGAAGGAGGCCTAAATCCTTCATCTCAAACTCCTTTGCAAGATCAACCTTGCATGAGTGTATCAATTTCTCATCACCTATTAGTATCAAATCATAAACATAAAGTACAATGGTCAAAAGCTTACCCTCAACCACAATTTGGTACAGTTTTGCATCCGCCTCACTCTTGGTGAAGCCAAGTCTAGTGAAATAGTTGTCGATCTGAGTGTACCAAGCACGGGGTGCTTGTTTTAGCCCATACATCGCTCTTTTGAGTCTGCACACATGTGACTTGTTGTTGAAGATCTCAAATCCTTCAGGCTGCTCAATGTACACCTCTTCTTCAATGATCTTATTAAGGAACACAGTCTTCACATCCATCTGATGAATGTGCCAACCCATATGCGCTGAGAGAGCAAGGATGGTCCGTGTGGAAGAATACCGTGTGACAGGTGCAAAGGTTTCTTCATAGTCAATCCCCTCAATCTGTGAGAAGCCCCGAGCAACAAATCTTGCCTTATACTTCTCGATGCTCCCATCAACAACTTGCTTTACCTTGTAGATCCATCTTGATCCTACAACTGATTTTCCCATTGGCCTTGGAACAATCTCCCAAGCACTGTTTCTGACAATGGAGTCATATTCCTCCACCATGGCATCTACCCATGTGGGCTCCTACGCTGCTTCTTCAAAAGAAGATGGCTCTGTCACAATACACTTGCTCATAAGAGCCATGTATCAAGTATATCGGTCAAGTGGCTGTCTCTGTCTGCGCTGTGATGTAGGAACTCCTACATTCTGTGCCGCATCCACCTTCAATCTCTCAACTTTTGTGGTATGCTCCCTGCCTTTTCTGATGTTTGGTTCTGCATGAGTGGAATTCTCCATTCCATGAATCTCCTCCTATGGCTGATACACATCCAGAGGCTCATCTTTGGGAACAAGAAGTTCCTCCTCCGCATGCAAGTGTGGCTCCCTCTCAAGTGACAACTGCATGGCTTTCACCTCATTGAATTTTATATCTTGTCGCATAACAGTCATCCGACTATTTGGAAAATACACACAATAGTTATGGGGTGCTTCTGTGTACCCCAAAAATATCCCAACTTCTGTAGTCGGCTCCAACTTCTTCCTGGCGTCCTTCGTCACATGAATGTAAACATGTGAGCCAAAAATTTTCAAATGATAAATATCAGGCTTCTTACCAGTAAAAGCTTCCTCGGGTGTACTCATTCTAAGTACTCTATGAGGACAACATTTTTGCACATAAACCGCAGTGTTGCATGCTTCCGCCCACAAGTGCATCGGTAGGCCCTGATCATGCAGCATCGCTCGTGCAACACCCACAATCATTCTATTATTTCTCTCCACGACCCCATTCTGCTGTGGGTTATGAGGCACTATGAGTTCTCTTCGAATTCCTTCTTTGCTACAGAAGTCTTTGAATTTTCTGAGATGTATTCACCACCATTATCGCTCCTTCGAGCTTTCACCTGCTTCCCTGACTCCTTCTCCACCAATGCTTTGAACTCACAGAAATTTGAGAACGTTTCACTCTTCTTCTGCATGAATAAGATCCAACATCTACGAGAAAATTCATCAACAAATATCACATAATACCTGCGTTTCGTTGTTGAAGCAACTGAGAATGGTCCACACACATCTGTGTGAATTCTCTCTGGGATCACCGAAGCACGATTCTCCTTCTAATGAAAGGTGGTCTTCACAAAATTACCCATTGTACATTATTTTCACTGATTTGACTACGTAAGAGTACCCTTGGGAAGTCCAGTAGAAATTTGCTACAAAATCTTCAAAGCACCATGGTGAAGATGGCCCAATCTCCTGTGCCATAATTCGCCCTCATCTCGGCTCACCACTTCTTCTACTTTGCCTACCATTGTAGCGCAGCCATCTACCTCCAGCTTGTAGAGGTTCTTAATTCGATCCCCTATCTTCTTGGTTTGACCCGTTTTTTTATGTTGAAGGAAGGCTTTTCCCTCACTGAAAACAACATCATAACCCATGTCTTCCAACATTGCGACTGAGACCAAGTTCTTCTTCAGACTTGGAACATGCATGACATTCTTCAACAAGAATGGATTATCAGACTCCCTCTCAAAGGTAATGGTCTCAATGCCAGCCGCACTGTACCAACCATCATCACCCATCTCTATATGCACATGGAGGTCCTTCTCCTCCAAGTCACTGAACAACTCTTTGTCTCCCGTCATATGGAAAGATGCACCACTGTCAGGATACCACATCGATACCATGCAGCTTGAAACCAAGCATGCGATCAAAGAAAAATCCAGCTCAAATTGCGAGGCTAAGGCCTGTCTAGCTGCAGATCTAGCAGCATTCTTATTCTTCTTCTTATGTGGACATTTAGTGGTGAAATGTCCATGCTCGTGACAGTGAAAACACTTCACTTTGGAAAAATCCTGCTTCTTTCCTTTCGCAACAGATTTAGAAGGATTTTTCTTCCCCTTCCCTTTCCTTTCTTTGGCAGCCAAAGAAAAATTCTCTTCATATTCATTCTTCGATGAAGATCCATCCTTGGTACCCCGCCTTATCTCCTCCTGCACAAGATCCGACCAAAGTCGCTCCCATCCTAGCAGTTTCTTCTGTCCATTGACAAAGTCTTTGTAGCTATGAAAACTATTCAGAAGCCAAAGGAGAGCCAAGCTCACCAATTCTTCTTCATCAATAGTAACCCCCACACTTCCCAACTCATCCTTGCAGTGGACAAACTTCGTGAGGTATTTTGGAATATTTCGCCTTTCTTCATTTTTATTTTTCTGAGCTTGTCTTTAAGCGCCAACTTCCTCTGGTCACTTCTGCTTTGGAACAAATCTGTCAAAGCCTTCCACATTAAGAATGGAGTGGCTTTCCTATGAAGGATGGACACAATGTGGTCCTTCACACCTTCCAACAGAATCCTCCTCGTCTTTGCAGTCTTCTTTTTCCATGCATCAAGTAATGCAGCATCACTAGATCTCAGCTTAGGAACATCATTATTGATAAACTCCTTCAGCCCATTATCCTCCAAAACCGCCTCCATCCTGTCCTTCCAGGATATGTAATTCGAGCTCCCATCAAGGGCATACTCCAATCTCAACCCATTGAAAGACATTTCAATGTATACTTGATTTCTGCACCAAGAATCTTCTGTATCAAATTTGAATTGTCCACCAGCACAAACTCACTTCACAATTGCAATATTCAATCAACAATGCTCCGATACCATGTAGAAATTATATGCACTAAGCATGCATATGTCCAAGATCCACCTGATCTCACACTATTTAACTTTATGCAAGATACTGAATCTATTCCACTTGTTAATCTTTTGCGGAAAAATTAATTGCACACACATGTGAAGCATAAACAAAAATATTCAATCGCACATAACACAGTTTTTAACCGGGAAAGCCTAAAGCTGAAAAGCCCAAATATATATTATGTAACATGGGGATCATATGACAATCTCATAAAAACATGAAAAGCTTATCACAAGCTCTCAGTACAGTACAATCTTCATACACTAATCAGGCCCAATCTTGCAAATCCATGCACCGATCTATGCCACCTGCTAGCCTTCCTCCACTACGCAATCTCTACTGAAGAATAGCTCTGAATGAATTCAAATTACCCTTGGATTGACTGCACAATCCTCATTGGCATCTCCACTGTGTGTTGGATGCAATCAATGCATCACTAATAGTCACAACATATAGTCTATCTTGCTGTTTCACCTATCTCTCCACTAGTCTCCACTAAAACTGCCATGCACTGTAGTTAAATGATGTAATTTTTAGTTGATTAATGAGTTATTATTTTTGAATTAATCAACTAATTAATTCACTCCACTCTCACTATTGTATCAATCAGTTACACTAGATACAACTAGCTCAACTAAGTCTAACTGAGTTAAACTAAATACAACTCCATAACTACTTCTTCCAACTGTGTCATAACTCTGCCACTTGAGTTCTAACTGCGTCCTCCATGAAATAGCTCTAGTAAACCCTTAGGAATAGCGTAATTCCTTCTGTCAGCTGTTGTGCCATATCCGTGCACTGAACTGAAGTGCTCCAAGAGAATAAGTTGTTGTTTAGAGTCTGATTATTATTAAGAGCTAATAATAATCGACATGCATCTATTTTTAGATTGAAGATCCATAAATAGACTTCACCCAGTATTCTAAAAATAGAATTTCATCTATTTTTCCAACTTGATCAACCATCCACAAATAGCATCCTGTAACTTCTGAAATATGATCGACATGTCTAAAAATAGACATAGTCTAAAAATAGACTTGCGCCAAAAATAGCCTGCGGGCCCACTTAGTGAAGGTGACTCTTTTCACTAAGCTCATCATCTTGTTGAATCTCAACAAATTATACCTACAACTGTAGACAGTCGAGGTACCTTATGAAAATTTTGAATGTGGATTGTTCCCTTGTACTTTAGATGGTATATCAACTACTTTGTATCATAGTATTCCCGCAAATTCAATTCAAAATTGGAGAGGGTTTAAAAAGTTGTTCCTAGAAAATTTCATTGATGGAAAAACCCTAACCATTTTATTAAAAGAGTTAGGGAATCTGAAGATAAGGGAAAAATAAAAGGTCAAGTATTTTAACTAGAGATTCAATTGAGTATTGAACAAATTTCCTCTAGATACGACACCTCACAACTCCATCATGGTCGATTACTACACTTATGCCTTATCAACAAGAATTTGGCAGTTTGTAAAGAGAGTTGTGAAAGAAACTTTGGAACAAAAATTTTAAGAAGCCATTGCAGTTGAAAAGGAATTGTATGAAATTAGAGTTATTGTCAATGATGAATCATCTAAATACTTCAAGGATACTAGAAAAATGTCTTAGGCCTCTTCAAATAAGGCCAAGGATAAAGAAGCTATTGATTTGGAAAGATTGTACAGGACCATCAAGTCTTTGTCTAATGAGTTGGCAGAGTTAAAAATAAAAATAAAAGCGAGACCACTGTTAGAAGAAAGCCCCTAAATTTCAACTTCCTGAGGAATAATAACAACAACAAAATAATAGTAATCAACCAGCTAAGTCTACAGAGAGATTGAATGTTATATTGAATGTTGAAAGCATGGGCATGGACCAATATTGTTCTTTTCATCAAGAATAACATTCAAAAAATACATGCACACAATGGAATCATAGCATGAACACTCTGGTTGTGGACATCATTGAAACAATACTTTCATATGAAAAGACTAAGAAAATGGAAGAAGGAATAATATGTTGTGGTTGAAGATACTACGTGCATTAGAGACGCAGTGAATACTTTCATTTTTGTGTTCACTGCTGAGAAGAAGAATGTCAGAGAACCACCACTGAATGATGCCCTAGATAAAAAAATAGTCGATACAAGTCGAGGAATCAAGGACCTATTTGTGAACAAGAGTTGACAAGGAAAAAATTGAAGTAACACTTGTTAAGAAAAATTACATCGCCTTCCAACTCGATTCAGAACACTCAAGACAAGTATGGAAATTTTGCCACCACAAAGAACACTTTCGCCAACAGTAAAATCAAGTCTACCACTCTGGAAGTGTCAAATAGACATTAGGGGAATTTTTAGGTCTAAAATGGGCCTCCTAAGAAAATTATAAAATAATATTGGAAATAATAAAATAATATTTGATCACATCATCAAATTTTAGAGGGAAAAAAAGAAAAACTAATTTTTCAAATCGTATTTTCAACTTATCTCCCTATGGGTTTACTCAAATTTCAATCGGAAACACTCGTTGGATGCATAATTCGATTTATCATCCAAGGAGTACCCATGTTGCATACTTTTGATGGATCTTGCTATATGAAAAATGCGAAACACATCAAAAACGTGATTCCAAAAACGTTTTTTCTTGTATTTCTCATTTTTCGTGTAGCAGGGTCCATCAAAAGTATCCAACATGGGTACTCATTGGATGAGGAATTAAATTTTGCATCCAAAAAGTACTCCCGCTCGAAATTTGAGTAAAACCTTAGGGAGATAAGTTGAAAATACGAGTTGAAAAAAGTAGTTTTATTATTTTCTTATTTTTTATTATTTTTACTTTTTTACTCCAAAATGGTGAATCATCCCCCATGGTTGACATCATCATCTTGAATCCTATTGTTTATTATAAAGTTTATTTTTTTTGTACATTTTTCTTAGGAGGCCCATTTTAGACCTCAAAATTCCCCTAATGGCTACTCCAAACACTTCGGAAATGCCTACTTCACTGGATTATAATATAGGGAAGAAATGAAGAAATCTTGTGCAAAGATTTCGATCTCGAGCTTACAAGGATAGCCATCCAGCAGGAATTTCTTGTTTTTGCCCTTGAACAGAATTCATCAAGTGATAATGCTTCTTCATAGAAGGGGTCTGGTAAGTCTTTTGCTCCCCCAGAATCAGTATTTAACACATTGAAATTAGAAGCTAACACTCTCTGCCCTTCGTTTTTATTGACTTTCAAAATTTTCAATTACAATGTTTACAATTGTTTATTTGACTCTAGTGTATCCGTAAACATAATGGAATTATATATTTCCAAGAAAAACAATGCTAAATGGGATAAGACCAATGCACAAATAATTCATCTAGACATGTCTCTTGTCCAATTTAATGGTGAACTCAAAAATGTTTTTATTTTCCTATCATCTGATCAATGGGTTCACCAATGTATAAACATAATATTTGTGGATAGGCCAAAAGCCTACAGTGTATTTCTAAGTAGAGAATAGTCTACCAAACTACAAGGGTATTTTTCTACCAATTGGTTGCATCCATGGCTTTCGTACAAGGGAAGGAATAACCAAATCTAGGTGGAATAAGAACCTTACATGAAACACATTATCACACCCTTCGAGGGGAAAAATGAGCTTTATGCTTTCACATATTTAATTTTTGTAATTCTTTTTTTTTATCAGGGTTGCTCTAGACACACTCATAGGCCAAAGAGAACTCATAATAGGTCAAAATTCAAATTCGTCAGATTTTTCTCAAACAAAAACCAGATCGAAGTGTTTGTTGCCATGATTCTAATGGTACAAATGACACTCCAATTTGAGCTTGTATGAAGAAGATATGGTTGGTCAAAGTTTTGGTCAAAGAGGGCAATGGGCTAGGTTTAAGGGTCCTACGATTTGACTGACACCGAGGCGTGAAACCTAGCTCCCAAGAGCTGGTGAAATTTTGAAATGATTAATTTTTCCAATGACCCTTAATTTCAGAAAAAAATTGAGAAGGGCCTATATATTATAAAAAACGAAAAAAGAAGAAGAAAATAGTGAGGTGATCGGCCAGAAACCCCGCCACCCCCCAAACCACCAACGAAAATGCTTAAACATAAAAAATAATTGTTATGTATGGATTGGTGGGCCTCCAACCCACCACACCCTCCACAACCATAGGATATTAAAAGAAACATGTGGTTGGGTTGGGGCCACATGGTGCGGACCCCGATCACCATAAACAACATATATCATATATGAGTCGAGACCGGTGGGGCTTAAACCCTCCTGGACCATGTGTCCAGCCCCCATGGGCAGTATCACAACCAAACCTATTAACCGTTTCCGTTTCAATGCATAACCTTCAAAGTCATAATTAACCATCAACCATACCATTCCATGTTTAAACAACGTGATTGGAACCATGTTCGAAACCGATGAGAGTTGTAATTTTGGCTGCACTATAATTACATCAACCACCAAAAAAACATGTCAATTTTGGAGTGGGTGGGTTTTGAACCCGACCCTCCTCCAACGAAACACGTTCGTATGACGTTAGGCCAAACAACCTCATCGTTTAATCCGCTAATTCGATGTTTCTTTAACCCTTGTTCATCTTCTCCATGGGGAGGGGGGGGCAGCAGCATATCAAAGGCAAATTTCAGGAGAGGACTGGTGGAACCATCCACAATGGTCAAGGCGAAACCTTGCCTAGGAGAGGGTGTGGAACCCTAGCATAGATTCCTGAAATATTCCTTGGGAGGTAAAATTTTACTATGACGAAACATTATCAACTTTATAGTCATTTTTCACAAAATTTCGCAGGGAACACGATGGTGAGGTTGGATTCACCATATGGATAGAAAAATTACAGGCACCTCATAGCATGGAATCTTTGAAGAATCATGGGGAATCTAAAATATTCTCAAAGTCCTATATTTTTATGGTGTCGGAATTGGACGAGTTAGCAGTCGATTTTACACTACTCGACACCAGAAATTCAGTGGTCCAGTTAGTTTCAATAACTAAGTCTTTAATTTTTCATCCATCTTCGAATGTGAAGGTACATGATGCAGTCATGTCATGTTTCCTTTTGTTATTTCTGAGGTGATGTATTATACTTGAGATCCCTCTTTGACACAATATTGAGGGATGATTGTTATTACATTACTGTGAGATTATGATGCTTGTTTCCACATTTTTGTGATATTATATTAGCTTTTCATACTAAAGGGAAGCCCATTTTGAGTGAGGTTTCATGTAGGAGAACATCTCATGGAGAGACAAGCCACTCAGTTTGAGGGTTTATGTCCTTGCTTTGACAAAGAATAGTCCATGTACATCATCTTCATTTCCAACAATATATGAAGCGGCCTACACTCTCTTGACATCGGGCCTAGAGACGTAGCCCACAATGGGTGAAATTTGTTATCAAATGTGTCATGTTATTTATTTTCCTGTCATCATTATGTTTCCTCTTATTTAAGCATGCACATGTGGTTCTTTATGCTATTTTAAATGCAGTTCTAACAACATCACATAAGTAAAAGATCTTGGATAATTATGGCACTTGAAGGAACCTAGATCATTTTTCGAGACTGAACTTGGGTGATATCTTGATCAATCTTCCCCAATCCCACCAGACACATAGTTGTAACTCCTTCCTAGTCCAACTGGAAAAAATATGGGAGTTTTCGCCACTATAACAGGGAGTCTTCACCATTACATGGGAGTTGTTTCCATGTGGCATAATAACACATCAACACTCCAGTACCCTCATAAAATTAGTTGTTTGTAGTTGATAAGGGTTATTAAATGGATTTGTTGAGTTATTTAATAAAAGAAGAGTCATTTTTGTATTCAAACTCTGCAAAAAAAATATCCCTAGGAAGTCTCCAAGTGATGTAATCCAATTTGAAATAGGTATCTGAGGCGGTAATTCGAAGATATAAAGGTGGAAAATCATTTGTATGAGTCCTCACTCAATAAATGAGTGAGTTTTAGAGTTAGAAAGGGTTGATGGATGTTATATTGCAAATTTCTATTGTAAATATTTTTATCAGTAATATACAGTGGCATCAGACTTATTTGCTTACCTGAGATTCATTGGTATTCTTATGAGTTTTTGTCTTTTATGTCATTTTATTCTATCTTCAGTATCCTATTTTTTTGATTACTTAGAATTCATGTTCAACATTCTCTAACTTCCTTCAAGCATCTAGTCTATTGTAAATGTTATGTTTCATCAAAATACACGTCTCAGCTTCCATTAGATAAGTTTCATATGTCATTGAGTTTTTATACTGAATCCATATGCCCAATGGTATTTATTTGTTTACATATTTCACCTGGACAAAAATACATTTAAAGCCAATTTCAGAGTTAGCCATTTTTTGATCTTCATTTACCTAATATCATCTTATCCTTGAGAGAGACCTCTCAATCTAGAAAGGCTAAGTTCCAACTAAAAGTAGGTTTGAAATAGTTACTCTGAGTTGACTGTTGAAACATCCCATCAGTATCAATTTAGTGATAACATTTTGGTGTGTTTTATAGGAGACTGAAGATACATTTTCCCAAAATTTTGTCCTCAAACATAAACACTGAACTCTTGAAGGTAGAAAGAGCACAAAAGCATTCAAGGCTACATTCTACCTTGGTGACTCCATTCTTAAATAATTCATAAATTCATATCTTCATGGTGACTCCACTACTTGAGGATAAGTAGATTGATGACATTCCAAGATGAGTTCTATTGCAAGAAAGACTGCCAGGTATGCCCCTATGAGTTGGTCTCACATCCCTGGTGTTGGGACTCCATAGTTTGCAAGATTGGAAAGTACAAATGTTGCAGAGCCTATATCAAAACCACTTTGGAATCTGAGGACCTAGCCATCCTAGATTCAGAGAGGGATCTCTCTATGTATGTGTTCAAATATATGATCTTTAAGGCTTGAAGTATTATTTTAGGCTAGTTATGAAGAACAAGGTTTCTTTTTTTTGTTTGGTTGGGCAAGATAACATGAAGATGAAGGAAGTTTGTATGAAGGGTGAAGGTGTAAGTAAATGAAGGAATGTTTCAGTTGATAAGAAAATCAAGGAACAACATCAATCCATTGGGCTATGGAGTCATAAGAGGGTTTAATTGAACATCAAGGTTCAAGAGTGGTCCATGGGGAAGTCATCTATGTCAAAGGATCTCTTTAAGTTGATTTTATGGAATGAAACACTAAAAAATGGAGTGAGGGAAATTAAAGAGATGAGGGAACAAAGGACAGCCTAAGATTAGGTAAGTACCTTGAAACTGGCCTGCTTTTGGCATGCACTTAAGGAAAAACACAAAAGTAACCTAAGATCAGGTAAGTACTTTGAAACTAGCCTGCTTTTGATGTACTTTCTAGAGAAGACATTAAAAAACATAGAATAGCTTAAGATCAAGTAAGGACTTTTAACTTAGCATGCTTTCAACAAATTTAAAGGGAAAAAATTCATGATAAACATAAAAAGTAGTCTAAGATCAGGTAAGTACTTTTAAACTAGCCTACTTTCAGCATACTCTTAAGGGAACTTTTCAAAGCAACTGTTTGGAGAAGGAACTAGAGGACAGGGTTAACCATAGACTTCTCTAGCTCAATATTTAATTAGCAAACTTATCAAGAACATCCAAAGACAATATCCCAAGTTGTAATTAGGAAATTTTGGCTTAACAACACTTCACTGGTTATACTCTATTGAATCATCTTTAAATAAACAATTAGTAGAAAACATAAAGGATAAAGATTTATTAGTGAGACTTAGGGTACTTCAGAAGTAAATCCTAATCTATGTTTGCTGTTCTTTATCAGAGAAAAGTGGAAAGAATGGAAACAATAATAAATTAACAATTTACAGTGAGAAACACATCACCATTGACATAGACCAGGATCCCATAAATTAGCTATTTGTATTTGATGTTCAAACCAGTTACAATCTTCAAGTCCAGTGGGTCTTTACAACTTCAAACTTCTCATCTCAGCTTATGTGTCTTCAATTACAAAACAGATCTACAGCAGATTCAAAAGCTATTTACATGTAACAGATATCCAGAGACCAACCTCTATAATTTCTTCTACAAAAGTAGTTATAGAAGAATGAGGAGGTGGAGTGTAAGAAGGGTTCATCTGTTCAATTAATGCAGAGTAAGAGATTCTCAGCCTTTGAAGGGCCAAATGGAGAAGGAATGACATGAATTAACTCTGCTAATAGATTATTACATTAAATTTCATCAACTTTAGTCACTTTTATTGACTTTAGGGGTTTTTGGTAGGTTGGTAGTTAATGCTGAGTTGTATTTTAGAAATTTCTCTGACTATGTAATTAATATGCACTCTTTTTTGGTGAATTCAACTTGCAGGTGGCATTATGAGGAGCAATAGCCTCAATGATGTGGCATTTTGGAGGCTTTCTTGACTGATCTGTCTCTTTAACTCTTTAATCACTAATATTAATCTTTTAATTTGTGCTTTAAGTCTTTTTCCGATCATCTTTGGGATTTTTCCTTTCTGTTGAGTGGATTAACATTTAATCCCTTGTTTTAACTGTGATTTTGACTATTAATCCTTTGTCTCTATGCATATCCCTTATTTTCTATGAACAGGTATCTAGGCGTGCTGAGGGTTTCATTTGTTTTATCAGTTTTAATGGAGTGCTGATAAACACCCATAAACCTCGTAAATCTCCTTTTACACTTTAAGCCCCAAGGATTGTCATCCCGGGGGGTTTTCGCTACTGAGCTAGCTGTGGAGGACTTTTCAATGCTTAAGATGCCTTTAAAAACATGAAACATAAACAAATAATTATAAAAAATCCTGCGGCATGGGATAAACTTCTTATAGAGGTTGGCGGAGGGCGGAAAGAGTAGTGAGGAGGGGAAAATGCAGGCGGAGGAGGTTCCATGGGAAAAATATGCGAAAACAGGTTTAATTTTGAATGTTGGACGAAAAATGTGGATTGGTGGTTTTTGAAATACCATGGGTGGTTTTCGCGCAATGTTGGAGTGGTAAATGGTTTCGGCCGAATTGAACGCGATCCAGTTGTATTGTGCCGCGTGTCTTTCTCGATGCCACTGGTATCGCATGATTTTGGAGTGTTAAACTCCGGGAGAAAAAGTTGCGCGATATTGATCGTAGACCGTTGGATCTGGGGGTAAGATCCAACGGATATGGGGAAGCGCGATGGAGAGAGGTGCACGACGAGATTTTAGTGGGGGCTAGGTGTCAGCACATGATTGGATGAGGGCTTTGCGAAATGGATGGTGGGTCCAAAGGAGTTGGGTTGTTGGGATGAACGAGGATCGTTAGATCCTATGGATCTACGGTGTAGATCTTATCGAGATATTTTTATTGAGGCAGGAAAAATATAAAGAAAAGGCAGGACTTTCATGGAAATGCCGATGTGATGGGGGCTTAAGAAATTGGGACTAGGCTTGGTCATATGGTGGTATGCGTGACTAGGGGCCAATGGAAGGAGGGGCTTATCGCATCGGCGGGGGAAAGGGGAGTGAGGTAATGTAAACAAAACAACGCCAATGCGATAAAAAAATTGCGATGCGATGAGCGCTTAGCACTCGATCACAGGCGCATGGCCATATGACGAAAAAGGATCTGGGGGCTAAGCCAGAAAGGACTTATCGCATATCGGCGAGATAAGGGTCCGAGGCATATGAAAAGTGATTTTTCCGATATGCGATGATTTTGGTCGGGGCCTTCGCATCGGAAAAAAGAAGTTTTTCAAAGGAAAAAGGTTGTGATGAAAGAAAAAAGGTCGATAGGCCACAGGGCTTAGTGCTTTGGTCATAGGACCGGGTCACGTGGCAAAAAAAAGGGGCCAAGGGCTTTAAGCGAAAGGGGCTTAAGGCCTATAAAAGGGCGGAAAATATTTTTATGTGTTTTTGGGGTTTTTTGAGATTTTTCTAAGTTTCGATAGAAGAAAAGGAAGGGTTTTTAAACCATAAGAGGGATTTCATGGTTTTTAAAAGGATTTTTTGATGAAATGGATGGTAAAACATAGAATTTTCTAAGGAAATGGAGGATGAATGAAAGGGAAAAAATGAATGAAATGGGTTTTTAGAAAATGATGGAAAAATAGCCTAAAATAATAGTCTCTTTTGATATTAGCAGGATTTCTTGGTGGATTTTGGAAGTGGAAAAATCAGGGAAATGGGATTTTTGGACAAGGGATACAAAGAGGCTACAAGAAGTCACAAGTTTTCTTAGGAAGCTTGTTTCTTGCAGACTAAATACTTGTTTTAGCCATCATTTGCTGAAACAAAATTTACTAATGCTTAACAGTGGCTCCACTTGGGGATGGAAGCTCCTAGGAGGTGTCAAGAACTTTCAGATTTTGATCTCTGGGATGCACAAACTTGTGCCTTTATCCATGACAACCTCTTCTTCAATGATTATGCTACTTTTAGAAAAGATTATTAGTATTTCATATCAGCAAACAAATTCTCCCAATCATTCTACCTACCCAACCTGCTTCCTAACATTTTTTCTTCAGAAGGTGCATTTGGACTTGCAGACCTTGAACATCAATATTTTATTCTTTTCTAAAAGCAAGAAACTCTAATATAAATCTACCCTTATTTCTTCCATGAGTTCAGATTAAACTGTTGAACTCATAAGTTCTCTACCTAAGCTACTATCTGCTAGGATTAGACTGTCTAGCAGATTTTATTCTCTATCCTCTAAAAGAGAAATTTAAACATAGTCAAATCAAGATTAGATTGTCTGATTTGTTGTGGTGTCTATGGCTGCATGTACAAGCTGCACATAGACTTTATTTGCAAAAATTTAAGACAAAATTGTGAAGGCTTAAGATCTGAAAAATATAAAATATCCTTCATCCTTTCTTTCAGCTCTGGATTTAATCTTTTTCAAGTTGTTCTTTTCTTTTCTCTTGGTTCAGATTTTGAGCATATTGGCACCAATTCTACATCAATCTTACAGGTTCAGTTTGTTTGAACCACTGTTTTTCTATCCTATTCTATTCTACTAATAAGCTAAGATTGAACAGTTTGGAAAATATTCTTCACTAACCTATCAGCAGAAAATTTAAATCTATCTAGTCATGATTAGGCTGTATGACTAAATAGCAGTGTTCTTTTTGATAGTGGCATTTAAGCTTGCACACTTTCATATTTTTCTTTTTTTTTGGTATGGGGCTATACCTTTGTTCTTTTATTTCTGTCCTCTTATTTCATTTTTTTTATTGTTTTTGTATTTTCTCTTTTTCAAATTCAAAGCAGAAAACAAAAAACTAACTAAATGCTCACAGACTGATCTTTATTGCTTTCCTATCTAACCTATTCTAACTTGGAAATATTTACATGTTTTACCTAACAAAATCTCTTTTCCAATACATCCAATCAATCAAATGGTTCCATGACTGGTCTATGCTCATCTCTTTGAGCATGCTAGGTAAACAACATGGGCTCTCCCATCTCACTTGTTTCTTAGCAGCAGTGCTAAAAATATTCCTTGGTATTTGCAACAAACTACTCTTAACAATAGTTATCCCTTCTTCAAATGTCTTCAAAAAATCAACATAGGGATCTTGAAATAATACCAGGTTGTGAGTATTTGAAAGATAAGGGTAAACCAAGATCATTTCTCTTCCACTAGATCAAGAAAATATTCTTTTGAGAAAGAAAATCTTCCTCATCTTCATTATCATATGAACTGGAGGACTCATCATATTTGGCAGTGCTTTCATCTTGCAGTCCTGGTATGTTCTGACTTGATGGACTGAAATCATTGAAGAGGTCATTAAATTCTTGAGTAGGGGTCTCTTTTATTATCTCAACCTTTTCAGGAGAAGTTTCTTTATATTCATCATGCTCAAGAAATTATTCTTTGTTTTCCTCTTCCACCTTTGAGCTAAAAGACTGCTGATTCCAAATTATGTGAAAGTTGTTTATGATGGGTTGGATTGGTTGATTGTTGCTTTCAAGCTGATGATAAGGAATTTTGTGACACCAATAAATTTTTGGTTGCCCTGCATGATTAGTTTATGTTTGAAGCTCATCATCATCATCAGACTGATAAAAAATTGGACAATCATTAGTATAAAAAATCTCATCCATCAAGCATATTGGGTTATCAGCTTGTTTTTCTTTAAGCTGATCTACAAGTTTATTTTCTGGTTCAATACAACAAGGTTTGGTAGGTAAATGAGCAGGAGTGTTTTTTTTATAAAAAATTTTAGAGGCTGGCTGTTTGTTTAATATTTGATCATTTTCTTCTTCTGTCAAAAGAGGGATTTCTTTTTCAGCATGGATAGAAGAACAACAGTCCTCTTTCTCTTGTGTTAACTAGTTTTGAGGCTATATGTATTCTTGAGCCTCTTCTAGTGAATCTTCACTTGAGTTTGTAGGGAAAATTTGAGGATTTTCTATTGTTTCCTAATCTTCTTTTGTTTCAAACAATTCCTCATGATTATTATGATACTCAGTTTGCATATAAATTTCATGAGTTGTTTCTTTTACATTATCAGGATGCCACTCTTCTCTTAAAATCTGAAATGAGTTATAACATAGAGGGAGAGTCCCTGTATGTGTTGATTTAGCTTATATTTCAAGTTCCGTGTTTTCTACGTGGCTACTTGTTTCCTCAAAGTACTGCTCACTATTAGTATTTGCAATTTGGTCATGAAGTTCTCTTAACAGAATAGTACAAGATATAGGGAGGCAATCAGGAGTTTCTTGACAACCTTCTTCATTGTTTTCTTTGTAACCTCGCTCATCATCTTCTATAAAGTCTTGATCATCATACATATCTTTCTCATTGTCTAGGGCTTGTAGTGGTTGAGTTTGTTCTTGATCTGAAAAAAGCATGGGTTGTTCTAGATCATCAATATTTAGATTAGCCTCATACCTATCCATTATCTTTCCAAACATGTATAGCATTTTTTCCATCATGGCCAACCATTTTGCTCTTGGGTCTATATCTGAATCCATGTTTGTAAATCAGAAAAGGGGTCACTATATTTGGTCAACCAGTTCAGAGTCTTCTACCAGTGGAGTCATTTGCTCTTCTGAGAGTTGTGGAGTCGCCAGGTGGATGATTTAAATTTTTCTGTTCACCAAAAATATGATTGGGTTTTCTCAATGCATTCCCAAAGGAGTCTACAAAGACTGGAGGGGTAATAGGCCTACTGGGGGCCAGTGGAGTCACCAGGTGGAAATTTTTAGCTCTTTTGGAGATAAAATGTTTTATGTTCCACCACCATTTATTGATTTACATACCAATCTAAAAAATTTTGGGTCTTCTGAGGTCTTAAATATGTATAATATGTAATTTACTCAGAAATCCCCAGTATGGTCGCTAGTATGTTGGGACTCCGTAGTTTGCAAGATTGGAAAGTACAAACACTGCAGAGCCTATATCAAAACCACTTTGGAATTTGAGGACCTATCCATCCTAGATTCAGAGAGGGATATCTCTATGTATGTGTTCAAAGATATGATCTTTAAGGCTTAAGTATTATTTTAGGCTAGTTATGAAGAACAAGGTTGTTTTTTTTTTTTTGGTTGGGTAGGGTAACATGAAGATGAAGGAAGTCTGTATGAAGGGTGAAGGTGTAAGTAAATGAAGGAATGTTTCAGTTGATAAGAAAATCAAGGAACAACATCAATCCATTGGGCTATGTATTCATAAGAGGGTTTAATTGAACATCAAGGTTCAAGAGTAGTCCATGGGGAAGTCATCTATGTCAAAGGATCTCTTTAAGTTGATTTTATGGAATGAAACACTAAGAAATGGAGTGAGGGAAATTAAAGACATGAGGGAACAAAGGACAGCCTAAGATCAGGTAAGTAATTTGAAACTGGCCTGCTTTTGGCATGCATTTAAGGAAAAACAAAAAAGTAACCTAAGATCAAGTAAGTACTTTGAAACTAGCCTGCTTTTGATGTACTTTCTAGAGAAAACATTAAAAAACATAGAATATCTTAAGATAAAGTAAAGACTTTTAACTTAGCCTGCTTTCAACATATTCAAAGGGAAAACATTCATAATAAACATAAAAAGTAGTCTAAGATCAGGTAAGTACTTTTAAACTAGCCTTCTTTCAACATAATCTTAAGGGGACTTTCAAAGCAACTGTTTGGAGAAGGAACTAGAGGACAGGGCTAACCATAGACTTCTGTAGCTCAATATTTAATTAGAAAACTTATCAAGAACATCCAAAGACAATATCTAAAGTTGTACTCAGGAAATATGGGCTTACCAACTCTTCACTGGTTATACTCTATTGAATCATATTTAAATAAACAATTAGCGGAAAACATAAAGGATACAGATTTATCAGTGAGACTTAGGGTACATTAGAATTAAATCCCAATCTATGTTTTCTATTCTTTATTAGAGAAAAGTGGACAGAATGGAAACAATAAGAAATTAACAATTTACAGTGAGAAACACATCACCATTGACATAGACTAGGATCCCATAAATCAGCTATTTGTATTTTATGTTCAAACTAGTTACAATATTCAAGTCCAGTGGGTCTTTACAGCTTCAAACTTCTCATCTCAGCTTATGTGTCTTCAATTACAAAACAGAGCTACAAAAGCTTCAAAAGCTATTTACATGTAACAGATATCCAGAGACCAACCTCTATAATGTCTTCTACAGAAGTATTTATAGAAGAATGAGGAGGTGGAGTGTAAGAAGGGTTCATCTATTCAATTAATGCAGAGTAAGAGCTTCTCGGCCTTTGAAGGGCCAAATGGAGAAGGAATGACATGAATTAACTCTGTTAATTGATTATTACATTAAAGTTCATCAACTTTAGTCACTTTTATTGACTTTGGGAGTTTTTGGTAGGTTGGCAGTTAATGCTGAGTTGTCTTTTAGAAATATCTTTGACTGTGTAATTAATATGCACTCTTTTTTGGTGAATTTAGCTTGCAGGTGGAATTCTGAGGAGTAATAGCCTCAATGATGTGGCATTTTGGAGGCTTTCTTGATTGATCTATCTCTTTAACTCTTTAATCACTGATATTAATCTTTTAATTTGTTCTTTAAGTATTTTTCTGATCATATTTAGGATTTTGTCCTTTCTGCTAGCTGGATTAACCTTTAATCCCTTGTTTTAACTGTGCTTTTAACTATTAATCCTTTGTCTCTATGCATATCCCTTATTTTCTATGAACAGGTATATGGGCACGCTGAGGGTTTCATTTGTTTTATCAGTTTTAATGCAGTGCTGATAAACACCCATAAACCCCGTAAACCTCCTTTTACACTTTAAGCCCCAAGGATCATCATCCCGGGGGGTTTCCGCTACTGAGCTAGTTGTGGAGGACTTTTCAATGCTTAAGTTGCCCTTAAAAACCTACAACATAAACAAATAATTAAATAAAATCTTGCGGTGTTGGATAAAATTCTTACAGAGGCTAGCGGAGGGTGGAAAGAGCAGTGAGGAGGGGAAAATGCAAGCGGAGGAGGTTCTGCGGGAAAAACCTATGAAAATAGGTTTAATGTTGAATATTGGAGCAAAAATGCGGATTGATGGTTTTTGAAATACCATGGGTGGTTTTCGCACAATGTTGGAGTGGTAAATGGTTTTTGCCAAATATAACGCGATCCAATTGTATTGTGCCACGTGGCTTTCTTGATACTGTTGGTATCGCGTGATTTTGGAGTGTTAAACTGCGGGAGCGAAAGTTGCACGATATTGATCGTAGACCGTTGGATCTGGGGGGTAAGATCCAACGGCTGTGGGGAAGCGCGATGTAGAGAGGTGCACGACAAGATTTTAGTGGGGGCCAGGTGTCAACACATGATTGGATGAGGGCTTTTTGAAATGGATGGTGGGTCCAGAGGAGTTGGGTTGTCAGGATGAACGAGGACCGTTAGATCCTATGGATCTACGGTGTAGATCTTATTGGGATAGTTTTATCGGGACAGGAAAAATATAAAGAAAAGGCAGGTTTTTCATAGAAATGCCGATGTGATGGGGGCTTAAGAAACTGGGGCTGGGGCCTGGTCATATGGCGATATACGTGACCAGGGGCCGATGGAAGGAGGGGCTTATCACATCAGCAGGGGGAAAGGGAGCGAGGTAATGTAAACAAAACAACGTCGATGCGATAAAACAATTGCGATGCGATAAGCGCTTAGCGCCCGGTCACTGGCGCATGGCCATATGACGAAAAAAGGAGCTGGGGGCTAAGCCATAAAGGACTTATCGCATTTTGGTGGGACAAGGGTCTGGGGCATATGAAAACTAATTTTGCTGATATGTGATGATTTTGATCGGGGTTTCGCACCGAAAGAAAGAATTT
Source organism: Pinus albicaulis (assembly GCA_034641835.2). Lineage (NCBI taxonomy): Eukaryota > Viridiplantae > Streptophyta > Pinopsida > Pinales > Pinaceae > Pinus > Pinus albicaulis. The sequence continues at coordinate 84,105,469 of CM076574.1, read as the reverse complement.
TTTGAAAGGAAAAAGGTTGTGATGAAAGAAAAAAGGCCGATAGGCCACGAGGCTTAGTGCTTTGGTCACAGGACCGGGTCACGTGGCAAAAAAAATGTGCCAAGGGCTTTAAGAGAAGGGGGCTTAAGGCCTATAAAAGGGCGGAAAAGGTTTTTATTTGTTTTTGGGGTTTTTAAAGATTTTTCTAAGTCTCGATAGAAGAAAAGGAAGGGTTTTTAAACCATAAGAGGGATTTCATGGTTTTTAAAAGGATTTTTTGATGAAATGGATGGTAAAACATGGATTTTTCTAAGGAAATGGAGGATAAATGAAAGGGAAAAAATGAATGAAATGGGTTTTTAGAAAATGATGGAAAAATAGCCTAAAATAATAGTCTCTTTTGATATCAGCAAGATTTCTTGGTGGATTTTGGAAGTGGAAAAATTAGGGAAATGGGTTTTTTGGACAAGGGACACAAAGAGGCTGCAAGAAGTCACAAGTTTTCTCAGGAAGCTTTTTTCTTGCAGACTAAAGAATTTTTTTAGCCATCATTTGCTGAAACAAAATTTACTGATGGCTAACACCCAGTTTTCCAAATCCTTTGCCAATAGTTAATTGGATGAATTATCTTACTATATTTAAATATGAAAAGAAATATAATGTTTGTCTTCACTTGGTTAGATTCCATATGCATGTACATAAGTTTCGAGTTGATTTTCTTGAGGATTGTCTCATGGAAATGTTTATGGTCACCCTAGAGGGTGAAGCTATAATATGGTATGAAGGGTTGCAACCGGGAAGCTTGTTCTCTCTAAGATATTTCCATAGGAATTTCTTAAAACATTATGAGAAAACTCATTCTTCTTTATCACTGTTACAAGAATGCTATGATTTTTGTGAGGTTTTCAATTCATATCTTAAAAGTCTTGGTGATAATGGAGAGTGAAAGGATGAGGATATGTTAGAGGCATTTTATTATTTGTCTTCTCATGTTAGTTTTCATGATAATCAAGAAGGTTTCCAAAAAATAGATGTGTCTTATTTTCTTGAAGATGAAATGGATGATCACTTTGACAACCAAGTTATATCCTATGAAATTTGTGAAAATTTGCAACAATTTTCCCAATATTTAGGTGATAAAGAGGAACATAAATATGGGCAGGAGCAAGGAGAAGATTATGAGAAACATTTTTCTTTTCATCAGGAGGAGTTTGTTTCCTTGACTTTGCCTAAGACTGTCATGAGGAAGCACTAATGGAGAATAATTAGAAAGTTTTTGATCTACAAGTTTGTGTCCCAAAATGTCTTGCTACAAATTTAAATGATCAAAAAATTTCATTTGTGCATGATGATATACATGAAGTTCTAATTGTAATGCATGAAAAATCATTTCTAAACATCCATGTAGCACATGATATGGTTCCTCCCATTGAATATTTTCATGAACAGTCAGAGTTGTGTCTCAAGAATGATGTTGAAAATGAAGACATAAAACATAGAAAACCTGCAGTTATGAATGAAAATTATCATTTGGATCATCAATACAAGATACTTTTCAGTGTTTTCAAGGATCCTATTGTTGCTTTGCTGATTTCATTAAAAGAGGATTTTTTTCATGATTATCAAGATCCTTTTGTAATCCTATTTCAGTCATTAGCGAAGGTGGGGTTTCTTCATTTATAAGTTTAGATTATGGATTCAATTTTTATTCTGAGTTGCTAATAGATGGTCCACTGAAGAACAATCAAGAAGCCCAGGTGTTGGATCACCTCTTTGACTAGTTATACTAGAGGTTTCATATTTCTTGAATTGAAAGTTTGGTCTTCAGTTGTTAGAGTAGATTTGTACACAAATAAGTAGTCTAAATCAGCGTTTCAGTTTTCAGCATGGTTAGTTTCAGTATCCAGTTTTTAGTTTGCAAGCTTGTACTATTCAATTTTCAGTTTGTATAAGTGGTTTGGTTTCAGAATAAATATAATTTTGAAGGTTTGGGATCATCGCAATGGATAAGGCACTGGAGCTACAAGTTATTTGATGTACCTCATGGGTAGATCATCCCAAGTGGAGCCAATATTATCATCAATAACAATTAGGTTGATTAGAGAGGTCATTTTGCATTAGGTCTAGTGTGTTTATCAAATAAATTCATGAGAATAGATAAAATTTCATGAATTTTTCTATAGTCCTAAAGGTTAAAAGTGTTCCTATGCCATGTCATTAAAGTCTTGTCATAAGAAAAATCCAAAATATCCCATGCATGATTAAATCTTGTCATTACAATGAATTTCACAAGAATACCAAAGTTCGTAGCAAAATTAGTGTAAAACAGTCAGAATTTGCTACGAACTTGCCTAAAAGCTCTGTTTCTGCAGCAAGAGAGAATTTTAATGCTTTTTAAGAATTAAATGTCTTCTTGAAGCACATTAGTCAGTTGGGATGTTCAAAGAGTATCAATGGAGTCTTTGGTTAGTGAGAACACTCATCATAGAGGAAGATTAGGCTTCCAGCTCATCATGGTAGAGTCCACGTAAACGCATCATCAAGCATAAAAACACATCACTTGTGCCACCTCACCATTGGATAGCTCACCATCTAAATTTAGGTTTACAAGGTCTTAAATCTAGTGTATCAGTTGGCTAACACCTCATCATGATTAGTTTGGTTCAATGAAGATGGTACAAGAAGAATTGAACAAAAGGGTGTTAAAGTGATTATGTAAGATGATGATGTTGAAATATGGTAAGGCAACACATATTTGGACCATATTATATATAATATTATAATACCAGGCATGTATAAGATTTACTAGTGTTTTCAAGGTGAAAATAAGAAAAAATTACAAAAAATCTGCCAAACTAGGTGAGTTCGTAGCATGCTCCAGGCTTAAGGCTGAGTTTTCACTACGAACTCACTGTAGGTTTCCTTAAGCTAAAAATCCTACAAAAAATACATCGTAGAGGGTACTAGAGGCATGTATTAGCTTATTAGACCCAAGGAAGACCCTCAAAAAGTCAGAGAAGTCAAAATGGTTGCAGAAAATGCCAAATGGAAAATGCTACGAACTCTTCACTACGAACTCTCGTGAAATTTCTTGTACATGATTGTTTTAGCAATCAGCTTCAAGTTTAATTTCTGACCAAATGAAAAATAATTTTTGAAATTTGAAAGAAAATTTTCTTCAATAAAATCCCATCTACAAAAACCTATCTCAGTTTCTGCAAATCCATCAGGATTTCGAAATTATGCACTCATCTTTGAGGCCTATTTTTCAGAATTTTCACTAACTAGATTTATGAAACATTTGTAAAATTCGACTTGGAGGAGGTCCAACTTAGCATACACGTGGCATAATGACACAGCAGCACTCCAATACACTCAAAAAATTAGTTGGTTGCAATTTATAAGGGTTATTAAATGGATTTGTTGAGTTATTTAATGAAAGAAGAGTCCATTTTGTATTCAAAATCTGCAAAAAGAAATATCCCTAGGAAGTCTCCAAGTGATGTAATCCTATTTGAAATAGGTCTCTGAGGTGGGAATTTGAAGCTATCAAGTTGGAAAATATTTTTTATAATTCCTCACTCTATAAATGAGAGAGTTTTAGAGTTATAAAGTGTTGATGGATGTTATATTGCAGACTACTATTGTAAATCGTTTTATCAGTAATATATGGTGGCAAAAAAGTTATGTTCTTATCTAAGATCCATTGGTATTCTTATGATTGTTTGTATTTTATGTTCTGTTATTATATCTTTAGTATCCTAGTTTTTTGATTACTTATAATTCATGATCAACATGATCTAACTTCGTTCAAACATCTATTCTGTTCTAAATGTTATGTTTCATCAGAATACACATGCCTCATCTTCCATGAGAGAAGTTTCATATCTCACTGATTTTTTATACTGACTCCATATGTCGAATGGTAGTTATTTATTTAAATGTCTCACTTGCAAAAAAATACATTTAAAGCCAATTTCAGAGTTAGCCATCTGTTGATCTTCATTTACCTAATATCATCTTTATCCTTGAGAGAGCCGTCTCAGGCTGGAAAGGCTAAGTTCCAACTAAAAGTAGGTTTGAAATAGTTACTCTGAGTTGACTATTTAAGCATCCCATCAGTATAAATTTAGTGATAACACACAGGGTCTTAGATAGATAGTGATCGGGTGCTTTGTTAAGGCACTCCTTGATGTGAAGTCACTAGTTCAATTCCTCGCCCTGAATTGGGTGATATATCGAACATGATGAATATGTAGTCCTGCCAACCTAACATTTGTTTTTTAATTTTGATTTGTTAAAAATGATATAATAATTTATGTAATTACTTTTTTTTTTATGTCGTATCTAATAACTATCTTCATTCGTCTATTATATATTATAGTAGAGTAGGGTTGTGGTGATTTTTATGTTTTCTCTAAAATTTCTCACTACCTCCATCCTCTCTTACTCACATACACATAATAGTGTCAACATAAGGCGTCATTTCTTAAATCAATAAGTAAAAAATAAATTCATGATTACCAATGTGAGGTGTTAATATATAAATCAATAACTGTCAATGTAATTAATACCTATAACTTACACATTATATTTAATTTTAAACAACTAAATTTTAAAAACACATTAAATAATGTTATCATTAGATTAATTCAATCATGAAATAAAATTTGGAGCATGTAAAAACACATATTTCAATAAATATTTTAGCAACAATCTATAGGCGACACAACTGTAATAGAGAAACAAGGGAATTGTTACTACTAAACAAGGAGTCGTCGCCATTAGAAAAAGGGAGTTTCCTAATTTCAACAATGATCACCTAAAATTGAGTTACTGTTTATGCATCCATAGTTATACAAAACTTCAAGTTGGTTACATCGAAAATTAATTTTTTAAATTTAGATTCATTAGTGTGAGTGTGAGGTGCCATCACCCTAACAATAATGGATTTAAGTGTATGTGAGTGAGAGGATGGAGATAGTGGGAAGTATTAGGAAAACATAAAAATCCCCAAAACCTACTCTACTTCTCATTTATATATGAAAGTGTAGAATGAAGAGAATTATTAGAGAAAATATTAAAAATAAGTAAATATGTTTCTATATCATTTTTTAACTAATCACAATTTTAAAAAACAAAAAATTTAAAAATTTAAAATTAAAATTAAAATTTATTTAAATTAATTTTACCATGTAACCAACTTGAAGTTTTGTATAAATATGGATACACAGAAAAAGTAGCTTCACTTAGTATTTTATTATCTAAAGTTGTCAAAGGATGCAACTCAAATATAGGTGATAGTTGTTGAAACTAGGAAACTCCCTTGTTCTAAAGGTGACAACTTCCTGTTACAGTGGTGGAAACTCCCTTGTTTCTCTATTACTGTTGCGACAACTCCCTTGTAATGGTGGCAACTCTCTTGTAGCTTCTTGTTGAAATAGAGTATCATATTTTTATTGAAATCCGTGTTTTTACATGCTTTGAATTTTATTTCTAGATTGAATTAATCGAATGATTAAATATGTTTTTAATTTTTAAAAGTTACTTATTTAAAATTAGATAGAATCTGTAAGTTGTAGGTACTAACTGTATTGATAGTTATTGATTTACACATTGTAACCTCATGTTAACACTAATAAATTACTCACATAAACATAAATTTATCAGTGTCAACATGAGGTGCATGTAAATTAATAACTACCAATGTAGTTAGTACCTACAATTTACAAATTCTATCTAATTTTAAACAAACAAGTTTTAAAAATGAAAAACTATTTTTTATCATAGATTAATTCAATTTGGTAACACAATTTGGAGCATGTAAAAATACTAATTTCAATAAAAATACAATACTCTATTTCAACAACAAGTGACATGCAAGTTGTCACCACTACAAGGGAGTTGTCGCAACTGTAATAGAAAACAAAGGAGTTGTCACTATTGTAATAGGGAGTTGTTGCCATTAGAACAAGGAAGTTTTCTAGTTTCAACAACCATCACCTACAATTGAGTTGTGACAATTGGCTAACTACTTTGTCTGTAAATCCATATTTATACAAAACATCAAGTTGATTACATGACAAAACTATTTTTTTAATTTTGATTTACTCATTTTAAAATTTTGATTTGTTAAAAAATGATATAAGAATTTATTTAATTGTTTTTAATCTTTTCTACATTAAAAATAATTAAATGAATTCATTTAATTATTTTTAATGTAGAAAAGATTAAAAATAAATAAATAAATTCTTATATTATTTTTTAACAAATCACAATTAAAAAAAAATTATATTTAAAAATTAATTTTGTCATGTAATCAACTTGAATTTTTGTATAAATATGTATTTAGAGTTAGACTAGTCAACTAAAGTTGTCAATTGTCGCAACTCAATTGTAGGTGATGGTTGTCAAAACTAGGTAACTGCCATGTTCTAATGGCCATAAAAATACTTACAACTTACAAATTCTATCTAATTTTATACAAATAACTCTTAAAAATGAAAAAAAATATTTAAGCATTAGATTAATAAAATTTGGAGCATGTAAAAACACAGATTTCAATAAAAATATGGTACTCTATTTTAGCAACAAGCTACAAGAGATTTTCCACCATTACAAGGCAATTTTTTTAACATTAATAGAGAAACACAAAATTTTCCACCACTGTAACAAGGGAGTTTCCACCACTGTAACAAGGAATTGTCGCCATTAGAACAAGGGACTTTCCTATTTTCAACTATCACCTATAGCTGAATTGGATCAATTGACAACTTTAGCTAATAAAACACTATGTCTGTGCATCCATATTTATACAAAACTTCAAGTTGGTTACATGGAAAATTTAATTTTTAAATTTAAATTTCTTTTTTTTTTAATTGTGATTTGTGAAAAAATTATATAAAAGTTTATTTAATTATTTTTAATTTTTTCTATAATAATTTTCTTCATTTTACACTTTCATATATATATATATGAGAAGTAGAGTAGATTTGGGGCATTTTTATTTTTTTTCTAATATTTTCCACTATCTCCATCCTCTCTCACTTATGTACACTGAAACTCATTAGTGTCACGATGATGGCACCTCACACTCACACTAATGAATTTAATTGTATGTAAGTAAAAAAGATAGAGGTAATGGAAAATATTGGAAAAAAAAACATAAAAATTCCCCCAAACCTACTCTACTTCTCTTTCATATAAATATATGAGAATCAGACGAAGAGAATTATTAGAAAATACATTAAAAATAGTTAAATAAATTCTTGTACCATTTTATAACAAGTCACAATTTAAAAAAATTAATTTAAAATTTATAACTTAAAAATTAATTTTGTCATGTAACAAACTTGACATGGATGCATAAACAACAACTCAATTGTAGGTGAATGTTGTTGAAATTAGGAAAGTAGTGATAATTCCACTGTTTCCTTGTTACAATTGTGGCAACTCCCTTGTAATGGCAACAACCCGCTTATAGCTTGTTGTTGAAATACAGTATTGTATTTTTATTGAAATATCTGTTTTTACATGCTCCAAATTTTATTGCCTTATTGAATTAATCTAATAATGAAATTATTTTATGTGTTTGTAAAATTTATTTGTAAGTTGTAGGTACTTTTTTATTTATGGATTTAAGCAATGACACCTTTTGTTGGCACTGATATATTTATGTGTATGTGAGTGAGAGAGGATGGAGGTAGTGAGAAATGCTAGAGAAAACATAAAAATCACCACAACCCTCCTCTACTATAATATATAATAGATGAATGAAGATAACTATTACAGACAACATAAAAAAATTAATTAAATATTATTATATCATTTTTAACAAATCACAATTTAAAAATAAAATAAAATTAATTTAAAAAAAATAAAAATTAATTTTAAAAATAGAAAAATCAAATTTATTTTTTTCCATGTAACTAACATGAATTTTTGCATAAATATGGATGCAAAAACATGGTAACTTCACATTGTGTTTTATTAGTTGAAGTTGTGAATTTTTGCAACTCAGTTGTAGTTGATTGTTGTTGAACCTAGGAAACTCCCCTGTTGTAATGGCAGAAACTCCTTTTTATAGTGGCAGAAACTCCCATGTAATGGCGAAAACTCCCTGTTATAGTGGAGATGGCGAAAACTCTGAGATTTCCCCATTACATTTGCATCAACTCCCCTGTAGTTGTGGCTAGTGTATAGTGTGTAGCTTGTTACAAAAAGTGAGTATTAATTTTTTTTTTTAATTTGTGTCTTTACACGCTGCAAAATTTATTAGTTTTTTTTAACTTGAGACAACATGAAGAGGATTAAAGCTATGTGTCTGCAACAAGAATAGCTACAAGGGAATGCTTAAAGTCCATATACATCTCACTGCAAGTCATGTATCAATAAGAACTAACAATCAATTCCAACAAATATAGAGGTCAAGCACCCACAAAATATAGTAACAAAAAATTGTAGTGGATATCAATCATATGGAAATGCCACTAAGGAGAAAAGATAGAATGTTTAAGGAAAGTATGAGTTCAGGCTACAAAATCCTCAGTTTAAATAAATCAAAATTTCACCCTTAATATTAGAACAAAACACGGGCATAGTGCAATTGCCAATTATCAAGAGACAACAATGTGTAAGAAATAATTAAGTTCAGTAAATTTCATGGATATTTTTTTATTTTTTTAAAACTTAGTAAATTTCAATAAACAACAGAGTAGTCATGTGTGAATAAGCAAAAAAAAACAATTCCAAGAGATAAACAAGTCAAGCGCCAACAAAATATACGAAAAAAATGGTAGTCAATATCAATCATATGAAAAGGCCACTAAGGAAAAAAAGATTGAATGTTTAAGAGAAGTATGCATTAGACTATAAAATCCCTAGTTTAAATAAATCAACCTTTCAAACTTAATATTAGAATAGAGCATTAGGGAATAATGCAATTGTTGATTATCACCAGACAACAATGTGTAAGTTGGCTAAGTTCACAGAGAAAATGGGTTTGATAGAATATAGAGTAACATGTATTAGAAAATTCCATTAAAAAATTTCACTTTAATAAATATAAAGTGTAGGTTTACATTAAGTAAAAAAAAAGAGTTAGAGAAAATAAATGAAAATGTCTTACATATTGGGGATGTTCAAGAAAAAACGAAGTCCAGAGCAGACTGTAAACCAAAAATTTATGTAAGAAACAGTGAAGTTCAGTAAATTTCATGGATATTTTTTTATTTTTTTAAAACTTAGTAACTTTCATGGGAACACTTTTACAAACCCATAAATTTATGTGAGACGCCATAAATATTGGTAAATTTCATGGATAATTTTTGAATTTTCTAAATATTAGTAAATTTCATTGGAGCATTTTCACATTTTTAGGAACCATTAATCAGAAATTTATGTGAGACATCGCAGTTCACCATAAACCATAGTTAAACTATTTATGTAAAAACTATAAATTCATAGTAAACATAAATATGAATATATGTAAATAAAAATACTATAGTGACTGATACAAAACCAAGAACACTTATCATAATTCATTCATGAAATGTTGTTTGTGGTTTCAACTCAGATGTTGTTCGTGGTTTCAACTCGAATGATACTAAGTTGTGATTTCCTCCCAAGACTCCCTAGGTGGAACTCAATCACAGTGCCATCACTCAATGAATCATTCAAGAACATTCGCTTCCATCTAGATATCATTTTGTTTCGAAAAAATTGCACGCCACTACTGAGTTTTAAATTTGGGATGCGGAGGTGGCATTAAATGTGTTAGCTGGAATTGGATGGTGGATGTACATGAGATAGAGAAAATGAGCCAAACAAATAAAGAGGTAAAATATACGGAGGTAAAGACATCAGTAGACAGTCACTATAAAATGGAAGGTAGAAAAACCAAAGGCTAAAATGTCGACTAGTAAGACTACTCCAATACCTTACCACTTCTCTCCATAGGTTTAGCATTCTTCACTATATCTCTCTACCTATAAGTATACTCAAAATAATCCTATAATACCTCTAGAGTATGAAGAAGGATAGAAGCAAGTAGAATAGTTGAACTAATGTAACAATTTTGGTAGAGCAGTTGAGCCACTACTCTAAATGGAAGCCCGAACTATAGAGCACTCACAAGAGAGGGGATCAGAGAAGTGGGACATAAGATCTACTTAGAATAGTTGAGCAGAACAACAGAGCATAATACTTAAGAGCATAACTATGAAGGAAGTGGGAGAGGATTATAAGATCCATTCAAACAAGTTTTTTGAGTCTTGTGTCTAATAGACCACCAAACATCTCAACCATTTGGAATATAATGTGGCCATCTATACAACTGACTCACATGGAAAAATGGAGATAGATTCATGCAAACATATAGATGTGAATCCCTCTCCCGACACATAAATTTCCTCAGGAGCTTCTCTCATTCTCCTAGATCGATACCTCTTTCTTTTAGGTCACACGGAGGGAAATATTAGAGTGATGACCACCTTACTATAAAGAATCCGGGTATTTTGGTTTTTTCCTAGAATGAGATCATAAAATTAAGAATGACGAATGAAAAATCAATGATGCAAAGAAAAATATTAGATAAAATACTACAAAGGTGAATTTCATAGCTATAGTTTCCCAACACTCAACAATTGAAACCATTCAAACTTAACCAATGCAATTCAAACCATATATCTTTGACACACTCATTATCACAAGTATAGTGTTTTAACAATTTATTCCAAATATCTGTACCATGTGATTTTGAATATCGGTTTAGGAAAGTGATTTTGTCAACACACCACACCTTCCTCTATTATGGATTTATTTTCTATACTAAGCCATGCAACTTCATTGCTTCGACATAAAAAAGTGAGGATTTATATTGTGTTGCATTATTTTTTTTTCATTCCCATTATCCGTTTATAAAAACGACTTACGAGCTTGTATGCTTTTTATGATCTTGCTTGCCTTTTTTTTATGTTTTCTCTTTCTCCATTCACATAGAATAAAGGGGGAATTAGTTTATCATAATTCCAACATACACACTCCCACTCGAGAAAGGATGGTTAGGATTGAATAAAATATTTCTTCTAGAGACGGTTGGTGGGTGGGTAGAGAGCATATAATGCAAAAATATCCTTCATTTTCATGCCTCTCCTTCTCGCCCTAACCACTAAAAAAACTTGTATGATTTCAACCTAAAGTTTGTCTGGTCTCATTACTATATGAATGGATGTTATACGCCTTACAAACTATGGAGCATAGCAAAAAATGAGAACAAATAAATCAAGTTCCTTCCCTAGTGTGTTTTTATAGTACATTTAATTGTTGGTGTTACACATGGGTATTAAGGATAAAATCATTGGATTTTGATACAAATCAAAGGAAACTTAGTCCATGGAAGCTAAAACTAATAGGTTGAGGGATTAATAAAGAATATTTTTAGAATTTGGCGAGGGATGTACCTCTCATGGCTAGGATTTTCAAAACGTAGCTAGGGTAGTTGAAGCATAGAGATCTAGTTGAGTACCAAAGTTAAGTAGGAATCCACTCACAATGTTAAATATATCATTTCTTGAATGCATGCAAATTACCATATTTCAACAATACAAGCCAATAATTGTGATGGTGTCACCCAATACAACAATATCAGAGAGAGATAATGATGAAATAAACAATGTGACAAGTGTTGATCAATGGTTGTCACTGATGTCAACCCAAACAACACCAGAGTCTACCCTAATCTTGCATGGGAATTTTGACTTGAAAAATTTCTCTATTCTGAGTCAAGGATATTTTGGATGGTTTCTACTTGTCAATATGTTTCCATTGATATATGGCACGCCAAGTAATTCTTCACGGTTTGAGAGATAATCTTGTTTGTGGTTAACCCCAGTTAGTGGGCTAAAACCCTATGGGGTTGTAGCATGACAGTAATCATTGGTTGTGGTCATTTAATATTCAATAATTAATATTTTTTTAAACTCCTAAAATCCCACCAATGTTTACTTGTTGAAGACCCTCTCAACCTAAACATTTATATAATTTTGACCCACATATCCTCCTCATGTAAGGATTTTTCTACTTAAAAAAAGGTCACCATGGCATTATCGCTATAGATTTATTTTTTCTGCGAAGCTTCAAATGATGAAAAAACCCATTTGAGCTGAAATCCTAATGAATTGTGTGACTGAATTTTAGGAATTGGTTTTCTATATTTTTAGAGATATGATAAGCGGAAGTTAGGGTTTTTGCAGGCTCCCGAATTTCATGTCAAACAGGTGACCTTGGGAAAATCGTCATAACTTTCTCTTTGAGAATTGGATTCAAATTTCATAAAAATTAATAGAAAGAGGACGAATTTTAGTTCGTTGGATATCATTTTCAAGACCAAAGGTTGAAACAGTGACACGTGGCACTTCGTACAAGTTCGCTCTACTGAACAAGTCTATAATCAGGTCATCGTAGGATATTAGGCATAACTATTCCTTAAAGAATCCAATATTGATTAGACCTACGGTGTTAGAAATAGGACTTAGAGAGCTACCACAGGATACAATTTCAGTCCTTTGAATTACATAGATACATCAGATTCAATATCGAGCTTCTAGAAGGCAACAAAAAATATGCATTCAAGGATCACTGTAGTAAGGACAACACATCAACAATCAAGGGTAAGTATGCTACAACAAGGTATGTATGATTTGTGTTTGAATTTTAATTTGAATATCGTATATGACATGTGTTTTTCCAGGACAGTGTAAGTATTTTTTATGTATATTTGATTGGGTTTTTTTCATAAGCGTTGAATGTATTTACATTTGAATTTTGAATATTTCTCTGACATATGGTTTGCAAGACAGTGTAAGTATTTTTTTTGTATATTGGTTTGGGTCTTGTTAATTAATGCATTTGATGAAAGGAGGACACAATAGGACAACTCAGACACATACTAGAAGGACAATGCAATGCCAAAGTACCATTATTTGAAGTAAGCACAACAATACCTCAACAACTACTAGTGTTCAAAGAAGCAATGTCAAGTCAAGTATCAAGTCGTGTCAAAAGTCAGTATTGTAAAAATCATCATTGTAAAATTGTAAAAGAGTCAATCTACCTAGAGTTGGAGAGGCATTCTTGGGAGGTATAAGTGTAATTTTTGGGTTATTTTATGGTTGGGTTGCAGGTCATAGTGTGATTGGGTGATTGTTCTAGTTCAAGGAAATCATTGTGAACCATATTGTATCATGGATCATTGTCCCTGGTACGGGATTCCAAAATCTTGTATTTTTTATGATAATTATAGTATGGAAGGGAGCACTACAAATAAAACACCCTCTAGTGGATGTCTTTGAGGAACCCCTTATAAAAATACCGCAGACTTCCATTTCTAGCGGAGGTTACTAGAGCAGGTTGGCAGGCAGAGGTTTTTGCGGATTTTTTTTGTTCGGTGCGCTTATCATCCTAAACTGCACTGGTGTGCTCTGTTATCACTCTAATAATTCTCAAGAGTTGTTATTATTTTTGTGTTTTAAAGAATATTAGAGGTAACCAAAAACCTACCTTTAAGCCTTAGGATCTAGCCTTCGTAATGCTCAGAGAGGGCTCTCCCTATATGATTTAACTTTGTTGATTGTATTTGATTTTAGGCTAGTTATGTAGGATTACTTATGGTTTTGATTTGGATTTGGTTTGTTGGTGAAATTACTTACGCAGATGGATAGATGTAGGTATGTATTCCATTGGGCTAATGGAGTCAATGTGTCAAGCAGTCAAATCAGGATCAAGGTCTAAAGGGAAATGTTTATAGGGCAAGATAGCTAAGTTACTTCATATCTTCAAGGCTAATGGTGAAAATGGTTTCAATCGGGGTAAGAGAGAAATTAAGGGCTCTCAAATCCGGATAATGAGTGAAAACACAGAGGTAAATCGAAGTAAGGGAGCAATTAAGAAGTCCTTTATCTAGATATCAGAAGAAAAACATATAAATGATAAACAGTTCAAAACAGAGTGATTTTAACATATTCTGAAATAGCATTCCTGATTTATCATTTAGATTTAAGAAAACATATGAGCATGTGAAACACATAAGAAATTGACAAAGAAAAAGTGAAAATACTTCAATAAAGTGGCCCAACACATAAATCCTGTAATATGATGCTTCATTGATTTAATCCAGTCTACTGACTTGAAATTGGTACAATCACCCTTTGGTTCAGAATAGTACAACTATAGAAATTTTCAGCAATTCATCCACCCTCAATACATACAAATGAGAAGTGTTTATACAAAAACTCTTATAAAATATCCTAAAACAAACTTAGGAATTATTCATGGAAAAAGAAATATCTTCATGCAAGATGATAGTGACAACTTTCTAACTAATGCTAGTTGTCCCTGTTTTTATTGAAATTATTGTTTGTTGTCTTCACTTGTTGATATTTTTTTGCCGATTTGTCTCTTGATTGTTGCTCAATGAAGGTTTTGGTTGAGTGCCTTTCACGCTAGCAACTTTATCTCTTTTTTGAATTTTACTTTAATCTTTCAACTGATACACTTTAAATTGTAACTGATACTCTTTCACTATTTCTTTTTCACTGTAAAATGTGACTACCGTGTTTTATCTTTACTACTCTATTTTACTGCAAACTGTTTTCACAGTAAATTAGTAATTTTTTCCAATAATTCTGCCTCTAGAAATTTTATCTTCATCATCCTTCTGAATATCTCATCAGCTTTAGTATACTTTGAGAATGTAGGCTTATTCATAAATATGTGTTTGACCTCATGTTGTAAGTAGAACAAATTCTCAAAATTCTTGTAAAGTACCTTCCCTGTCAAAATTCCTTGTGAGGTAGGTAGATTAGTCTAATCTTTGGAAACCTCTCTCATTTTCTTATCATAGTTATATTGATTCATTAATTTATCATGTATAACCAGAGGATTGGGAAGGCCTTTCTGCCTTAGGACATCAAATTTCATCATAAACCTTGTGATGGCAATCTCCATATTCTGGCATTTCTCTTCTAACTATATCATCAAATTATTCTTAGAAATTACCTTCCTAACTTCTAGGATGGTTTCTGTTATGTCAATAATTCCAATTTATTCAAGTTCTTGTCTATTTTTGGAATTAATAAATTTGATGATTTCAAGAGCTTCTTCAAGTTTCTTACCAAGCTCTTCTTTGATTTTATGAATAGCTTCTCTTGCTGATTTGACTAAGTATTTCTATTCATATATAACTTGGATTGATGGCCAAATATCATTGAATGCTTCAATGATATTGGCCCATAGCTGTTGTTTGACTTGTGCCATGAATTCTTTTAATGTTAGAACTTTTTCTAACTTCTTCAATTTCTCATTCAACTTGTTTTCCCTTTGTTGTTCATTATTATGCATTATTTTAGCAAGTTTCTTTTCATCTTCAAAACTTTTAAGTTGTTATTTAAGTTTGTTAATCTCATTGGTCTGAATAGACATGTCTTGCATAGATTTTACTAACTTGCTTGCTTCATGTGTATGTTGTGTTGTTGTTGTTGAAGACTTTGTTGCAAAAGTTGTTGATGAAGTGACTGGAAGTGCTGTAGCCATTGGAACTATAGGAGCTAATGATTTTGCCAATGTGGAAGGTACAACTGTGGTGACTACAGGAATAACTGTGGCTAGAACTTCTGCTTCTCTATCCTTTTTCTCTTGGACCAACTTGTCCATTTCATTCTCCATTTCTTTTATCTGGGCAGTCAACTGTAGAATGAGACTCATCATCTCATCTTTCGGATTTGTATCCTGTAGTACTTCCTTTGCTTGAGGGCATTCTATAGGAGGCAACTTGAGTTGCTTATTTAATGCAAAAATGTCTGCATTTTTCTTTTTGATCAGTTCATCTACAAATTTTACATTACTAGGATCAAATCCTACTTCAATTACTAAATCTTCCAAATATTTAATTCTATTGTATTTTTCCTGTGAGGATTCTTTTTCTAATCTGAGTTGATCTCTGATGTTTGAAAGAGTATTTTGAAGCTTCTTCACACTCATTACCTTGTTTTTCATGGTTGAGTAAAGCATTTCACCAGCCTGTTTGTGAAATTCCATCTGATTAATGGGATGAAGGTGATCTTCTTGAACTTCATATGATGATTTTTTGTAATATGTTGGTGTTTTAGGATGCTTTACTTTAGGCTACAGGAAATTCATTTGCATTTTCCTAGTATTATAGTCAAAAGCATAAAGAAATATACTTTGGTCATTGGGTGACTGCTTCCAATACTGATTGTATGTATCAGTCTTCAATGCTTCATTTTTCATGTTTATTTCTTTGTATTTCTACATGATATCTATCTCCTTCTCTGCTGGTTTGCTGGAAGAGGACATGTCAACATTGTGTTTCTTCTGAATAAGTTGAGTGTGTGAAGTGGAAGGTTGTTCTTCTTCTTCAATCACTGGAGGAGGTGCATTATCCTTTGCTATTTTTTCTGTATCAACCACTTCTATTGTTTCTACTCCTTCATTGACATGATTTAACTTAGGTTTCTTCTTGTACATCAATTTAAATTTAGTTTCAGTAGTTGTCTCTGCTATGTATGATCCTTCCTATTTGTTTCTCTTTGCATTCTTGTCTTCTTGGGCTGGAGTCTGCAAGGTTTGACTAGTATCACCTCGCTTCTCTGCCTCTACCAAGGTGTTCTACAAACATTCCAATTGATTAGAGAATTTCTCTATGTCTGGTTTCTTTTCATGTACATAGGGAGTGAGTTTGCATTTAACTCTCAGTTTACTTATCACTCCAAGAGGATCATAATACCACAAAAAACTATGACTGAACTTGAATTCCTGCAAATGTTTTTTAGCCTCTAGGCCTACATCTCTATTGTTACAGATAAAAGGGCCAACCTGATTTTTCAATTTGAACCATGTCTTCTTCTTTGCTGCCAAGAAATTAATTGCATCTGAATTAAGAATCTTCTTTATGCACTCGAGGGAAAATAACCTCATAGGGAGGTATCTGGGCAATTTATATGGAACAAGACTTGATCCATATACTCTTATCTTAGTATGGTTTTGGTAAAAGTACCAATCACCTGTCTTATTATGCTCTGACAACTGTAGGACCTTCTTAATATATTCACTAATTCTGAGTTGCCTGTTGTTGTTCAGCAAATTGACCATAGGATGAATGAAGGAATCTATAAGATTTGTATAGGCGGAATGTGATGAATCTTTTCTTATAATAGGAGTCTAAAATATGACTAACTATGTGTTTCCTTCAACATCAAGCTTTTGAATGCTTATAGCAAATTTCTCAGAATGAAAGTATAAAAACATATGGAATAAGAATGAGGAATACTTGAAAACACATTCAGAAGGAATTTTGACCAACTGTTCATGAATATTGTCAGCAAGGTACTGGGATAAATTAAAAATGACAGCAAGAGGCTGACCAGGTCTGAAAGTAGATAAAAAACCTAGTACTGCAACATCGGCATGCTCATCTATGAAATATCCAAGGATAAAAGACAACATGGAGATGATATGTCTTGTCCTTTCAGAAAATTTTGCAGAAGGGTATGGAGGATTTATCTTGGGAATTTCTACAGAAGAGGGCATGAAAGTCTGGAATATCTGGAACCTCTTGGGGAAGTCTAGATTCAGGTATAATTGTGTGAGAGCCTCAATGGACAAAGGAACTTCATTCAGTCTGAATTGGATCTAAATAATTTGATTGATTGACTTAGTAGTAATGGTAAAAAATATTTCTTTTTCAAATTTTATTATGGCTCTATGATCAGAGAAATAGCAGTATTGACATAGTCTGATCACTTTTGGGCATTGGAAAGTCTATGGGACAACATATTTTTTCAAATTAGACTCCCAAATAAAAACTTCATCAGCCTGATCTATGGATTTTTCATGGCTCCAACAGTGGAGCTCAAGAAGGTTAAAAGATTGTGGCTTTGTCATTAATCTTGAAATCTTTATCAGCCAGGGGAGTATGTTCTACATCTACAAAAAGAGGTTTTAGAGGATTGACTAATACTATTGTTTTGGAAGCCATTGTTCTGTTAATTTTAATCAATTTGATTAATATTTTTCCTTAGAAAAACTGATTTAGGCATGTAGGAGCACCTCTAACAAATATTTTCAGTTTGCAGACAGATTTAAAAATATAACAGGGGTTTTATCTATGGTATATAGAGGTTTATTTGATAAAATTGTAGTCTTTGTGCTTAAAACAGTTTTTAGGAGCTCATAATTATGCAAAAGGACATTTAGGGTCTGTAGAAAAGGTTTTGGAAGATAAAAGGGCTTTCTTTTAGGCCTGCAGAGGCTTAAAATTCTTCAATTAATTAAACTATAAACTTTGTGACCAAACAACAATCTCAGTATCTCAGAACTCTGTAAAAATAGGTCTAGGGTTTGCAGAAAGAGCCTTTAGGAAGTAATAGGGCTTTCTTTAGGTTTTCAAAAGGCTCCTAAAAGATTCAATTAGTTGAATTACTTCTTTAGATCAAGAAAACACGTCTTTTCTTTGAAGAATATATGGGAAAAATGCAGATTTGATTTTCCGGAGGGTTCTGGAGTTGCAAAAGGCTTCTTTGAGGCTTCATAGGTCTTTATAGTGCTTTTGAATGTCTTCTGTACTGTTGTAGTAGTGAATTGGTTGGATTCTGTTTAAATTTGGCTTAAAAACAAAGTTGGTAGCAATCTTTTCAATCTAAATAGCTCTTTCTACGTGAAAATGGTAACAGAAAGTGGTAAAAGGTCTAACAAAGGGAGGGTATATACATTTTCAACCAACAGTGTTTACATTGAATGTGCAGGTGTATTTTAATTGACAGGTTGGTTTTCCCTCCGGGGAGGAAAAATCTTAGTGGTTTTCACAAGTGCCAAAGGTGGTTAGTGGTAATAGTCTTTAGGATGCGATAAAATAGGAAAGAGCCACGTAGCAGGGAGGGAAACTCCGAAAACTGTGGATATTGCATGTTTGAGGGTATGTTAACGGTTGTGCTATCAGATGTGTGATGAGGTTTGATAGCCGTTAGATATGGCGGGTGATGATCTGACGGATAGAATAATGTGATGGAGTCACATGATTGGATAGACGTGGGGCCCGAGGTTTATGATATGCGATTGGTTATATATATTAAAACTATGTTTTAATACATATAGTTGAGATTTTGATGTGATTGGTTATACATGTGATATGGTCGGGTTTTACGATATAACCAATGGGGTTTAGGTAAGTGGGGATTTATAATTGGCGGGGATAATATAAACCATAGTTTAATAATAAAATGTGGGTTTGGGATATATAACATGTGGGGAATATTAAACCATAGTTTAAATACAAATAATGGGTAGGGACTTATATAGTAAGGATTTAATATATACGGGATAAAGGTTTATAATGGGAGCTAATGCATTATGTTAAATGTTAATAATGTACAAATGTAAATAAGTGCAGGATTTGTATAATACACTAATTTTAACTTTAAAACTGCTATCGGGAATGGATTTCTTCACTATGGGACCCGACATATCACCTTTTTAAATAAATACTTAGGATAAAGGTATTTTTCGGTTTTTAATGTATTTTTGAATGAAATTGGAATTAATAAAGGATTTTTACTTTTCCAAAGGATAAATGTGCATTTTAACTTTAGGAAAAGGGGTTTTGTAAAAAAATGAGTGATAATGGGAAAAAAGGGAAAAACGGAGGGGGGGGGGGTATTTTTACAAGGGGAATGATTTTGTAAGGAAGTTAGTAAATGAAATGACCAATTTTCTACTATCCATGATTGTAAAAACTGCTTCTACCTACCCATCTACTACGCTAACATTTTTTCTGCATTTACATGGGTGCATTTGAGCTTGCAGACCCTTATTCATTTTTCTTTTAAACAAAAAACTAACTAATTATATCCTTATTTCTTCCAAGGGCTCAGATTAAATTTTTGAGCTCCTTATTATTCTCTACCTAAATACTGATTTTCCAAGATTAAAGATTTTGGCTAGATCTTTATTCTCTATCTACAAACATGAAATTTAAAGCCTGAAAGGTCAAGTTTAAGCAGTTTTCCCTTCATGGATTGTGGCATTTTTGACAAGCTACACATAAGCTTTATTTTGCAGTAAAAGTAAATAGTAGTGGCATTGGAATTTGCTTCACTTTCATGTCTTATTCTATCTCTTTTTTGTTTTGGGTTCATTTTCATATTCTTTTTGATCTTTTTACTTTCAAGTCTTTTGATTTTTCTTTTAGGACTTTTACCCTCTTTACATATTTTTTTTACTTTTTAATATGGAAAAACAATTTTCAGAAAGAAAAGTATGTACATATTACAAGTCTAATCAAATTCAATTCAACATTATGAATCCTATTATTATATGACCCTAACAGTGGCTCCACATGGGGATGGCATTTCCTGGTGAAATGTCAAGAATTTTGAGACTAGTAGCTTTGAACTTTGCCTGTGATGGCCTTGAAACTATCTTCTGAGCTCTGCATTAATCATACTTATGATATTTTGTCTTTCAAATATTAGGGGCTTCTCTCTGGGCTTCAACTTTGCAAGAAAAAATCCAATCCAATCTAAACTCTGCAATGTTATGTATAATGAGTAAAGTAAACAAAGTGAACTATTGTTATTATGGGGAGCAGTAATTCTTTAGCATTCTACCATTGATAGGTCCACCTAGTAGATCTGATCCATCCAACTCCTTCAAAGATAATGCATTGTTACCTATGTAACCATAAATGACATAAGGGCCTTTCCATAAGAAATCAAATTTACCATGTTTACCTTTCTCTTCTCTTCTGGAATCCCACTTAAGAACTTTTTCACCTATTTAAAAATTATCTTCCTTAGTCTTCTTGTCAAATATATTTTTAATATTTTCTTGAACAACTTGAGACTTGAGATAAACATCTTCCCTGGTTTGCTGCAAGTGTATGGTTTGATTTATCCTTCTCTGGATATCATTGGTTTCTATCTGCAGTTCTTGGATTATATTCATTACTGGTACTCCTAAAGAGGATGGAAAAACAACATCCATCCCATAAACAAGTTGATAAGGGGATGTACCAGTAGATTTATTTGTGGTAAGTCTATCTTCCCATAAGGCATTTACTAACCTTTTGTTCCAATTTTTCTTATTGTCTTCTAGTAGTTCCTTGATGATATTCACAAGGCTTTTATTGGAGGATTCAACAAGACCATTACCTTGAGGGTAATAAGTAGTGGAATGGCCAAGGGTAATGTGGTATTTATTACATAAGTCAATCATATTTCTGGACTTGAAAGCAACTGCATTATCAGTAATGAGCTTCTGGGGGCATCCAAATCTAGATAGTATATTATTTTCTAAGAATGAGATTATGACAGTATCAATGGCTTGCTTGGAAGGAATGCCTTCTAACCACTTAGTGAAATAGTAGGTGGTTGTCAAAATCCATTTGTGTTGGGCTGATGAGGGAGGGTGGATTTCACCAATGAAGTCAAGACCCCATTGTTGAAATGGAATTTTAGTAAATATGGGTTTAAGGGGTAAAGGTAGGAAATTTTTCTTCCCTTCAAAGGTTTGGCATCTGTGACAGGACGTCACATACTTTTTCACATTTGAAAATAGTGTAGGCCAGTTAAAACCAGCTCTCAAGATTTTATCTGCAATTGATTTCTAATAAAGGTATCCTCCATAGTCACCTGCATGAAACTCTTCCACAAATTTATCAGCTTCATCTTTAAGCAAAAAATTCAATAAAATTCCACCATGATCTTTCCAAAACAGTACATTTTCTATGATACAAAATTTCATTGCCTTTAACTTTAAAAATCTAGCTTTAGTTCTTGATAATTCAGGAGGAGCTTGTAAATTTATTAATAAAAATATGATATCTACATATCATGGTAAATTTGAAAAGGCTTCGCTGATCTCTGGAGTCGCCATCACTTCCTGATCATCTAATTGGGTAATAAAATTTATATCTAAAGCATGACAATTTGATTCAGCCATGAATTTCGCTAAACCTTGACCTTTAATGAGTTTGGTGGGCTTAATTTCTATGTCATATTCCAAAATGGTGGCAATCCATTTTCCTCTTTTACCATCAGGCCCATTCTGAGTTAGAATGTCCTTCACAATTGAATTTGGAACATAAGCAATGATATGTGAATACAGGATGTACACTTTAAAGTCTTTGATAACCTTCAGTAAAGCTAGTGCCTGATTTCCCATTATGTTATACTTTAAAGTGGCATCTCTAAGTGATTTGATAAAAAAAGAAATGGATGCTCATAGCCTTGATCATTCTTCTACAGTAAGACTATGACAATAGTATGTTTAGAAGCAAAAGAAAAAATAATGAAATATTTTTTGAGATCATGACTTATTAGGATTGGTGTTCTTGTCAAGGTTTGTTTGATTGATTCAAATGATTGTTTGGCCTCCACGGTCCTTTTAAGTACTGAGTATTTTTCCAACATGTTATTGAGTTCTCTAATTATTTTTGCTAAGTTTGGAATGAATCTTCTGAGAAAATTGATTTTACCTAAGAAAGCCTACAATTATTTAATATTCATAGGATGGCTTATGTTCAGAATATCCTCTATTCTAGCTGGGTCTATCCTAATTCCTTCTTTTGATATAATATGCCCTTCCTTCTTCAAGTATAAAAAGAGTATTTTTAGGATTTAAAGAAATGCCAAATTTCCTGCATTTGATAAACACTTGTCTTAGGTGATCTAGATGTTCATTATCAGTTTTTGAAAATACAGTTGTATCATCTAGATAGATCACTAGAAAATCATGAATTGCTTTAGAAAAATATATATCCATAGCTCTCTAAAAATTGTCTCTTGCAGTCATTAATACAAAAGGAATTTTCACATACATGAAAGTACCCCAAGGAGTAGTAAACTCAGTCTTTCATTGTTCTTCTGGCTGAACTAAAATCTGGTTATATCCAGAGAATCCATCAAGCAATGAAATCCTAGAAGAACCAACTGTTGGTGTCAATATGTGAACAATATTCAAACCCTTTTTCCACATAAATTATCAACCCGAGGGCATTAGTTATTTCAATACTAACGCACACAGTATATGCAAGAGCAATCACACAACCTACTATTGGATCACAGACTTAAATCAATGAACAAAAAAACTTTTGTAACATCAACTAATTTTGATTGCAGAATTAAAAATGTATTCACATCAATTGCAAATTTATACTGAGAAGCAGCTATAAAACCAAAATAACATATGAAATCAACAGAAAGAAAGATAATGCAACACCTGATTAGAAGAGTGAGCCCAAATTTCTGATCAGGGCTACGGAAAACTCGCAATGTTATTGGTAAAAAAACATAGTGTTGTGCATTCAATTAATTGGGAAATACTTTTGTTACAAAATCTGTATATGCCTACTTAACCTCGATTCATAGTTCGCGGGCCCTCTTTATACAATTGTTCAAGAAATCGCATATTTCCTTTAACAACTACATATCTACAATTATACAATTTGTTACAACAGAAACCTAGTTTCCAAAAGGAAACCATGAAAAAGCCTGAAATATCACTGGGGTGAAATAGAGTCTGTTGTGCTGTAGCAGCAAGTAAATATAGCACTGGAAATTAGGAGCTGATCCATGAATCACAACTGTAATCTTCCTGCGTTTCCCAAATCTGTGAAAATATCGGAGTTAATGTTTGCAAATGTAAAACCTCTATGACTAATACTTCATTAATCAAATATTCCATGTAAGATAAAAGAAAGGGGTTTATCTTGTGTGTTTAAGAAAAATAATGATACAAAGAGATAGAAAGGTGGGCGAAAATGGGAGAGAAAGGTATACAAATCCGATACCCAACATCTCCCCCCAACTGGTCTATTTACATGTCCTCATGCAGCTCTTCATCTCCTCAAATTTGGGTTGGATTGACTATGACTGGCATGAAGCTGTCTGAGATCATATTCTTTGTCCATTTCTTTCCTAGGGGGTTTATAACCTTCCATCAAAACAATGTCCTTCCATCAGTCTAGGTCAATGTTGTATGCAGGAGTATATTGCTCGATTGGCAACCAAATAATGGAAATTGAAACCTCAGCCCCATCCATCTGACCCCATAGGTCTGAATGCATTCTACAAAATGTGGCATTATCTCTAGAGCCCGTGCAAAATTACGTGCTCCAAATGGTTCTCGTCCTCTGACGACTAAAGACTACAACATCCACCTCCTATGACAACTATCTAGTGCTTCCTTATGGAACATTGTAATCTGTCTGACACAGATGTCAGCACACCATTTTTGGATTGTCAACATGTGCTCTCTATGCCCCTCAATATGTATAAAGGTAAAATTCTTGTTATAAATATTTTTTGAATGGCCATTCTCCTTCCTCATCATTAGCAGCCTTGTGACTTGGTTTTCCTCAAACGTATCATAGGCCTTTCTCCATTTAATCTGATTGATGGTGTAGGAGGCAAAAGCTCTTAAGTTAATATCCCCCATGAATGGAACGGGGTCAAAAGCCTGATCATGCCTCAATAATTAATCGTGCATGTAGAGCTCGCACATTAAGTGTATTCCTATGATATCATGAATTTTCAAGATACAGATAAATTGAATGGGACCCTCAATCTCGTGCAAAATTTCCTTATATATACTCTCAAGACAAAAGAAAAGAAATTATTCATGAAGGAATAAGGCATACTATGTACAGGAGGTCTGCAGGACATTCCCTGTTGTACCAGGGAGAACATCTTCTCCTTATCTGATTGCAACAACTGCACTTATTCTTCCAATTCTTCTATTCTGGTCTTTTGTTTAGCTCGCCTCAGCTGCCCCTTATCTAACTGGTCTATGTATCCTGTAACGATCCTGGCAGCCTATTCTCGAACCCGTATTGTCTCTTTATTATGCCCATTCGGAGCAGACTGCCACCTCTGGATTTCAGCGGCCAAGAAAAATTCTCGGCCTTCAAACAACTGTTTAATCGGACCAGTCTGTGTATCTGCAGAGGATACCTCAATTTTTGGCTTTACTGTCCTCCATTTGTAGACTTTTACCTTATTTTTCAATCGAGAAACTTGCCACTTCAACTCCCGAACCTCCCTCTTCAATCTCATGGTTTCATTGAACTGCAACTGATACCTTTTCTTGAGAGGAAATCTTCTTTTCTCACACTGTTCAACCCATTCCTGTTTGACAATAAATTCATTTTCTAGGCCTATAACAGGGTCAGGAGGTGGTGTAATGCTGCCGGTATTATCAGCTGGTTCTTCTGTTAGGTCTTTCTAACTAGGCTCCCTATCTTCAAGGACATCCTCCTTTATATTTCCCATAGGGAATCCTGCTGTTTGGTCAGCATTTCCATCGACCATCCTATGTTCTAGTGTTTCCACAGGAGTTTCGTCTCCTTTGTGAGATTCTAGGTATTCCAGCTGGGACTCAACAATCACTGGGCCAATACTGGCCATGTCCTTTTGTGGGTTGATGAATTTAAGCACTGGTGGGACAAATATTTTATCCATTAATCGTTGGGACGAGCGAAATCCCCTCGCCCCTCTAGGCATCATAGACTGGAATGGACAATGGGGAATAGCTTCATCATCCTCATTTCTAGCTTGGGTCAGAGTTTCATGCATTAGTACCTCAGTCAGGGTTGATGTTGGTTCTTATGGAACAACATCGATTCTGAAGATTATTTCCCTTCTATCTTCCTGCCCTTTGTACATCATTTCCTCTTCTATGGCCGATACTGGTATTTGTGGGACAGTATCAACCTCGCGGGTTATTCCTCCTCTATCTTCCTGTTCTTCATGAATTGCTTTCTCTTCTACAGTCAATACTGGTATTTGAGGGAAATTATTGACATTGCAGGCTGACTCCTCCCTATTTCCCTGTTCTAGATGAATCAGGGGTGGATCTTATGTAGCACCCCCACTTGTTTCAATATCCATATTTTCTGGGGAAGGTGATGTTGTTTCTTGCCAAACAGCGTCACTTTCCTTCCCTCTATTTGATGTTCCATTTTCCCGTTCTTCATTAACAAAATTTGACGATTGTATGACAGTCTCAACTTCATGCACTATATCCATAATTTCTTCATCTGTGGGTTCTTCAAGCGAGGTTGGTTCTTGTGTGCTAGCCTCGGTTGTGTCGCCAATTGTCTCCTCTATTCCCATTTCTTCAGGTTCTTCTTGATAAACCTCCATTTCTACTTCTTTGGGTTCCTCCTAATCAACCTCCATTTCCATTTCTTTGGGTTCTTCCTGATCAATTTCCTCTGAATGTTCTTCCTCTGCCAAACTAGCCAGAGAGGCTGGTTTCTCTTCTCTTGTAGTAATAACAGCTGCCATCTCTTATTTTGAGGATCTACAGAGTTCTGCCCAAGAGACTCGAAATCTGGTTGTTGCATGTGTGACCAGTAAATACACCAATCCATGATTGAAGAGCACTGTTGGCATCCGGCGCAAACGCCGAGTGGACTGTGCCTTATGCTACAACTGTTTTAATAAAAATAAGGGCATGTTTAAGGAATGCACCTGAGCCTGTGGAAATTGAAGGTGAGTTAAAATTTTAAAATGATATTCAGACAGAGTTGTGGCCCAATCCTCGCAAGTTATGTATTTCATTACAAAACCCGTGACTTCATTCCATTGATATGGTACAGACTTGTGCTCATATCCTCTACCCAATTGGACGACGCTTTCTCCTGCCTGCAAGAAAAATTCGGGAAACTCTGGGAGAGGAACTCTCTGAGAAAACCATTGCTTCCCTTGCTGTCTCAGCCTGGTAACTTCTGCAATTATTTCTTCTGTGACAGGAATATCCAATTCTCTGACCCATGAGAAATTCTCATCCAAATTAAGTGCAAAATCCATTGTAATTCCCCTGCCAAACCCCTACAATCTATTGAAGTAGGTATCCCATCCCGCATTGCAAAATATTTTCCATACCTCTAGATTACTACAGACTAAAACTTTATTTTCAAGTTCATGCCACACAAATAGTCTGCCCATACTGTGGGGACTGTAACAACATTCTGGAATAGAAGAATGTTGGACGAAATGGTGGATACCAAATTTGGAAAAATAGCATGGTGAAAATGAAAGGTGGTAATGGTAAATACGGATGGTAATTTATGGAAACCGAGGAGAATCATGAAAAAATATGGTAAGTGCAATGAATAGAATAGTAATTATTTTATATGAAGTGGAAAGGAAGTGTTGCGGATCCCAATATGTATTTAATGATTATACAGAGTATTTATAAGGACGTAGGGTGTACTACACACAAAATTGTAATTATGACTTATGAAATCATTATTACGTCGTCGTTAAATTATGATGGCACTCCCCCCAACTTAAAAGTTGTCGTCCATGGCATTAATGTCGTCACATGGGATATTTAATTAAATCGGTATAAGTCAAGTGGAGGCATACCTCGCGTCCTACTTGGACGAAGTGACAGTTAGTAGGATGTCAACGCAATAATGATGCGGGTGGAGTAACAGCATTATGAGTAACAACATATGGAGTAGCAGTAGTGCAAGTAACAGCATGTGGAGTAACAACAGTGCGAGTAGCAGCATCCGAAGTAACAACATTTGGAGTAACAGTAGTGTGAGTAGTAGCATTCGGAGTAACGACATCTAGAGTAACAACATCTAGAGTAACAACATCTGGAGTAATAGCAGTGCAAGTAGCAGCATCTGGAGTAACAGCATCTGGAGCAACAATAGTGCGAGTAGCAGCATCCTGAGTAACAACATCTAGAGTAACAGTAGCATCCGAAGTGACAGCATCTAGCTAGCAGCAACCAAGGAGTAACAACATCAAGTAGCAGCAACCAAGTAACAACATCATGAGTAGCAGCAACCGAGTAACAACATCATGAGTAGCAACAACCGAGTAACAACATCATGAGTAGCAGCAATCGATACTTAGAAGAAATTTTTTATCTTTAAAACATTAATCCTTAGTAGTAACTCCTACAAAAATACAACAAAATAAATAGTAAAAGTTTATATATATATATATATATATATATAAACAAGGATTCAGAGGAAGAGTTCTCTGTGTTGATAACCTTCAAACCAGATTTCCCAGAGAGATGTTTGATGAAAGCATTCTTAGAGGCTGGGAGATGGTATAATATCAGGCGATGTTCATTTTCTATGAATGCATCATGTGTATTAACAATTGTGACTAGCATGATTGTTCCATTATCAAATACAACGTCCACCTCGTAAGGTCCCATCCAGCGAGTGCAAAGATTTACCTTAAAATCCTTAAAGCGGGAGTCATAAAGTAATGCCTAGTCTCCCCTCTGAAACACCTTTTTCTTGAAAAAATTATTGTGCCATTTTATTCTCTACTACTGAATATCAGTAGTTCTCTATACAGCCATTGAATGGATTTCATCTAGTTCATTGAGTTGGTGCAGTCGGTGTTTCTGGGCATCTGACAGATCCAAACCAATTTCAAGAGATGTTCTGAGCATACTGATTTCAAATTCTAATGGAAACAACGGGGATTTCCCATAAACCAACTCAAATGGTGAAAACCAAGTTGTGTTCCACCATGTTTTTCTTTACGCCCAGAGAGCTTTAGGCAGCTTTTAGGCCCAATCCTGACAATGGTATGCCACAGTTTTTGTCAAGATATTTTCCAATGTCTTGTTTGTTCTTTCTACTTGTCCATTCACCTAGGGATGATATGGAGATGTCACCCTATGTTTGACCCCATATTTCTGCATAATATTTACTATCATGTGTGATGTAAATTGTGCTCCTCCATCTCAAACAATCTCTCTTGGGGTATTGTAATAAGAAAAACTTTCTTCAAATAGAAAATCAGAGACCACCTGCTCTATTTCTTTTGCAACATCTTTGGCTTCTACCCACTTAGTCACATAATCTGTGCAAACCAAAATGTGGACCTTTTGCTGGGAGGGTGGGTTAAATATTCCAACGAAGTCGATAACTGGTTTATCAAAAGGTTCGATGACTACCTGTGCCTACAAAGTCATTTCATCAGCTCGATCGGGCTGCCCCATATGCTGGCAACTACCACACCTCCTAACATAATTTTGTGCATCCCGAAATATGGAAGGCCAGTAATATCCCATTTGTAGCACATTATGGCCTGTTCTTTTGTCTGCAAAATTCCCTCCACAAGGGCCATCATGGGCAGCCTTTAATACTTCATAAATATCATCCTCAAATACACAATGCCGAATCTGCTTATCGACTCCTATATGAAAGAGGTACCCTGCCATCCAAGAATATCGGGCACTGTGATGAATAATTTTTTGTTGTTCCTCGTATGAAAAATGATGAGGCACTTTCCCTATAACAAGATAGTTAGCAATATATTCATACCATGGAGGTTTAGTGGAAACTACAAAATATGCTCATCAGGAAAACTATCTTCTATAGGTGTGCATTCGTCATTGTTATCCATTCTAGACAGGAAATCAACAACTGCATTATCTTTTCCTTGTTTTTCTATTATTGTAATATCAAATTCTTGAAGCAATAGCAACCATCTTGTAATACGGCTAGGAGTAATAGGTTTATTCGTCAAATACCTGATTTCTGCATGATCAGTATGTACAAAAGTAGGATACCCAGTGATGTAGTGCCAAAACTTGTTGATAGCATAAATGACAGCCAGGAATTCTTTCTCCGTCACCATGTAATTCAGTTCAATAGGAATTAAATTCTTGCTGACATAATAAATTGCATACAATGTTTTGTCTACCTGCTATCCTAAAACATCTCCTACTGCTGTCTGAGAAGCATCAGCATGTATGTGAAAAGGTAATGCCCAATCAGGTCCTCGAAGGATTGGAGCCTTGCAAATCAGTCCCTTAATTTTCATGAAAGCTGCTTCACAACCTTCAGTCCATAAGAATTTTTCATCTTTTATTAGTAATTGAAAAAGTGGATGTGCTATTTTAGAAAAAATTTCTATAAATCCTTTATAATAACCAGCACAACCAATAAAGCTATGTACCAGTGTGGGCATCTTGGTACCGAGAAGTGTAATATTACCTCTACCTTGGCCGGATCAACTCGAATTCCAACAGTTGAGAGAAAATGTCTCAATGCTATTCTTTCTTCCCTCATCATATGGTATTTGACTGTACTTAGAGATACATGGGTCTGCTTACATCTTTTGAGTACTTTCTCCAGATTTTCCAATCCCTCTTCAAATGAGTTTCCATATGGAGTAAAATCATCCATATATATTTCAACACTATCATCGACCAAATCAGAAAATATTGCTAGAATTTCCCTCTGGAAGGTAGCAGGAGCATTACACAGGCCAAATGGGAGGAACTTGTATGCAAAGGTCCCCCGTGGGCATGTGAAAGTTGTTTTATCCTGGTCTTTCGAGGCTATCTGGATCTGGTTATATCCACTGAATCCGTCTAGGAAGGAGAAGAACTTCCTAGCCAAGGTGTCCAGGATTTGGTCAATTAATGGAAAAGGGAAATGGTATTTTTGGGTTGCCTTGTTTAAATCCCTGTAATCTACACAGATCCGCCACTTACCATTCTTTTTAGGAATAATAGCTAGCAAAGATACCCATTGGCTATCTAAAATGGGGTAAATGAAACCTACTCCAATAATTTTTGTAATTCTTCTTTCACAATGTTCTTTAAAGCAGGATTCATTTTCCGTTGGGGTTGTCTCACAGGGCAGAAATATTCCTTAATATAAATATGATGAGTATATAAGTTAGCAAGGATTCCCTTCATTTCGGTATAATCCCAGGCAAAAGCTTCCTGATGATTTTGAAGAAATTTTAAAAGTTGTTTTGTCTGGGATTCAGACATATAGGGATTGATATTAAGTGTTTTCCCTGGTTCAATTTCAATTGGAATACTATCATGGGATAAAGTTACAGGGATGTCTTCAATTTCATCCTCTGGTTCAATATTTTCCTGCGTCTCACAACTCATAGCATATTCTAAAACCTGGAAAATAGAACTAGAAAAAGAACCAGGATCGTTAATAAAAGTGTTAATAGTATCATCCTTGGTTTCTGTCTTGAATTACAGGGCCTGCCCAATAGTGAGAATTGGTCTAACTTCTTCATTTTCAGGTTTAGGCTCTTCTATTGGTAGAGGTTTCTAACTGGTTAGTAGTTTTTTAAGGTGGGCTAGGTTCCGTAGGAGGGTAGAGAGTAAGATTATTTGTAACAGTCCCATTTGATATGATCATATGCCCAGATCGACACCCTATGTCAGCATATGCAGTTGTGAGCCAAGGTCTTCCCAAAATCAATGGGTGACCACCAACTAAGGATCTTGTCTATAATACAAGGAGGTCCACAGGGTAGTGCCATGAATCCACTAAAATATTCACATCTTCCAGTTTCCCTACTAGTTTAATTGTAGACCTATCTGCTAGTTCCAAAATAGTGTGGGTTGGCTTAACATTTCTGAGACCTAATGTGTTCATTTTTTCGGAGGTAATGATATTGATGGCAGTGCCCAAATCCACCAGTACATTTGAGATTTCAACTCCATTGAATTTTATTGTTATAATTGGGTTTCCCGTGTCTCCATATTTCATAGGCATAGTCTTTCCTAGCCTAATGTCGAACAGTCTACCCATCACATGAATAATTAACGAATCCATTGGTTTCTTCCCGGGTTTCTTATCGTAGTACTCATTGAGAGTTTTTGCATATATAGGTACATCCCTCATAGCCTATAGTAGGGGTATTTTGACAAAGATATTGGAATTCCCCCAAGAAATCAAACTCTGCTTGAGGGTTTGGTTTATTTAAGGTCAGTCTTTCAGGATATGGTGGAGAAGTTGGATGACCCTGATTAAGAAAAGATTGGGGAGGTGTCTGATTTGTTACATTTTGGTCTGGTTTATCCCCAACTATCCTCTGTTTTGGTTTTGTAACTTCACTGTCAATCTGTTCTATAATAATAGGTGAAGTGGGAGCATTTACTACCCATCGAGATCATAAGTTTATTTTGTTAATTCCTGTGGTAGAAATGCTATAAGATGGAAGGTTAAGACTGTCTATTTGTTGGAACCCTTTATTATTAGGATTCAAATTGGGTTGGATATGAAGCTGGGGTCGAAGGGCTGGATATCTAGGAGGTACATTAGAGGGAAACTGAAGTTGTTTTTGAGGCATATATTGGGGAAATTGCACAGTAGGGGAGGGTCCATGCCAGTTCTGATTCCACGAAGGATAAAACTAGTCTAGGGAACCCATTGTTTCCAAGTGGGGTATTCATATTGAGACCACATAGATGAGAAAGGTGCAGACTAGGGACCCATATTAAAATTATTAAAATACTGAGATGGGTCATGAAACATACCTGAATTCATAGCTGGTGGTCAAGGTTGCCATGGAATTTTCAGCCCCATGAAATATAGCTAGTCTACCACATTTTCTTCACTTTCCCCTTGAAAAAATACCTTCAGTCCAGGTAAGGAAGGACAAAATCTGGTCACATGATTCTGTTCACATATTGTGCAAGCTTCCACTGTGTTTAATGGGAATTCTTTCAAAGGATGCTTCTTTCTACACGGTGGGTAGAATATAGCCATAGTATTTTCCAACTCTATATGTTTATGTTTTTCTTGCAGAGTGTCTATCTGGGTGGATAATGTGCTCAAGATATCAGTCCTTAGGTTGTCCAGTAGGTTTCCAATTTTTTCCTTTGTAACCCCTCCACCAGAAGTCTTTAATGACCGAATTCCCTGTCCACTCCTTGCAGCCCCCCGTGAACACTGAATGCAATAGTCACAGATGGTGTCAAAGTCTTCTTTTGAAATGTCCCCCTTTCCTAATATGTTCATAAGTTGCAGGGAATCTTCCCTAAGTGCCTGGAGAAGAATGATCTTCAGAATATCCTTATCCAGGTCACTATGGCTTGACCTCTGCAATATATATTTAAATCGTTCCATAAATTCTTCCATGTTCTCGTCCTCTTTCTGTACAAAATTAAATATTTCCTCCTTAATGTCACGAGATTTACAATAATCTTGGTATTTTCCCAAAAAGGCTTCTTTCATCCCATCCCATGAGGAAATATTTCTCCCTCCTAAACCCATGAACCATCGTAGGGTTGTTCCTTTTAAGGTAGCAGGAAATATTTTTATTTTCTGAGCATCAGAGATATAGTCATACCCTCGACAGATAATGTCAAATTCGAAGAAGAATTTATCAGGGTCTTTTGAAAAAATCCCATGAAAATTAGGTAGAGTTGTTAAAGGAATGGGCTTCATCGGTGCATCACCTATAATGTTTCCCTTTGGAAAATCAATAGAAGAACTTGCAGGTGCCATAAATATTCTCTAATACTCACTTGGGATTTCAACTGATCCTACGGCTGGTACTTAGGGTGATTCAATTGTAGAAGGTTTCACCGCACTTCGTTGGTCCCTCGGTGATGCAAAATCCTTCAGGAATTGCTTAATTCAACTATAGGAGGCTTCACATCATTCCCTTAGTCTCGTGGTGACGCAAAACCTTTCGGAAGCTCTTCTTCCCAATTGGAATTACTCCATTCTTTTGACCCTCTACTTGCTACTTCTTCCCTTCTGCTGACAGCAAGGATGTCTCTTCCACTAATACCTTATTTATTACTTCTTTTTCCGTCAAAATAACTTTCTCTGGTACCATGGATGGCACTATTTTTTCAACTGACTACCCTTTAGACTTTGTCTGAACCCTTACCTTGAGAGTCGTGCGAGATGATGCTTCAGATCTAGCCCTTTTGATGATCTCTTGGATATAGTTCTTTCTTCCCAGATCCTTTCCTTTCTTTGGGGGTCTTCCCCTGCCCCTCTTATTTAGATCTTTGTTCATACAATTGGTGAGAAGAATTCATCAAAATAAAAAAAGTGCTCAGGACCTGGAGCAGGACAGATAGCTTCCTCTTTGGGACGAGAGTGTGGGTTCAAAAGAGAAAAAAAAAATTGAGTAAAATAAAAAGAAAATCAAAGTTCAAGACCTAAAGTAGGGTAATCAAATACCCTCCCCAGGATGAGAAGTTGGCCCTTTTCAGAAAAAAATAATAATCAAAAGCAGAAAAATTTAAAACTATGCTTAGGACTTAAAGTAGGGTAATAAATACCCTCCCTAAGACGAGATATCAGTCTTAATGAAAAAGAAAAACAAGGAAAAACAACACACTACGCTTGGGACTTGGAGCAGGGTAATGGATGCCCTCCCCAAGACAAGAGATCAATTCTGAAGAAAACAATAAAAAGTAGAAAAGCACAAAACACTATGCTTAGGACTTGAAGTAGGGCAATAAATTCGCTCCCCAAGACAAGATATTGAACCTTATATCAATTGTAGATTGTGTTCTTGCACCTTGTTATCCTTCCCCAACAACGATGCCAAAATGTTGGTGTCCAGATGAGAACAATATTCAAACCCTTTTTACACATAAATTATCAACCCGAGGGCGTTAGTTATTTCAAGACTAACGCACAGAGTATATGCAAGAGAAATCACACAACCTGCTATTGGATCACAAGCTTAAATCAATGAACAGAAAAAACTACTGTAACATCAACTAATATGGATTGAAAAATTAAAAAGGTATTCACATCAATTGCAAATTTATACTAAACAACAGCTATAAAACCAAACTAACATATGAAATCAACAGAAAGAAAGATAAGGCAACACTTGATTAGAAGAGTGGGCCCAACTCTCTGATTAGGGCTGCGGCAAAATTGCAATGTTACAGGTAAAACAACAGAGTGTTGTGCATTCAATTAATTGGGAAATACTTCTGTTACAAAATCTGTATATGCCTACTTGACCCTGATTCACAACCTGCAGGCCCTCTTTATGCAACTATTCAGGAAATCACAGATTTCCTTTAACAACTACATATCTACAATTATACAATTCATTACAACGACAACCTAGTTTCCAAAAGGAAACCATGAAAAAGCTTGAAATATCGCTGGGGTGAAACAGAGTCCGTTGCGTTGTAGCAACAAGTAAAGATAGTGTTGGAAATTAGGAGTTGCTCCATGACTCAGAGCTTTAATCTTCCTGCTTTTTCCAAATCTGTGAAAATATCAAAGTTAATGTTTGCAAAGGTAAAACCTCCATGACTAATACTTCATTAATCAAATATTCCATATAAGATAAAAGAAAGGGGTTTACCTCGTGTGTTTAATAACAATAATGATACAAAGAGATAGAAAGGTGGGAGAAAATGAGAGAGAAAAGTATACAAATACGGTACCCAACACCAACCACCCTATGTAAAATCTAATCCATCTTGGGGAGAGGGTAGTTATCTTTTAAGGACACTTTATTTAAATTCCAGAAATCAACACACGGTCTAATCTCCCATATCTTCTTCCTAGTGGGAACTAGGTTTGAAACCCAATCAAAATATCTAATAGGTGCAATTATCTAGGTTTCATACATTATCTTAACCCCTTTTTCAATTAAAGGCATTAAAACTGGATAGATTCTTCTAAGCTTATGTTTGAAAAGTTTTTGATCTTATTTTATAGGTATTTTGTGTTGTATTATGCCTAGTGTCATAAGATTTTAAGTCCTCATAACTCCATGCAAATACATCCTGAAATTCCTTAAACAGAGCTATGTATTTCAATTTTTCTTCTTGAGGTAAGGATTTTGAAATTTTGATTAGTTTAGGCCTTTTTTTTGTTCCTATATTGCATTCTTCAATATCTGATCTTAATGGTTCCATATTTGGTTTTCATGCAACGTCATTTGAATCAAAAAAATCTTCTAAAGGGGCTAATACCTTAGGTAAAAAGGTATTCTTAAGGTTTAAAATGGTAGAATCATCATCTGCTAATTCTTCAATCTCACCTTTTCTAAATTATCTATTTCTGCTTGAGTGAATTTACTGGGTTTAGTAGAATCTAAGTTATATACATTTAACTCACTGTCTATTTTATCATCTACTGTACACTCTGTGTCTATGTTACAATTCTGAATTCTCCTTCAGCATTCATGAAATGATAGATTTGTTCAGCCTGTGAAAAAATTTGCCAATATTTTTTATTATCTGGTACTGTAGGCCTGTGTTTAACTTCTGATGTATATTGATGATTTGGTTGAAAAGAAGATTACATGTACTAGAAAAGGTTGCTAAAATGTGTGCTTGTATGTTTTGTTTTCTAGGAATTACAAAAAAATCACACTCAATCAATTCTTTCATCAGATCTAAAACTGTTTCTCTATATTGGCTTAATCTAGGATAATCATACACAGAATATTCTCCTCTAATCTATTTTACAATTAAATTAGAGTCTCCCATAATAGAAACTCTTTTACCTCCTAAATTTCTAACAATCTGCAATCCTAAAATCAAAGCTTCATATTCATCCATGTTGTTTTTACATCTGAAATCTAATCTAAAGGCATGACCTTCTGCATGATTGTTTTCCATGTTGTGTATCCAAACTCCTGCTCCTGCTCCTAATTTGTTCACTGATCCATGAAAATCTAAATTCCACATTGATTCATAAAATATGTTTTCATTGTCTGGGTATTTCTTTTTCTGTATTAATTCAG
Source organism: Pinus albicaulis (assembly GCA_034641835.2). NCBI lineage: Eukaryota > Viridiplantae > Streptophyta > Pinopsida > Pinales > Pinaceae > Pinus > Pinus albicaulis. The sequence continues at coordinate 84,068,924 of CM076574.1, read as the reverse complement.
TGTTGTTCTCTATGCCAGTTTCAGAATTACATAAAATTAAGGAGTCCATATCAGTAGGTGTAGAATAAATATGATATTTTTGAGGTCTTTCTACCCAACTAACCATGTACTTCATTAATGTCTCTCTGTAAAGTTTCTTGGGTTGGCCAAAAACTGATATTGTTGCATAAGACATGTCTAGTTGTAGATATCCTTGTAGTATAGCTCCCCATGAGAGAGATAACATAATTCCATACTTAGAAGGGATGTCAGCTACTAAAATATCCATGACTATGCTTTTTCCATTGTATTGAACTAAAATAACACATAAATCTTTTATTAAACCTAGACATTTCACTTTATTGGAATCAAATGAGAAGAGATCTTTATAAGGTCTAGTGATGTATAAATTCAAGGTTTCAATTATTGCTTTTGGCATTAAATTATGTGAGGCACCTGAATCTAGCATTTCATTATGTAAAATCTGATCATGAATAGTCAAGCTAATGTAGAAAGGAGGAACTCCTCCCTCTTGGTGTTTTCCATTAACTTCGGGACCAAAGATTAGTTCTGGTTGGTCATCACTTAAATTTACAGAGTCTTCTGCATCATTCATATTTAAAGTATTAGTGATATGTGATTTGTATAGATCATGTTTAAACAATTTTGTTAAAGGAATCAGTATCTTCATTTTGGCAATTTCAGCTTGGATGTTGAATAGTGCTTGTGATTTTCCTAACTAAATTATTTCTTCTTTTGTAACTGCAGTTTAGGTATGTTTATCTTCTTTTTCTATAGTTGGTATTTCATTTTCTAGTTGTGTTTCCATTTCTTTATTGCTTTTAATTTTATTTTCAGGGAGAGTTTGAGACGCAGTGTAAGTTTTGGCATGTTTTGAGGTTTCAACAACTGTTTTTGTAGCAGTTGTTTTAGGATCTGCTGATTTTGGATCAGCAACAGATGTTTTTGGATCTGAAATTGTTGTTTTAACAGAAGTTGTTGTCTTAGCAGTAGCAGATTTTTGAGGATTAGCTGAAGTTTGAACATCAATATCTATAATGTCAAAAATTTTAGGATTGGGTGTAATTTTGGGACTTGAAATTTTCTTATTAGGATTTGAATTCTTCTAAGTTGAACTAGAGTTTTGCTGGGTTTCCCTAGGAGGAATTTGCAGAATTTTAGTTGTAGGAGCCTCTACTGTTTTCTTTGTTTGAGTTTGGGTAGTTTTCTTAGTATGGGCTTCTACATTTTTCTTGCTCCTAAGGTTATATTGCTTATGAACTTCATTACTTGCAAACTAATAACCTTGCTTGTAATCAAAAGACTTACCAGAATCTAATTGTATTTATTGTAATTCGTATAACTCTTGTTCTTCTTGTGTAAGAAAAATGGTGTTATCGTCATTAATGCCCATTATATTGTTCTGAGTGTCTTCATCATTTTAATTTTGGTGAGAACTTTCAACATAGTTCTCTTGGAAAGGTGGTCTTATTGTTTGATCAGGTGTTGATTCTCTAGATTTACCAGTGTTGGTGTTTTTCCTGAAATTGGGATTTCTTATTTGAGGTCCTTGTTGTTGGTTATCCCACTGTGGATTCCTTTCCATGTTATCTAACCTATCCATCATTATTTTTCATGTTTTAGATAAGTTATCTATTTTCAAATTTGAGTTTTATGTTTCCCCTTTTATTGTCACTCTTCTTTCATTTCTTAATCTAGATTTCTTAGCTAACAATTTTGCCTCTACACGTACAATATTACTTTGCATCTTCTCTAAGGTTTTTGGGTTTCTCTCTCTTAGTTGGTAAGCCATATCTGTATCAAATCCATTAGGGAATTTGATAAGGGCAAAGTCTGGAGGAGGTTTAAGATTAGCAGGGATTGCATTGTAAATATTGTTATATCTTTTACAATAGTCTTGAACTATTTCATTTGGTGCTCTTTTTATGTTTTCAAATTTAGACAAAATTTGTAATGGATTCTTCTTTTTCTCCCATCTATTGAGAAAAATCATATGGAAAATAACTAAATCTGCAATACTACCAACCTTTAAACCACTTCTTAACATCACCAACTAAATTTTGAGCAAAAAGTCTCATTTGAACATCTGCATCATCTAGTTCATGCAATTCAAAGTAGTCTCTCATTTTATTAACATGATGTTGTGTAGCGTAGTAAGTTGTTCCATAAAATTGAGGGATTTTTCTTTGGTAGTCTTGGGGCATGGAATTTTGAGGGGCTTGTAGGACCAATGGGGCATATCTAGTAGCCATGGCTTGGACTCTAGCTTGGCTAGGAGGTAAGTTTCAAGTACTTGGTGATGAAGTTGAAATACTTGTAGATGAGCTTGAAGTACTTGCTGATGAGGTAGGAACACTTGAAGATGTAGTTGGGATGCTAGAAGATGTGTTGGGAAATGTGGTTGAAGTACATGAAAATGCAGCAACAGTACTAGAGGATGAACTTGCAATATTTTGGGATGGAAATAAAACTCTAGGTTGAAGTGGAAGCTTAGGAAAGAAGGATTTTGTGGATTGAAGTGTGGTGGAAATAATATATGAGGTGGTAGTAAATAAGGATGAACCTGTATATTCTAAATGAATAGTATCTAAATGACTGGTAGAATGCTTAGGGGTATAGGCTAATAAAGCAGTCAATTCAATTGAATGTTGTAAATAAGCTTCATCAATTTCCTTAATCAAAGTTGCAGTTATAGCATCAAGTTTATCATAAACTTCTAAGACTTTTTCATTTGAATCTAGTGAAGCAGTTTCCTTCTTATTTTCAATGAATGAAATGAAATCAAGATCTATTACATTATTATGTATGTCACTTTCTGATTTAGTTCTAAACAAAGTTTGTTCAAAAGCTAGATCAAATTCAATGTATTGTAAACTTGATAATTTATTTGGAAGATAATTTTCTTTGATCAATGAATTATTATTACCTAAACTTTCTACTTTTCTGTTTTTCTTTACAATTCTGTCAGGAATATCTACTATGAAAACAGGTTGTGGATCTGGATTGGACTTGGTATAGTAGACTCTTCTAGAAGCCAGTATTATAGTTTTTTATGGAAATTTTACTAACAACTCTTCAAAACAATATTAAGGTGAAAATATAAGTAAAAATATTTCCTTTAAGATCTATTTTAAAACTGAGGATTGGTTTTTTCCCCAGTATGGTCACCAATATATTATCACTCCAATAATTCTCAAGAGTTGTTATTATTTTTATGTTTTAAAATGACAGACTTACTTTTAAGCCTTAGGATCTAGCCTTCCTAATTCTTAGAGAGGGATCTCTCTATATGATTTAACTTTTTTGATTGTATTTGATTTTAGGCTAGTTATGTAGGATTACTTGGGGTTTTGATTTGGATTTGGTTTGGTGGTGAAATTACTTACTCAGATGGATAGAAGTAGGTCTGTATTCCATTGGGCTAATGGAGTCAATGTGTCAAGTAGTCATATCAGGACCAAGGTCTAAAGGGAAATGTTTATAGGGAAATATAGTTGAGTTACTTTAGTTCTTCAAGGCTCATGGTGAAAATGGTTTCAATTGGGGTAAGAGAGCAATTAAGGGTTCTCAAATCCGGATAATGAGTGAAAAGATAGAGGTCAATCGAAATAATGGATAAATTAAGAATTCCTTTATCTAGATATCAGAAAAAAAACATATAAATGATAAACAGTTAAAAACAAAGTGCTTTTAATATATTCTAAAATAACATTCCCGATTTATCATTTAAATTTAAGCAAACATATGAGCATGTGAAACACATAAGAAATTGACGAAGAACAAGTGAAAATACTTCACTAAAGTGGCCCAACACATGAATCATGTAATATGATGATTTATTGCTTTAATCCAGTCTGTTGACTTGAAATTGGTAAAATCACCCTTTGGTTTAGAATAGTGTTATCACCTAAATCTACCTCAGGCTGAAGGAAGGCAGATTTCAGGGTAACATCAAACCACGCTCAGCCTGGTAGCTAGCCCTACCAGATCAGGAGAGGGCTCTCTCCGGGTCAATCTCAGCAAAGATAATCAATAAGGCTTGAGATGACTTGAAATAAATGTTGGTTTAAGGCTAGGTATATATGTAAAAGAGTTTGATTTGATTTTGGGGGTTTTTTGTTGGAATCAAAGGGAAAGGCAGTTTTGGGTCCGAGGATGAGACCTAGTTTTTGCAGAGTTCTGAATGGGGCAAGGAAGGCAATTGCTTTGATGCTTTGGATTGAATGAATGAATAGTTCAGACCGGTGAGGAGTTGAAGAGGGAAAGAGGCTTTCAATAATCCTCTTCAAACATATGAAAACATGGAAAATTAAACAAAACTCAAGGCAGAGCAAAGCAATCTAATGAATTCCACCTTTATCACTCATTTGTTTAATTTAAGAGGAAAATAGGAAGGGAAATGGTACACATCAAACATCAGTAAACTTAAAATCACTGAGAGAAACACACCATCAAAAAATAGAGCCACATGGATCCCAAAGAGTGTTGAAAACCCTGGTCTATTCCTTTGCCAAAATGCAAAGATGAAATGTACAATGAAGTGCCAAGCAATCCCAAGTGTCCAACCTTGAAAATGATTGAAGAACTACAAGATATAGACCAGCCTAACTCATCACCATGCCTCTAGGAGTCAAGCTCACCATTCTAGAGGCTATTTCAAAAATATATAAACTAAGAACTAGAAAATAGGCAATGAAACAGCTTGCCTCTATAAGATAGGAAACTGATTCATTCATTTACATTTCACTTTTTGGTGAATGAATCTACTTGAATGAGTAAAAATGTGCCAAAATTACATCAAAGTCATGAAATTACATCAAGTTACATCAAGATTTTCACATTTGGAGATAAAAAGTCAAACTGGCCAAAACTAGGCAAAAATTTGAGCTGCTGAGTGAAAATTGGGCCAAATTTCCCAATTCGCCGCGCCTGAAATCTCTATGCATAGCGCCACTTTGAGGCTGATTTTTAGGCCTTTCCAAATTCCAAATTGAGCACAGGATAGCTCGTTGGAAAGATATTCCTGTCTACTTTCCAACCCAAGTATAATTTCTAAATTTGGTTGCCATTTTCCTTTCCAGAAATCAAATCTCCCAACACTGCTTCCTGTGTGTCCAAAAAGTGGCAGAAAGGCCATTTTTAAGGTGTTTTTGACCCTTTAGGCAACCCAAAACTTGTCAAAATCCTTAGGTAATGGATAGGCATGCACAAATTTTGATGAAAAATCTAGAAATGCAAAGTTTTCTTCAAGAGGTGCTGCCAATTATAAGCGCGCACCAAGTGGCGCTACGCGTCGGGCAGGAAAATCTGTGTTAAGGCCCAAAAAATCAAAATTGACAAAAAGTCTCCCAAATTTCTTGAAATTTGGGCTGAATGTCCACCATCAAGTGCTATGCTGGAACAAAGAAGCTTCGGCCAAAATTTGGAGTCTATCAGGACTTTTACGACGCTTTAGTGCCTTCTTTAGTCTTGCTTTCAAGATCTTGATCCTCGCTTTGCAAACATGATTTCGCACCCAATAATGGTTCCTCATGTGCCTTAGCATGTTATTTTCCTTGTTTTCCTTTTCCAAAAGCTTCTCAAGATGAATATTGACCCTCTCAAGCCAATTCTCTCTATCAGCCTCAATCTCTTGCTCAATGGATGTCATCTCGGTTTGGCTTCTTTGGGCAGCTTGCCAGTTCTCACGGATGTTTTGCAACTCCATGATTGTTTGTTGATATTACAACTATTTTTTTCACTGATCCAGGTAATTTATGATCCATTTGGCTCTCTGCAACTTGACGGTCAATGTGTCTATCTCCGCCTTCTGCTCCTGAATGGTCTCTCTCAACCTTGAGCTTGGAGAGCTCAAATCCTCATCAATCAGTATGAAACCTGTGTCTTGGCCTCCTAAAGGGCCCTCATCCTACATAGGCCTCTTACCTCTGTCCTGTACCTGTACCTGTGCTGCTGATGACGACAATGAGACCCCTTCCACCCCAAGTGGAGATAGTACTCGTTAGGCTGCTGCAAATAATCCTCGAGTGCTTCTCTGATAAGTGACATATGTCGGCACAATAGTATTCTCTGCCTCCTAACCTCCATACTGATGTGAAGGTTCACCTGTATCATGGACAACCTCCAAAGGAACCTGAGGAGTTGTGAAGAAATCATGGGAAATGAAATCCTCCCATGAAATACCCTGCAATCCAAGTTGATGTACAACCACGATCTTGATGAGTGCATAGTGATTAATAATGTTGTACTGCTGCTCGGGAGTTTTCTTCTGCATAAGAGTGCTCATTCTCTCGATATTCCGGCACATGAAATAAATAATGTTCATCATCCTCACTCTGGTGAAATGCATCAATAACCTGATGTGGTAGGCATAGAGGCATGAAAACCGGCCCTCACAACTTAAATATCTGATAATGAGTTTCATCAGAGGCGCATAGGATTCCTTTAGGAACAGGAATGGAAACACCCTGCTGAGTTGCCTCAGAAAGTTAGGCCTGATGTATGGTTCATAATGCACTATGTCCACCTGTTGTCTTTTTTTCCACTGTTCACCCACATTCGGTATTCTGGTTGCTTGAGAGATGGTTTCCGGTGTCAAAGTGAAATTTACACCAGAAAGAGTTACCTGACCATCATGTAAATGCAATACAAACAAACGAGCCAACTCCTGATGATGATGGATCTTAGCAATCATTTCACAAAACTGATAGCATGACTGTTGTTGGAAACATGCCATGGCAAGTGGGAAAGCCTGCAATTCAGTCAATGAGGTGGGCTCCTCTCTCACATTTCTGCCACCTTTACGTGGTCTTCTAAGTGCATGTAGGTCATTGGTGGAATCACTATCTCGGTCATATGATGTATCAGTGTTTGTCTCCATGGTGTTCAATGACTATGCAAGGTGTATGCTGGCTTGTATGAGATGAAAATAAGAATTTGGGTGTTTTTTTTTTAATTTCCAAATGTATGGAAGTATGGGAGGGACTATGGGGAAATAGGGGAGTAGGAACAATGAAGTTTTTTCAAGTGGAAGTTTCCTTTTGAAAACTTGTGATTTGACAACTGTAGAGACAAGGGACAGCCACTTGATTTTTAGGATAAACTTGGGATTTGGGGAAACTTTTACAAATGGGATAGGGACAATGGGAATGATATGGTATGAGTGGCTTTAGGAGATAGGGAAATGGACTGTAGTGATGAGATTACAGTGAGGGGGAGTAACAACAAGGTGGGGAATGGAGTATTTGGCACCACAATCAATTTTAAAACTTCAGTTTCAAAACCTTAAGGAAGCAGTTTTTCAAAAAAATGATAGGGTTTGACCTTTTTCTATTAAATTCTCATAATCCATCTTCAAACATTTTTAAATGGCAACTATATGGTCACACAAACTTACTTGAGCAGAAAAAACTGAGTCAATTTGAGTTTTAGGAAGCAATGGCCAAAAATTTGTGTTGTCTGCCCTGTGTGCCGCGACCACTGCCCAGTGTGTCGCGCCCTTTCTATGTGCCGCGATAGTTCAAATTTGCACAGTGAAGAGTGGCCCTATGCGCCATGCTCAACCAATGCGCCGCGACAGTTGCTCAGTGCATCGCACCAACTAATTTCACCACAGTCCGGCCTCCAAACCTATTTCTTCACTCCTCCACGATTTTCTTTGGCTCATTGATGTCTTTGGTATGCAAATGGAGTTTTGAATTTGGAAATATATTATATATACCAAATATTTTAATTTTTTATTTGAAAAACCCACTTTATAATGTTTGAAAACGTTGGCACTTTTCACATGAACTCTGTTTTGCTTGCTTTTTATTTTTTGGACTGAATGATGAATTTCTTGTCTGTTTTGCAGGGATGGATGGCATGGAGTTTTGGCAAAGGTGACCAGGGCTGCAAATGAAGCATTATTACAACTGAAGAACTTAAAAATTACATTGCGTTTGTTACAAAAGGACAAAATAGACAATTTTTCTTCAAAACAAAGTTTTGAAGAAAAATCATTATCAAGCATTATGATAATGAAATTTTTGCAGTGAAATATTATTTGAAGCTTCCTCATGTGCCTGCTGATATTATTAGACACTCTGAAGACCAAATTAATGAAACACTAGACCTAATGAGACTAAAAAAAACCCTAAAATGACTCTTTGCTACCCAGGAGACCAAAAATGACTGTAAATGATTTTGATGAACAGACACGGACCAGCAGGTACATGACATGAGGGATATGAGTGACAAGACCCTTTTGTCAGATGATCCATGCTCCTAATGGAATGCAGCTAACTGAATTGAGTGAGACACCTAAAATGAAATGCAACAAGAGAAATTTGATCTCTGACGGAGGGATGAAGATACCGACTCTAACAAATAGTACAACTATAGAAACGTTCAGCAATTCATCCACCCTCAATACTTCCAAATGAGAAGTATTTATACAAAAACTCTTACAAAATATCCTAAAAAAAAATTAGGAATTATTCATGGAAAAATAAATATCTTCATGCAAGAAGATAGTGACAACTTTCTAACTAATTCTAGTTGTCCCTGTTTTTATTGAAATCACTGTTTGTTGTCTTCATTTGTTGATTTTTTTTGTTGATTTGTCTCTTCATTGTTGCTCAACCAAGGCTGTGGTTGAGTTTCTTTCACGCTGGAAGCTTTATCTATGTTATGAATTTTACTTTAACCTTTCAACTGATACACTTTAAACTATAACTAATACTCTGTCACTATTTCTCTTTCACTATAAACTGTGACTGTTGTGTTTTATCTTTACTGCTCTATTTTACTGCAAACGTTTTTCACAGTAAATCGGTCATTTTTTCCCAGAATTATGCCTCTGGAAATTTTATCTTCATCATCCTTCTGAATATCTCATCAGCTTTAGTATACTTTGAGAATGTAGGATTATTGATAAATATGTGTTTTACCTCATGTTGTAAGTAGAACAAATTCTCAAAATTCTTGTAAAGTACCTTCCCTGTTGGAATTCCTTGTGAGGTAGGCAGATTAGTCTGATATTTGGCAACTTCTCTCATTTTATTGTCATAGTCATCCTGCTTCATTAATTTATCATGTATAACTAGAGGATTGGGAAGGCATTTTTTCCTTAGGACATCAAAATTCATCATAAACCTTGTGATGGAAATCTCCATATTCTGGCATTTCTCTTCTAACTGTATCATCAAATTCTTCTTAGAAATGACCTTCCTAACTTCTAGGATGGTTTTTGTTTTGTCATTAATTCCAATTTCTTCAAGTTCTTGTCTATTTTTGGAATTAAGAAATTTGATGATTTCAAGAGCTTCTTCGGGTTTCTTACCAAGCTCTTCTTTGATTTTCTGAATAGCTTCTCTTGTTGATTTGAATAAGTCTTTCTATTCATATATAACCTGGATTGATGGCCAAATATCATTGACCGCTTCAATGATATTGGCCCATAGCTGTTGTCTGACTTGTGCCATGGGTTCTTTTAATGTTAGATCTTTTTCTAAATTCTTCAATTGCTCATTCAACCTATTTTCCCTTTGTTATTCATTCTTATGAATTATTTTATCAAGTCTCTTTTCATCTTAAAGACTTTTAAGTTGTTCTTTAATTTTTTTAATCTCATTGGTCTAAATAGACATGTCTTGCATATCTTTTACTAGCTTTCTTGCTTCATCTGTATGTTGTGCTGCTGTTATTGAAGACTCTGTTGCAGAAGTTGTTGATGAAATGACTAGAAGTGTTGTAGCCATTGGAACTGTAGGATCTAATGATTTTGCCAATTTGGAAGGTACAGTTGTGGTGACTACAAGAATAATTGTGACTGGAGCTTCTGCTTCTCTATCCTTTTTCTCTTGGACCAACTTGTCCATTTCATTCTCCATTTCTTTTTTCTAGGAAATCAATTGTAGAATGAGACTCATCACACTGCAAGAAAAAAGGACATTGATGAGGGGCGAAAATGGTCACCATAAGCTCATTGGTGAGGGTCAAAAGAGCTTTCGTCACCAAAAATTGAACGTCACCAAAGGTGGCGTCGCTGAAAGTATTGGTGTTGTGGTGACATTCAAGGCCCGTCACCAATAATGATTTATGGTGACGGATAGTGACTGTCACCATTTCATATGAGCAATGGTGATGGAAAATAGCCTCTGTCACAAAAAAAATGAACGTCACCAAAGATGGCGTTGCCAAAAGTATATGTTGTGATGACATTCAAGGTCCGTCATGAATATTGATTACAATGACGAATAGTGACCGTCACCATTTCATATCAACAACAACATTTTTTTGTGATGGACCTTTCATGGTCGTCACTACTAGTGCATATATATGGAAACGTTCATTGATTGTCACCATAAAATCATTGGTGACATCAAGTTCCGTCATGAATAATGACTATAATGACAAACAATGACCCTCACCATTTCATATCAACAAAAAATATTTATGGTGATGGACCTTTAATGGTTGTCACTATTGATGCGTATATATAGTGTCGTTCGTTAACCGTCACCATTCATATTTTGGTGAGGGTCGAAAAATGTCACCACAAGCTCATTGGTGATTGTCAAAAGAGCATTCGTCACCAAAAACTGATCATCATCATTCCCTACGAATATCAAGGCATGATGGAATCAAACCACCAACCTCTTGCTTGTAAAGAAGGTGATCTTCCATTGAGCTAGCACCCTTTAAAGAATTAGCATTTAAACTAGCAGTTGCCCCTAAAGGTGCAAAGATACACCAAAGTAATAGAAAATCTAGGAAAATCAAAAGTTGTTAGAAATAATATGTTCAATATACATAATAAAAATACAATAAGAATAAATTTTGATATAATCTAAAAAATCATGTACTACGTAGGAGAATAACTGGAAAGCACAACTAGAAACTTGAATCACAACATAACAATATAAAAGAACATGCAACAGGAAAGGAACAACTCCACAGTTTGAGAAATATGAACAATCCATGGGCATGTTCTTATATATTGATATAGATAACAAAATAGAAATATAGATTTATGAAATTCAAGTATCACACAAGAATGTTGAACAAATATCAATATGTAAAATAGTATTTTTTTGCATTTGGATTTACCTTGCAGAACCTCAGGAAAAATTTTCCACAGAAACAACCAATAAACATAACAACATGGACCTCAGGAGCAGTTGTGCAAGGGATAAAATATGAAGGTAAAGCACTAGAGAAGTATTCAAATCAAATGATGAAAAGCATATCTAGAAAGAACTGAGAACCCTCTGAAGTGAACCACACATTTATCTTCGTGACTAGTACACTTGCAAAAACAGATCAGAATAAATTATGAACTATTCCACCAAAAAACAGTGAATTTTTCCACTAAACTACAGTTTCAAATTAATCACTAGCATGATGCTAACTTCTCTGCAACAGTAGGGAAGTTTCAAGACAATGTACAATAGCTTACATGTCAATTGTATTGATAAAACCTTCCAAGGAATAAGACCACAACAGTCAACAAGAGTGTCATCATACTTAATACTATGAAAGAGTGGTCAATAGCAAAAGTGAATTGACGGACCTTCATAACTTGCATTGGTTCTTTATCCTTCATCCAACCCTAAAATTTTAGACCAAGGTTAACATTTTGAAGGGAAATTAAGAAAAGTCACATGATCTTGTGAAATAAGATTTTTATCGCTACCATTAACTATAATGCAACAATTTTGCACAAACAAAGCATCCTTTTCTAAAGTGAATTAGTCAGTGATGATTAAGACTAATTGTGGGCTTAGAATTGTTTTTCCATTTTTTTTTTAATTGTTATAATTACCGTACTTAGTAGCAAAGGCATTTCCACCATGGATTGGGAAGTCTACAACAACCACTTATGTAAGTAGGATTGTTGACTATAATCATTTTAACCTTCTCCTTGATTTGCTGAGCCACTGAAATATGTGTTGAGAAACCTTTTCTTAAGACATAATGGGCAGACCATTAGTGATAATAACAATATTATTGTAACATTTGCACTATCATTACAATTTATTTTGGGCTAAAATTTAGATTTATGGGTATCTTTGTCATGCGTTGTAAACAAATGAAGATGACAAGGGGAAGGAGTATAAGAAGAGGGATTAGAAAACATCCACTTAGAGGAGCTTGAATCGTTGTCAATGATGCTCCATCTTTAAGCATCACTTCTGTAACTTGCTTTCAATATTCAAGGCAAGCCAGAAAGCCTTGCTCCAATGAACTGAGTGCATGCAAAATCCATCTTGTGTTGAATATGAAACAAAAGACACTTGATAGAATTGAAACATTAATCCTCGACATTGAATTTTTCAATATACTAATGAACAATCAATACCAGCAATTTTTAGAGAGGTATCCACTACTAAGTATCTCCTTCGTAAGAGGTTAGAAACATTGTCTAATAACTAGTTTGTAGAAACCATCGAAATCACCCAACAGGCACCACATTGCACACAACATGTTGAGTTGTGGGAGAAATAATCTTAAATTATAATGCACACTTCTACGAGAGTAATAGCATTTTGGAGAAACAAAAATACCTATGGTAAGTGATATACCAGGTGGAGGTATAGAAATGTTGCCAGCAGATCAGGAGGTTGGTCCAGACCCCAAGAGATATCTAGGGAACAACCCCAAACCTGAGTAGCTATGAGGTTATGGCAGAAACATTGAGAAGGAATGTTAAGGAAAAAGTCTTGCAATTAGACTAAACTCACAGGATAACTACAAACCAAGATTGACAAAGTTTTGGACAGTTCCTTACTCTAAAGAGGCTAGAAGCTCATGCAACACTAGAAGGTTATTTTATTGGGCAAAGAGAATGCTATGTGCATCTTGCAGATGCAAACTACTCTTGCACATGATGGGGAAAAGGGCTTGCAAAAATATTCCCTGTGTGCAACATCAACGCACACAACATTCTCTTTTTCCCAATGCACTAACCTTCTAGTTGTGGCCAAATATCACTTGGGTCATAGTGGAAACACTTTCAGTAGCAGGCACTTACCAAATCTTCCACAATTTGTGCTACTGTACGAGAGCTAGATCTTGGACATATGCTAAGATGTGAGGTGTTTCCACTACAAGAGATCACGCAACGTGTTTAGCATTCAGAGCTAACAAACTTGAGAAACACCTTGACCAGAGAAAAAAAAACAAGAAGAAAGAAACGAACAAATAATAATAATAATAACTCTAGAAGATTATAAATAGGAAACGCTACAATCACTGCACTGGAGGTGCAGGCCTTCAATTTTTTATTTTTCATTATAATTTTCACAAAATCCCTCAAATCCTAGCATGTTGCATTTTTTCATTTAGCAACAGTTAAATCCTTTTTCATTTGGTCACGTATGAATCCCAATGGACAACTGGTATTATATATGCCATACATAACAATTAGGAAGCCAAAAAAAGTAAATGCAATGTTTCAACTATAAATTCTTATCATGAAATGTTAGTTACAGTAACATCAATGGTATGCCAATTGCATAACCCATATGTATCCCCTGTGGAAAGGTTGATTGTAATCCCCATGTGAGCCAAAATCTCAATAAATAGCAACATAAAGAACTAATATAGAGCATAATTGTTGTAGAAACTATTTTATAAATGGGAAAGGTAGTGAATTATGAAATAGCATATCATGCGTACTACCTATTTAGTTTCTTACCCTACAATATCTACCATCATTTTCAGTTTCTTTATTATTTTGGTACACTGCTCATTTTATCTAGAATTACATTGAGATAGTTGTCTAATAGTTGGTCATATTATAGTAGGAACGTCATCAATATAGGAAATCTAGTTTTTGACTGAAAATGAGAACAGGGCATAAGGAAAATCATTGCCACAAGTTAAAACTATGATTGACAACTTCTTATTGGAATTTATATTATTTTGAGTTAAATACAAACTATGATTATTTGTGGTAATTCTATGGATGTTGGATAATGGACATTCAAGAAAGTATTGTCACTGTAACATGTCTACAATGTAGCTATAGATCCTTTTTCACCTTGGTTTCTATTTTCTGCAATGTCTCGTAGTGGTAGCATGATGAGTGCATTAGATATTTGCTTCTTATGTTCTAGTGAACCTGGCATTTTCAAGAGGGTAATAACCTATTAGGAAAGAACTTATTTTTTCATAAGAGGCATTCCTAGAAAAAATTGGTCAAGAAGCCAATCTGCAAGACAAAATTATAATATATATTGTGACTTCTCCAAAGCTTGAAACTTATTCACTGGTTGATACTTCACTAGTTAGTCAATAATGAAGCAGCCTTCAAAAACCAAAACACAGTGGTGACTTGCAGGTCATGTTGCATTATGTTAGTACAAGCTTAGTCTATTCAGAGGCCTACCATATGCAACAAAAGAGATATGCAAAGAAGCTTGCCATGTGCACTATTAGAATTGTAGGACAAATGAAATAGTTAGTATATATATTCAGTGATTTTGAATTAGAAAACAAGCCCTTAAAATGCACATCCATCATAAGACTAGGCCGAGTTCAATCTAGTCAAGTGTGTTGCTACTTGCACACACTTGTTATTTATTTTGCCTGTCGTAGGCCTTAGCAAACTGACACAGTAAATGTATAAGATTTCCCAAAATAAGTGTCTAAGTTAGATAGAAGACATGTGAGAAAATTCAAGCTGGCCTATCCATGTTCACCCATTATTGGGCTTCTTTAGGATTAATAGTTGAGGAAATTTTTTGAGCACTGTGGGACTAAGAAAGTATGCCAACTTGTAAAATTAAATAACAATGCAACACCATGAGAGTCCTATAGAATTTTTGAACTGTTTATGGACAATTTAGCATAATAGTAGGAGACAACTTAGCAACTTCTTAGTATCATGTTGCATGAAGAATTGACTCGAACCTAAGTTTTTGAGGCAATTGATATACTGCCCAAATCATGTCCTTTAGGAGACAAAGTTTGCACATTGAGTGTGTGAGAGGAGGAATGGGTATCATGTTCACATGGATTGATACATTAGTCCAGTTTATATTTTCTTATCTTTTCCTAAAGGCTAATATCAATAAATGTGAACATGAGAGTGGGTACCCTCACATTTGAAGAGATAAATCTAGAGGGATTATGTTAAACACCATTTAAGTTAATCATTCTACCCTCATGCTTAATGGAAATAAACATTTCATATGATTCATGTCATATGTGCCCAATGTTTGAAAACACTAAATTTTAAACTCCTAGGATCTCATCACTTTCTTTATTTATGATTTTTACAAAAATTGGAGGTCATTGGTGAGAAAAAATCTCAAAAACCCTTAAAAAATTATCAAAATGATTAGAAAAAGGGGTGTTGCTTGTACAATGCAATTTTTGTTATAAACCCATGAGTTAGCGAATAAAACATCTAAAAATACCAACCACCACCAGAGTTAGGAGCTGGAATAAGAGAGTCTTCTGGTAGGGAACATAAAGGATCTCAAGAGAATCAGAAATGGCATTTGCACTTTCTAATTTAAGAAACAGATGCAGAAAAAAACACACAAGCACCACCAATTTCATCCCTTTGCAGCTTTTGATTTTCTTCCTTTTTTTTTCTTTTGCAGCTTCAATACCATATAAACTATATGCATCTGTGGGCACACTTGGCGATTCCACCACTGTCCTTAACAAATTATTGTTTCAAAATTTTGTGCTTTTTATATGACTTAGCACATAAGTCTTGGGCAAGAAAAATTTTCTCTTTTGGATGAAGATTGTTGCTAGACCACTGCTATTTTGGCATCAGATTTCTTCATATTATTCTAAATACTTATGTTTAGTGGACACCTGAATGCTGAGCATCAAATTTTCTTGCAAATATCATTTCTATGTTTTTTTTTTAATAAAATAGCATTATGGAAGACTAAAAAAAATCAGAAATAAAGAAATAATACGGAAATTGGACAGAGAAGAGAACAAAGAAAGGAGTGCTGAGGGAAGATCTGACTCGAGAGGTGCTATTGCAGGATAGAAAAAAATTTAAACAAATAAGGGAGAAAGAATTAACAAGATTATACCATATTTATCAATATTTTTGCCGCAGTTTATGGTTGTGTAGATGCACTGAATTACATCTTGGCGCAAATTAGGCTGAGAAAGAAAGAGAGGTTGTAGAGCGGCATAGGGTAGAGGAAGAAAATGTTGCAAAGGAAGCAGAAAGACTAGAGGAAAAGAACCAAGTGGCTGAAAGACAAGAATAAACATGCCCAACCATGCAGATGGCAGTAAAGTCTCTTGATGGTTTATGGTGAATTCAGCCTGTTGATTTGAAAGAAGGAGATAAAGTGAAAATCTATTACAATTGTTCTTCTTGTTCACTTTCTTTTTCTTCGAAGGTTTGGATTCACTGAGCCTACAAAAATTGGATAGATGCATTGAAAATTGTTCAAAATTTGTCTTATGATAGTGCATAAAATGGTGACTAGCAGACTACGGATGTGGTGGTTCCAAATTAAGCTATTATGCTCGATTGGTAATTTTCTAATGGACCTCCTCGGAGTGCTACGATGTACGAAAATAAAAATTATCAATATTTTCATGCTATTGTGCCCAAGTCTATTCCAGAAGATTTCTTCTGGGTTGAAGAAGAACAGAGAATCTATTTGAAATTACTGCATGAGAGACGGGAAAGAGAGGATGTTGCAAGCAGGAAGCCTGAGAACTTTGAAATTTTAGAAGCAAAAAGGAAGAAAAAAACAATGAAATTATTTCGATAGTCGCAAAAACATATATTCTACACCGAACCTAGTAAAGTTGAAGCTAGGAATTCTGTTACAGTGTTTTACAACCCATATAATACAATTTTGAATGGTAAATATGTTACAGTGTTTTACAACCCATATGATACAGTTTTGAATTATGTTATAGTGTTTTACTGTTAGACTCCTATACCAATAGGTGTCATTTTTCATGATTGACTTGTTGAACTATGTAATATGTTCAAACCTTTTTCTTGTTGCAAAGGTGTTCCATATTCTTAAAAAATCAAAAAATCAAAAAATTTAAAAAATGTAAAGAGGGTATACCCTAAAAAGAAAAATCAAAGGGTGAAAAAATAAAATTGGCCAAAAAAGTGAAAGAAAATGAACCCCATCAAAAGAAAGGCCAAGGAAAGTGTGCAAGTCTAAATGCCACTACTTTTTGCTCTGATGTAATAAACAAAATTGTGTGCAGTTTGTCAAAATTTTGCCACAATTTATGAAGAGTCAAACTGTTTAAACTTGACTCATTCATTTTTCAATTTCATGCTGTAGAATAGAGAATAAATATCTGACCAAACATTTTAATCTTGGCTAATAAGTAGATAGGTAGAGTTAATAAAAGGTGCTCAACAGTTTAATCTGAGCCCTTGGATGTAATAAGTGTAGACTTAGATAGGTTTTCCATGTAAAAGAAAAATAAGATTGATAAGGGTTTGCCAGTCTAAGTGAACCCTAATAAAGAAGAGAAACTGGTAGAGTAAGTAGGTAGGGTAGGTAGATGTTGTTGCAGAATTACATGTGATGAATGATGGTTCCAAATGTGTTCAATTTTACTTTCATCACAAGTGCAAAGGCAGATACTACATTGGAAAAGCTCACAGCAAAGCAAACTCAAGATTATTAACTTCCCCTTCATTTTTCCCTAAATATTTCACTAATTTCCCCTAAGTGCTAAGGTATTTGAAGATTAGAGGGGCTCAAGGCATTTCCTTGACTTTTGGAGGGACCGGACCCTCGGCCCAATAATTGGAAAAAACCTAAGTACTTAAAATCATTCATCATCACACTTATTTACTTCAAAAAATTATTTCCTAAGTAAAATCCCATTTTTTTTAGGAAAAACCTTCAATATTTCATGAAAAGCCCTCAAAATCACTTCTATTCTAAGTCTAAGTGATGAAAGTATAATAATTCCATTTAGTTTTGAATCTTCACTTTCTTGGTTATATTTAAGTGTTTTGAGTTTACATTGTACCATTGTCATATTAACTCTAATTTATATATTAACTCCCTATGAAAATCACCTTTTCCTATTATATATAAATCCTTTTATAGTAATATCCCCAAAACCCTTATATTATGACTTTTTAGCCAAAAGTATTTAATTCCTATTTTATTCAAATCAAAAACGCACAATATACCCCCTTTTGGCTAAAATATAACATTAATATTATTCCCGCCCCCCTACAGTAAATAAATCACATTGATTTAATTATTGTACAAATAAAAATATATGAAAAACGTTTAAACATATGTATATGTGTTTAAAACAAAAATGAAACTCAAAGTTTAAAACCAAACTTTGAATTAACCCATCTCGCATGTATTTTTCACCCCCGACCATCCACTGTACAAGGACTTAATTAATACTCATGGTTAGTTAAGAACTGATCCCCACCAATTAGAATGCCCCCGAAAAGATTAATTCGTAATAAAACGTGTCGGGTCCCGCCCGTTAAACACCTATCAACTCCCTGTCCCATCTACCGTTCAATTGATCACTACAAAATCGACGGCTCTTATCAATTCCGCTGGCCATCTCCAATCCGAATGTTAACACGCGAAATGCCGGCGGTTTTTAAATAGTGCCATGGCCACACGTTGTCCGTTCTGTGGATTCGCTGCCTCTCCGCCCAAAACCACTTCCCCTCAAAAGTGGTGCGGAATAAACCACTTACCACCTTTCCTCGTGACTCATCTGTCGTACAGGATGACATCATTTATTAAAATAATAAAAAATTCGCCCCCCATTTGACTTTGCCAATAAAACAAAAATTCGCGTCGTTTTCATTATTTTGTTCGCAATGAACGAATACACCCTCCACGCAAAAAATTCGAATTTCAAATTTCTAAAGTCCGCCAACCTTTATCCTGTCAAAGAAAATTGCAGTCAAGCCTCTTAGAAGATTATCTGCATTTACCAGCATCTGTTCAAAACGTTGTTTTCTCCAAAAACAGGTATTTACCCTAAATCTTCAACTAAACTCTGTAAGAAACTCAGTTTTCCTCTTTCTTTCACTGAAACAGAGTTAAAAAATTAATTTCTAGTTCATTCCTTTATCCCAAGAACTGTAATTGAATTCCCAATCTGCAATTGTACTTGTTTCTCCCATCAAAACCTGTAATTTTGCTCAATTTTCCATCGCAAACCGAATTTCCATTTTTGAATCGACAAGAACCAAGAATGGAAGTTCTTGTGGCTTTAAACGTCACCCCATTAAACACCCCTCACAAAGACCTGGATTATTTATCATTAGTCGAGACAGATTTCCAAATCAAAGACCTGGTTTTTATTGATAGTCCTCTTCGAATTTTTTGTCGTTGCAGAGAAAATTATTTGAATGGCTTGGATATGATTGGGTTATGGGAATATAATCTTCCCAGGTACCTTTTTCCCTCTGTCCATATTTTCCCTAAAATAATCCATTTTTTCCATGCAAATTATGATCCTAACCAAAGAGCAGTCTTATCCCCAAATCAAGATGTCCTTTTTCCAATTACTGCTCAGTCTATCAATGAGATGCTACATTTTCAACCTGATCAAGCCCTCACTCCCCTATCCATGGGAGAATTACTTGAGAAATCCACCAAAATATCCCATGAAGAATTAAGCCACATCTGCCAGACCTTTATGTTGCCTGATCATCAGCCTAAAGACCCTCCCCCTTATGGATATGCTTTTTTCACTGAGGAGGGTAGACTTGTTTTGGAAATGCTATCCTTTATAATGGGCTTTAATACCAATGAATATGTCGATCATTTAACTCTAGTATTATTGTCTATTTTCACCCCTGGACAGCCTCCTGCTGTCAGGTATGACTTTGCATCATACATTGCAGATAAAATCCATGATCAATTCATGAGATTAGAAAATGAGAAAGTGTTCAAGTATTCCTCTGTCATCTACCACCTCATGCTCTATTATCAGTCGGAAAATTTCCCTTTCTATATCAAGAAGCTTGATGCCCAAGGGAATCCTAGGTCTGTTGTCTTTTGTTCAGCCATCACTCATAGTTCTCGAGATTATCCCTATTCCTATAATGAGTTCATTGATATTTTTATACATCCTGCAACCACCTTGTTGACAGGAGTTTCTCCTCCAAGACTCAGCAATGAAATCAAGAAAACTTTACAGCTCTCAAAACAATACAAAGTTGGTGATTGGTACTTATACCAAAATCACACTGAAGTCAGGATATATGGATGTGAATTATGTCCCTTCAAATTGCCAAAATATGTCCCCATGAGAATATTTGCATTAGAATATTTCAGGCAGATGAACAATTCTGATATAGTTCATTTTTGTAATGCAAAGAAGAAGGCTCAACTCCGGATCAAAAGTCAATTAGGTCCCTTTATCTGTAACTCTAGGGATGCAGCGGAAGAGGCTGAAAAGATATTAGAAGACCGTTTCAGATTACAAAAGAGTTTCCGTTGGGTGCCTTATGACCCATTCAACTTCATTTGTGGTAAAAGAATGAAGAATAAATCAGCACCATACATACATCAAAGAATCCCAGAGATTGAAAAATATGCTAATACAGATGAATGGATAGAAGGAACATTGATAGAGAAGGATATTGAGCAGGTCAATATAGACAATGTTATGAAAGATCTTGAAAAAATCTTGACCTAGACTCTTTTGCACAGGTACAAAGATCAGAAGTTGGTCCTTCCTCAGCTGGAATTATTCAGCAGGAGTTACAAGAAAACATTGCAGTATCATCTAAGGGAAAAGAGAAAGAGGTTGATACACAAGTTAAAGAAACATCCACTATGATAGAATGACCTCAAACTTCCAAGGGATAGGATCAAGTACAGGTTTCTTCCATTCAAACCAATCCACTAGAAATATCAATTTTGCAAACTCCATTAACTGTGGAAAAGGGAAAAAAGAGAGAAGCTGAAGTTGCTAACCCTCTCACTGGATCTTCACAACAGCCTCAGGCCAAGAGACATAAATTGAATACTCCTCCAGAAGTAGAATATATTGATGAAATCCTTGATATTCAAGGACCAAAACAATTGGGAAGTCAAAAAACAGGTACAGTCAGTGGAGAATCCACTACTTCACAAAGGAAAGAGCTACAAAAGCAACTGAGTGTTGAAATATATTCTTTCAAAACACCAGTTAAATATGCAGGAGATATAAAGAAGACATTTATCAATATTAAGGCCAGGAATGATCCACTGAGAATTCAAGTATATAATCAATATCTGAAAATGGCTCCAAAGAATTAAGAAAGATTGATGTCAGCTTTTGACATCCAACAGGGCAAAATGTTAATGAGCCATTTCAAACCCAAGGTGCAACAACCCCAAATAACTGCTGATTATATTAGGAAAAATTTTGAAGTCCTAGCAAAGGACATCCATCCTTTAGACCAAATTGAATTACATAAGAAGACTGGTGAAATGATATATTCTACTTTGACTGATAAGGCAATGACAGCTCACAGGATACAAGATTTTTTGGAGAACACTAGTACACAATTGCAGCTTGAAAAGGCTTCTTCTCATGCCAAAGACAACAGGATAAAAACATTGGAGGAAATAATTATTGGATTAGGTCACAATCCAAAGGATTTCAAAGGTATAGAAGCTCTAATCAAGAAAAAAGATGATGACATTGCAGCTTTGAGAAAGCAGTTGAAATTGCCAGCCTCCAGACATCCTCAAACTGAAGAAGTAATAAAGAAAAATTTTGAAGAAGAAATGATGGAGTTGCTCTTAAAAATGAATGAGCAACTGACTGAAATAGAAAAAGAGCTTGAATAAGCTTTAAAAGACAAGCAGTCCAGTGTTCCAGTATCTACAACAGAGGTTATCACAGGTATAACAAGTCAACCAACAGGTCAACCAGCAGAGCCATCACAGGTAAATACTTCAAATTTGAGTACAGAAGAATTAGTAAAGAAAATGAATGGCTTGAAACTGAAAGTAACAGAACTTCAGTGCACAAAGTTACAACTTATTACTTTGGAACAGAAATATGATCTTTCAAAAATGACTGTTGCTGACAAAACAAGGGAAGTAAAAAAGTTGGAAAAATTAGTTAAAGCTTTGGAAAGGGATCTCACATTGGATAAACCTTTAAGAGAAATAAATGAAATTATTTGGGATGATATTATTCAGTCAATAAAAGATATCTGGTCCTCAATCCAGATAATATACGAGCAGAATGATTTGGTCAAAGTAGCTCTGGATGAAGTTGAGAATACACGATCAGAATTAGGAAATAGGCCTGAGGAAGCCAATCAGCTCATACAATTCCTAAACACCCAAACAAGACAACAAATTGCAGATCAGGGTATTCAGGACAGGACTGCAACAATCTTGGAGATAAAAAGAGTTTTTACTAAAAGAACTCTTATGCAAAATTTAGAACGAAGGTGTTTTGACATGCAAAGTGAAATCATTGCTTTCAGAGAAAGGTTTAATGTTTTATTGAATAAAGGGTTTCCCAGCCCTATGGTTTCAGAAGATAAAATAATGGACCTGGAAAATTATGTTAAGAAATTGGACATACATGCTCACAATCAAGCCAGTTCCTCAACCATTTCATCAGAAGCAACATTACCTACAAGAAGGAATCTTCATGACAGATTAGAGAATTTGTTTTATCTTGAACATGAAGTAAAACATTTGTTTCCTAATCAGCCTAATTTCTTCAGATATACCGAGGCTGATGAAACATTAAGGAAGCTTCAATGGACCAAAATAGCAGAAGATAAATGGTGGGAAGATCTATTGGAACTTTTGTAAAATTTATCCTTATATGAAATTTTGCCTATTTACTACAGTATAAAGGATAAAGGGACAAACAAAGGTCAAAGAGTATCAGTTCAGTTAAAGTGTATCAGTAAAAACAAAGAGTATCAGTGAAGCAAGTCAGTTAGAACAAAATTACTGAAGAGGACAACGATGAGCTAAAATATAGGTCCTGCCTCCAGCACATTCTCAAAAGGAGGAAACAACACAACATTAGTTGCTTTTTTGTCTTATCTATGAGACCATCTGTCTCTATTTTTATTGTAAATTATTTGTGATTCATCTTAGATTATATCTTGTTTTGTTAAGAGATATTTTTTATGATTTTTTTTTATAAATAAGCCCTCAATCGAATTATTGAGGGTGGATTCTTAGACTCTGATGTAACATTGAATATTTTGGAATAAAGAGCTCTGGAGAAATTTTTCGTGGCAAAACTGGACAAGGAATTGAGGCAGAAGACTTTTCTCAGGATTCATGTGTCGAATGAAGGATCAATAAGTCATCTCTATCCCATGTTTTGAAGTTTTATATTTGTTTACAATATCATCTGTGTTTCATTATCTTAATATTTAACGAAAAGGATTAAATCAGAAAGTACTTAGGTGTAATCTGATTTCAGTCGTTATTATTCTAAATGTTTTCTTCTAAACTGGTTTAAACAAGGAATTCTTAATTGCTCATGTTTGTCTAGTTTATACATCTTTGGTTATTTAGTAGAGAATACTTAACTGCTCTTTATTGATAATCAATTTATTTCTCTTCTCTTGAATGTGTTGAAAGATTCTTTATTGCCTTTCATCCGTTTGAATTCCTTTCCATTCACTTTAGATCTATAATTGTTTCTAGTTTGATTATCTTGCCCTGATAAACCATCTTTTGTTAAAAAACTTAAGCCAGTGCAGCCAATCCTTTGACTCCATTAGCCCAATGGACTGAAACTATTTGATCTTAATCTCAGCTAAAGAATTCCATCAACCCAAATTCAAACAAAACCTCTGAACTTTACAACTAGCCTAATATCTTCTAAAAACAAAGCTAAATTTTATAGAGAGAGACCTCTCCAGGTACAGATTGGCTAGATTTTGTACTTGAAGGTTGGTTTGTGGTTACCTCGGACCCCTTTCCTCTTCCAACAACTTCAAGGAAAATCTGAGTGCTAACATAGTGGCGACCATACTGGGGACCTGAATCATTTTATTGTTACTATTGTTTGATTTATAAACTACAGACGAAGTCTGAAGAATAGCCAGGTAGCCTTTGAAATTATTTTTGCTATGCAATTGCATAGTAAATAAATGCTACTTCAGTCAATCTCCGGTCTAGTTTATAGACTGAGCTTTGGTTTCAAACATTCAATCAGTTTCTCTAGTTCAATAAATCTTTGGGAAAATTTTAATTAAAAATCTTTAATTTCTTGGAGAATTTGTTGAAGTTGTATTTTCATTCCTTTTAAAACAAAAAACTTAAAAAGAAACATTACTAAGAAAACTGGCTTCAGAAAGTATTCGTTATACCAGGTCAAATCGTGACCCTAATCCACCACCGATATTTGAAAATCCAAATCTGATTCCCAGAATTCTGAGAAGACAAGAGAGTCAAGGAAGCTCTGAAAGTTCCCAACCTCTTGTTAGATCACACTCTTGTCCTGTGAAAATTATATATCTTGAAGACGAACCATTTGATGAACATTTTGAAAATTCTCTATTCATAAATTTTTCTGAATCTGAGTTGTCCAATATTGTTCCTGATCCATTATTTCTTGAAGATTTTCAATTTGAATTTATCACTTCACATCTCAACAAGCATCTACAAAATTCCATTCAATCTGAGCAAACCTTTGAAGAAATTTCAAACACTTCTGTGATTACTGCAGCTTCCCCAAGTTCATCTACTTTTCCCCAAACTTCTCAAACACAAGCCACTCCTTCTACTCCTCCACCCACTACTTCCAGACCATCATCACCTGTTATTCCACTACACCTTCCAATGGCCAACAAATATGCTCCGTTAAGGTTGCCAGGGAACCCTGCTGCTTTGCCTCAAGACTATCAGAGTAAAATCACCCCTTTGGATGGTTCTGGTACTTAAATTGCTCAACAACATACCAAAAGGATGACAGATTACTTTGAGTTTTATGAAATAGACGTTGATGATGTACGAATGAGAATTTTTGTCCAAAGCCTTACTGGGGAAGTCATGACATGGTTTAGGGCTCTTGCTCCAAACAGTATTGTTGACTTACCAGCCCTATATAGGGCATTTTTAAATAGATGGGAGAAGAAGAAAGACCCTCTTCAAATCCTATCTGACTTTGGAAAATTGAAAAGAGGACCTAATGAAGCAGTGCAAGATTATATCATTAGATTTAACGAAGCCTACAATGTTGTTCCCCAAAACCTTAGACCTCCTCCGGATTTAGTATTAGTTAAATTCCCTGATGGGTTTGATTCTGAAATAGCATATTCACTTTGGGAAAGAGCTCCCCAAACTCTAGAATAGATGCAAAGCATAGTTGTTAGTGTTGAAGCTAACCTCATAGAAAAATGAGCTAGAGCTAGAGCTGAAAGAAGGATGCCTATAAATGAAGAAACTTCGGCTTTTGAAAGAAAGCTGGATGCAATTATTAAAGGGATGGAAATACTGGGAGACAGAGTAGAGACAATCGAAATAAAGTATTTTGGCGATGGTCAAAATGTTGTTAGAAACCCAAACTTCAGAATAAATCAAAACCAAAATATTGGGAAAAATGTTCCTGACCAAAACATCAGGCCACCATTCCAAGAAAATTTTGTTGAAGGTTAATCTTCTGAAGAACCAATGGAGGATGTTGAAATAAATAACTTGACTGAACACAAGAATGAACCAGAATTTTTCCTATATCAAGATGATCAAGAAAATCACATTCTTGAAACATTTCAAACTCATTCAGGAGAAACTTTTTATTTTAAAGAATGATATGATTCAGCAATTTATGAAGTTCATAAAAAATACAATTTGAGAAGCAGACGGATTGACATGCCAGAGAATAGCAAACAGAAAGCTGTAAAACAAAACATCAAAGGTAAAACTAACACTCCTCCTGTACAAATTCTTTCTAGAGCAAGTCCTAACCCCGCTAATCCAATAATTGAAGATGTGTCTGAAAATCAATTGAATAATAAACAACTTTCCAATACTTTTCCTCCTGCAGGAAACATAGAAGAACCAACATAAGTTAATTCAGAAACACCTTCAACTCATAATCCCACACCTGAAAAAGAGAAAAACACTGAAGACCCCAAAAATAGAGAAAATCCAACTGTTCAAAATACTAGAGCTCAAACAGAAAAATCTTTCAATCTAGAAGCTGAAATAGGCAAATTAAAGATAGATGTTCCATTGGCAGAATTAGCTAAACATGATGTCTATAGAATCCAAATCAGCAGATCCCTTAACATTACTGGAATGGATGATTCAGTAAATGTTTTTTATGATCAACCCAAACCACTTTTTGGCCCTGAAGTAAATGGAAAACCAGAAAGCGGAGGAACTCCTCCATTTTATGTGAGTTTGAATGTACATGAAAAAATACTTCATAATGCCATGCTTGATTCTGGAGCGTCTCACAATTTAATGCCCAAGGCTGTGATGGAAAGATTAAACTTAGACATTACCAGACCATATAAAGATCTTCTTCTTTTTTATTCAAGTCAGGTAAGATGTTTAGGTTTGATTAAAGATTTGTGTGTTACTTTGGTGCAATACCCTGCGAAATCTATTCTGATGGATATAGTAGTAGTAGATATTCCTCCCAAATATGGTATGTTGTTGTCCAGATCCTGGGGTGCCAAACTCGGAGGATCTCTTCAATTAGATATGTCATATGCTACTATTTCAGTGTTTGGTCAACCTAAAAGACTATACAGAGAGACCTTGATGAAATATTTAGTCAGTAGTCAGGAGAAGCCTGAAAACTTCCCTGTCTACTCAGTACATTCTGATATGGACTCATTCATCCTTTATAATGCTGAATTTGACCTTTCGACTGAACTAGAAGCACCAGAAACAGAAAATGCAAGTAAATCTACTGTTCAAATCAAAATACCAGAAAAAACTAAAAAACCAGAGCTCCCTGTTAAGAAAATTGTTAAAACAGTTGATGAAGATTATGAACATGAAATTCTGTGGCATTTAGAATTTGATGGTTCAGTAAATAAGTTAGGAGTTGGAGCTGGAATTTGGATACATAATATTGAAAATGATCATGCTGAAGGCCATGCTTATAGATTGAACTTTAGATGCACTAATAATATGGCAGAATATGAGGCTCTTTTGCTAGGGCTTAAACATGTCAAAAAATTAGGAGCAATTAGAGTATCAATCATAGGAGACTCTGAGTTAATTATTCAACAGATCAATGGTGAATGTTCAACAAAAGACCCCAGATTAAGACAATACAGAGAAACAGTTGTGGAAATTCTCAATACTTTTCTACAGGCTCAACTTGCCAAAATTCCTAGAAAACAAAATTTGCATGCTCACAGTCTTGAAATATTCGCTAGCACTTGTAAATTACCTTTTGGACCTAATCATCAGTTCAAATCTGAGATTAGACATAGACCTGCTATACCGGATAATCTTATGAATTGGCAAGTGTTTGTAAATAATAATCAGATTAATAATTTTTTGACCTTAGAAAATGAATTCTCTAACAGTAGTATAGATGAAGACACAACAATCAATGAATCTGATCAAATAGAAAAACAAGAAACAGATATTTCAGAAGAGACTGCAATTCACATGCTTCACCCAACTAAATTTACCAAAAAAGATATGCAGGATTTGAAACAAATGGAATTCGATGAGATTATAGAAGATGAATCTGAAATTATTAATCTGAAAGATAATCATTTACCTAAAGGATTAACTCCTTTAGAAGATCTTTTTGACTCAAATGACATTCCACTAAAACCCAAAATGGAACCGTTAAAAGCTGACATAGAAGAATACAATTTGGGAACGGAAGGAAATCCTAAGATGGTTAAGTTATCTAAATCTCTGCCAGCAGATTAAAAGGTTAAATATGTTGAACTTTTAAAAGAATTCCAGGATGTTTTTGCCTGGAGTTATGAAGATCTGAAATCATATGATACATCAATAATTCAACATACTATACCTTTGAAACCAGATCAGAAACCATTCAAACAGAAACTTAGAAGAATTAACCCTGTATTGATACCTTCAATTGAGAAAGAGATTAAAAGAATGTATGAAGCCGGAATAATTGTTCCTATTAGGTTTTCTGAATGGGTTTCTAATTTGGTGCCAACAAGGAAGAAGACTGGAGATATTAGACTGTGTGTTGATTTGAGAAATTTAAACAAAGTTTCTTTAAAAGATAACTATCCTTTGCCTAAAATGGACCATATCTTACAAAGGGTAGTAGGATCTTCAAGAATTTCTCTTCTGGATGGATTCTCAGGATACAACTAGATTCTGGTTCATCCTGATGATCAAGACAAAACGGCTTTTACAACACCTTGGGGTACATTTAAATATGTTAAGATGCCTTTTGGACTCAAAAATGCAGGAGCAACCTTCCAAAGAGCAATGGACATTGCCTTTGCCAAAGAAATTCATGATTTTCTAGTCATATATCTGGATGATTTGACTATTTTTTCCAAGACAGATCAACAACATTTGGATAATCTTAGACAGGTGTTCATAAAATGTAGAAAATATGGTATTTCTTGAAATCCTAAAAAGTCATTGTTTAGTCTTGAAGAAGGTAAACTCCTAGGTCATATCATTTCAAAAGATGGCATTAGAATTGATCCTGAAAGGATACAAGCCATTTTGCAGATACCTCATCCCAGGAATATTAAAGAACTTCAAGCTTACATAGGTAAAATCAATTTTTTGAGAAGATTCATTTCTAGTTTAGCTGAATTACTTAAACTGCTTACTAACATGTTAAGAAAGGATTCGAGTATTAAGTGGACATTTGAAGCCAAGAAATCATTCAAACAAATCAAAATGGCTTTAACCAAAACACCAATTCTTATCAGTCCAAAATTTGATAGAGATTTCATAATTTTTTCATTTACTTCTAAACATACAGTTGCAGTAGTTTTGTTACAAAAGGATGATCAAGGATGTGAAAAACCTATAGCATTTTTTAGTAAAGCACTTAGAGATGCATCATTGAAATACAATATCATGGAGAAACAAGTTTTTTCACTTGTGAAAGAAATTAAAGATTTCAGAGTTTACATATTGTATTCTCATGTGATATCTTATGTACCTAATGCTGTCGTTAAACACATCTTAACTCAAGATGGTATTGAAGGCAAAAGAGGTAAATGGATAGCTATCATATTAGAATATGATATTGAAATAAGACCTAAAAAACTCATAAAAGGACAAGGTTTGGCTCACTTATGACTGAAACAAATTTCCAAGCCCTGAACATTAATGAACTGGATGACGAACAGGAGATGGTGACTCCACAAATCAGTCAGGCCTTTTTAGACTCACCTTGGTACGCTGATATCATTTATGTTTTGTTAAACCTGCAAGCTCATCTAGGGTTATCCAAGACGAAACAAAGGTTTTTTAAAATGACATCTTTAAAGTATTGTATTTTAGATAATACTCTCTTTTGGAAGAATCGTGATGGAATTCTATTAAATTGTTTATTAAAAGATGAAGCTGACAAGGTTCTCAATGAATTCCATGCAGGAGATTGTGGTGGACACCTCTACTGGAAGTCAACTGCAGATAAGATCTTAAGGGTTGGTTTTTATTGGCCAACCTTGTTTTCAGATGTTAAGAAATTTGTAACTGCTTGCCATAAGTGTCAGATCTTTGAAGGCAAGAGAAAATTACTACCTTTACCATTAAAACCAATTTCCACCGAGAGACCCTTTCAACAAAGGGGCCTAGATTTTATTGGAGAAATCCATCCCCCCTCTTTTGGGCAACACAGATGGATCCTTACTGCCACAGATTACTTTACTAAATGGCTTGAAGCTATCCCATCCAGAAAAGCCAATGATTCTGTAATTATAAGATTCTTAGAAACCAATATACTTTCAAGATTTGGCTGTCCCGAAAAAATTATAACTGATAATGCTGCTGCTTTCAAGTCTAAGAAAATGATTAGTTTCTGCAATAAATATCACATCACTTTAGGCCATTCAACAGCCTATTATCCTCAGGGTAATGGACTGGTTGAATCTTCCAATAAAAGCCTCATTAATATCATTAAAAATTATTGGAAGAGAATAAGAAGAATTGGCATAAGAAACTTACCAATGCATTGTGGGCAGACAGACTTACTACCAAAAAATCAATTGGGACCAGTCCATATGAATTAGTTTATGGTATTGAGGCTAGATTTCCATCATCCTTGGGAATTCCTGTAATGAAGTTACTTCAGGAGGCTCAAGTAGAACCAAATGATATTCAGAGAAGAATAAACCAAACAATTCACTTGCAGCAGACTAGAGAAGAAGTGTATCAACGATCCCAAGTTTTGTAGGAAAAATTAAAGAAAATGTTTGATAAAAGGACTAAAGCAGAAGATTTTCAACTGGGAGACAAAGTTTTAAGATGGGATTCCAGAAGGGAAGATAAAGGGAAACATGGGAAATTTGATTTCTTATGGAAAGGACCTTACATCATTCATGCTTTACAGGGAAATAACACATTTTTTGAAGAATTTGGATGATTCAGAAGCTGAAGAAGGACTATTCAATGGTCGAATGTTAAAAAACTACTTTGATCTTATTTACTAGGATGTTTTGATTTTTTAACATGTACATAATATATCCTTTATAATGCATCAGTTTTGAGTGGATAGTGACCTACTGGAGTTGAAGCCCGAAGTGAAGGCCCTAAGCTTCAGAAGTTTTACTATCATATATACAATAAATCCACCAGAAAAAGAAGATTTCATGGTTCAGTTAAAAGACATTTTAAGGCATATGACCTGCTGTTCTTGACTTTTCACCAGGAAAAGCCATCCCCAAGTGGAGCCAGTGTTAGACTCCTATACCAATAGGTGTCATTTTTCATGATTGACTTGTTGAACTATGTAATATGTTCAAACCTTTTTCTTGTTGCAAAGGTGTTCCATATTCTTAAAAAATCAAAAATAAAAAAATTTAAAAAATGTAAAGAGGGTATACCCTAAAAGAAAAATCAAAATTAAAATTGGCCAAAAAAGTGAAACAAAATGAACCCCATCAAAAGAAAGGCCAAGGAAAGTGTGCAAGTCTAAATGCCACTACTTTTTGCTCTGATGTAATAAACAAAATTGTGTGCAGTTTGTCAAACTTTTGCCACAATTTATGAAGAGTCAAACTGTTTAAACTTGACTCATTCATTTTTCAATTTCATGTTGTAGAATAGAGAATAAATATCTGACAAAACTGTTTAATCTTGGCAGATAAGTAGATAGGTAGAGTTAATAAAAGGTGCTCAACAGTTTAATCTGAGCCCTTGGATGTAATAAGTGTAGACTTAGATAGGTTTTCCATGTAAAAGAAAAAGAAGATTGAAAATGGTTTGCCAGTCTAAGTGCACCCTAATAAAGAAGAGAAAATGGTAGAGTAAGTAGGTAGGGTAGGTAGATGTTGTTGCAGAATTACATGTGATGAATGATGGTTCTAAATGTGTTCAATTTTACTTTCATCACAAGTGCAAAGGAAGATACTACATTGGAAAAGTTCACAGCAAAGCAAAGTCAAGATTATTAACTTCCCCTTCATTTTTCCCTAAAGATTTCACTAATTTCCCCTAAGTGCTAAGGTATTTGAAGATTAGAGGGGCTCAAGGCATTTCCTTGACTTTTGGAGGGACCGGACCCTCGGCCCAATAATTGAAAAAACCTAAGTACTTGAAATCATCCATTATCACATTCATTCACCTCCCAAAAATATTTTTCTAAGTAAAATCCCATTTTACTTAGGAAAATCCTTCAATATTTCATGAAAAGCCCTCAAAATCACTTTTATTCTAAGTCTAAGTGATGAAAGTATAATAATGCCATTTACTTTTGAATCTTCACTTTCTTGGTTATAATTAAGTATTTTGAGTTTACATTGTCACTTTGTCATATTAACTCTAATTTATATATTAACTCCCTATGAAAATCACCTTTCCCTATTATATATATATCCTTTTACAGTAATCTCCCCAAAACCCTTATATTATGAATTTTTAGCAAAAATTATTTAATTCCTATTTATTCAAATCAAAAACCCACAATATACCCCCTTTTGGCTAAAATATAACATTAATATTATTCCCGCCCCCCTACAGTAAATAAATCGCATTGATTTAATTATTGTATAAATAAAAATATATGAAAAACGTTTAAACATATGTATATGTGTTTAAAAAAAAAATGAAACTCAAAGTTTAATTAAAACCAAACTTTGAAATAACCCATCCCGCATGTATTTTTCACCCCGACCACCCACCGTACAAGGGATTAATTAATCCTTATGTTTAGTTAATAACCAATCCCCACCAATCAGAATGCTCTCTAAATGATTAATTCGTAATAAATCATGTCGGGCCCTCTTCTTAACTCCTTGCCAACTTCACGTCCCGTCAACCGTTTGATCCACCCATCTGAAATCAACGACTCTTATCAATTCCTCTAGCCATCTCCGATCTGAAAGTTAATGCGTGAAATGACAATGGTTTTCAAAGAGTACCCTGGCCACGTGTCATTTGTTTTGTGGATTCACTGCCTCTCCACCCAAAACCGCCTTCCCTCAAAAGTGTTGTGGAATAAACCACTTACCACCTTTCCCCGTGACTCATCTCTCATACAGGATGACGTCATTTATTAAAATAACAAAAAATTCACCCCCAATTTGACTTTGCCAATAAAACAAAATTCGCGTCTTTTTCATTATTTTGTACGCAGAACGAATACACCCTCCACGCAGAAAATTTGAATTTCAAATTTCTAAAGTCCGCCAACCTTTATCCTGTCAAAGAAAATTGTAGTCAAGCCTCTCAGAAGATTATCCGCATTAACCAACATCTGTTCAAAACGTTGTTTTCTCCAAAAATAGGTATTTACGCTAAATCTTCAACTAAACTCTGTAAGAAACTCGGTTTTCCTTTTTCTTTCACTAAAACAGAGTTAAAAAAAATTAATTGCTAGTTCATTCCTTTATCTCGAGAACTGTAATTGAATTCCCAATCTGCAATTGTACCTGTTTCTCCCATCATAACCTGTAATTTTGCTCAATTTTTCACCATAAGACGAATTTCCATTTTTGAATCCACAAGAACCAAGAATGGAAGTTCCTGTGGCTTTAAATGTCACCCCATTAAACGCCCCTCATAGAGACCTGGATTATTTATCATTAGTCGACAGAGATTTCCAAATCAAAGGCCTGGTTTTTATTGATAGTCCTCTTCGAATTTTTTGTCGCTGCAGAGACAATTATTTGAATGGCTTGGATACGATTTGGTTATGGGAATCTAATCTTCCCCTGTACCTCTTTCCCTCTGTCCATATTTTCCCTAAAATAATCCATTTTTTCCATGCAAATTATGATCCTAACCAAAGAGCAGTACTATCCCCAAATAAAGATGTCCTTTTCCCAATTGCTGCTCAGTCTATCAATGAGATGCTACATTTTCAACCTGATCAAGCCCTCACTCCCCTATCCATGGGAGATTTACTTGAGAAATCCACCAAACTATCCCATGAAGAATTAAGCCACATCTGCCAGACCTTTATGCTGCCTGATCATCAGCCTAAAGGCCCTCCCCCTTATGGGTATGATTTTTTTACTGAGGAGGGTAGACTTGTTTTGGAAATGATATCCTTTATAATTGGCTTTAATACCAGTGAATATGTTGACCATTTAACTCTAGTATTATTGTCTATTTTTACCCCTGGACAGCCTCCTGCTGTCAGGTATGACTTTGCATCATACATAGCAGACAAAATCCATGATCAATTCATGAGATTAGAAAATGAGAAAGTGTTTAAATATTCTTCTATCATTTACCATCTCATGCTATACTACCAGTCAGAAAATTTCCCCTTTTATATCAAAAAGCTTGATGCCCAAGGGAATCCTAGGTCTATTATCTTTTGGTCAGCCATCACTCATAGTTCTCGAGATTCTCTCTATTCCTATAATGAGTTCATTGATCTTTTTATACACCCTGCAACCACCTTGTTGATAGGAGTTTCTCCTCCAAGACTCAGCAATGAAATCAAGAAAACTTTACAACTCTCAAAACAATACAAAGTTGGTGATTGGTACTTATACCAAAATCACACAGAAGTCAGAATCTATGGATGTGAATTATGTCCCTTCAAATTTCCAAAATATGTCCCCATGAGAATCTTTGCATTAGAATATTTCAGGCAGATGAACAATTCTGATATAATTCATTTTTGTAATGCAAAGAAGAAGGCTCAACTTCGGATCAAAAGTCAATTAGGTCCCTTTATTTGTAACTCTAGGGATGCAGGGGAAGAAGCTAAAAAGATATTAGAAGACCGTCTCAGATTACAAAAGAGTTTCTATTGGGTGCCTTATGACCCATTCAACTTCATTTGTGATAAAAGAATGAAGAATAAATTAGCACCATACATACATCAAAGAATCCCAGAGATTGAAAAATATGCTAATACAGATGAATGGATAGAAGGAACATTGATAGAGCAGGATATTGAGCAGGTCAATGTAGACAATGTTATGAAATATCTTGAAAAGATGCTTGACCTAGACTCTTTTGCACAGGTACCAAGATCAGAAGTTGGTCCTTCCTCAACTGGGATTATTCAGCAGGAGTTGCAGGAAAACATCACAGTATCATCTAAGGGAAAAGAGAAAGAGGTTGATACACAAGTTAAAGAAACATTCACCATGACAGAACAACCTCAAACTTCCAAGGGACAGGATCAAGTACAAGTTTCTTCCGTTCAAACCAATCCAGTAGAAGTGTCAATTTTGTAGACTCCATTAAATGTGGAAAAGGGGAAAAAGAGAGAAGCTGAAGCTGCTACCCCTTTCATTGGATCTTCACAACAGCCTCAGGCCAAAAGACAGAAATTGAATATTCCTCCAGAAGTAGAATCTATTGATGAAATCCTTGATAGTCAAGGACCAGAACAATTGGGCAGTCAACAAACAGGTACAGTCAGTGAAGCATCCACTACCTCACAAAGGAAAGAGCTACAGAAGCAACAGAGTGTTGAAATATCTTCTTTCAAAACACCAGTTAAAGATACAGGAGATATAAAGAAGACATTTATCAATATCAAGGCCAGGAATGATCCACTGAAAATACAAGTATATAATCAATATCTGAAAATGGCTCCAAAAAATCAAGAAAGATTGATGTCGGCTTTTGACATCCAACAGGGCAAAATGTTAATGAGCCATTTCAAACCCAAGGTGCAACAACCCCAAACAACTGCTGATTATATTAGGACAAACTTTGAAGTCCTAGCAAAGGATATCCATCCTTTAGATCAGATTGAGTTACATAAGCAGACTGGTGAAATGATCTATTCTACTTTGACTGATAAGGCAATGGCAGCTCACAGGTTACAGGATTCTTTGGAGAACACTAATACACAATTGCAGCTTGAAAAGGCTTCTTCTCAAGCCAAAGACAACAGGATAAAAACATTGGAGGAAATAATAATTGGTTTGGGTCACAATCCAAAGGATGTCAAAGGTATAGAAGCTCTAATCAAGAAAAAAGATTATGACATTGCAACTTTGAGAAAGCAGTTGAAATTACCAGCCTCCAGACATCCTCAAACTGAAGAAGTAATAAAGAAGAATTCTGAAGAAGAAATGATGGAGTTGCTCTTGAAAATGAATGAGAAACTGATTGAAACAGAAAAAGAACTGGAACAAGCTTTAAAAGACAAGCAGTCCAATGTTCCAGTATCTACAGCAATGGTTATCACAGGTACAACAAGTCAGCCAACAGGTTAACCAACAGAGCCATCATAGGTAAATACTTCAAATTTGAGTATAGAAGAACTAATAAAATCAATGAATGACTTGAAACTTCAAGTAACAGAACTTCAGCACACAAAGGTACAGCTTATTAGTTTGGAACAGAAATATGATCTTTCAAAAATGACTGTTGCTGACAAAACAAGGGAAGTCAAAAAGTTGGAAAAATTAGTTAAAGCCTTGGAAAGGGATCTCACATTGGAGAAACCTTTAAGAGAAATAAATGACATTCTTTGGGATGATATTATTCAGTCAATAAAAGATATCTGGTCCTCAATCCAAATAATATACGAGCAGAATGATTTGGTCAAAGTAGCTCTGGATGAAGTTGAGAATACACGAGCAGAATTAGGAAATCGGCGTGAGGAAGCCAATCAGCTCATGCAATTCCTAAACACCCAAACCAAACAGCAACTTGCATATTAGGGTATTCAGGATAGTACTGCAACAATCTTGGAAATAAAAAGAGTTTTCACTAAAAGGACTCTTATGCAAAATTTAGAACGAAGGTGTTTTGACATGCAAAGTGAAACCATTGATTTCAGAGAAAGGTTTAATGTTTTATTGAATAAAGGGTTTCCCAGCCCTATGGTTTCAGAAGATAAAATAATGGACCTAGAAACTTATGTTAAGAAATTGGACATACATGCTCACAATCAAGCCAGTTCCTCAGCCATTTCATCAAAAGAAACATTACCTACAGGAAGGAATCTTCATGACAGATTAGAGAATTTATTTTATCTTGAACATGAAATAAAACATTTGTTTCCAAATTAGCCTAATTTCATCAGATATACCGAGGCTGATGAAATATTAAGGAAGCTTCAACGGACCAAAATAGCAGAAGATAAATGGTGGGAAGATCTATTGGAACTTTTGTAAAATTTATCCTTATAAGAAATTTTTCCTATTTACTACAATATAAAGGATAAAGGGACAAACAAAGGTCAAAGAGTATCAGTTCAGTTAAAAGTGTATCAGTAAAAGCAAAGAGTATCAGTGAAGCAAGTCAGTTAGAAAAAAACTACTGAAGAGGACAACGAAGAGCTAAAATATAGGTCCTGCCTCCAGCACATTCTCAAAAGGAGGAAACAACACAACATTAGTTGCTTTTTTGTCTTATCTATGAGACCATCTGTCTCCATTTTTATTGTAACTTATTTGTGATTCATCTTAGATTATATCTCGTTTTGTTAAGAGATATTTTATATTATTTTTTGTATAAATAAACCCTCAATCGGATTATTGAGGGTGGATTCTTATACTCTGATGTAACATTGAATATTTTGGAATAAAGAGCTTTTGGAGAAATTTTTCGTGGAAAAATTGGACAAGGAATTGAGGCAGAAGAATTTTCTCAGGATTCATGCGTCGAATGAAGGATCAATAAGTCATCTCTATCCCATGTTTTAAAGTTTTACATTTGTTTATGATATCATCTGTGTTTCATTATCTTAATATTTAACGAAAAGGATTAAATCAGAAAGTTCTTAGCTGTAATCTGATTTCAGTCGTTATTATTCTAAATATTTTCTTCTAAACTGGTTTAAACAAGGAATTCTTAATTGCTCCTGTTTGTGTAGTTTATACATCTTTGGTTATTTAGTAAAGAATACTTAACTGCTCTTTATTGATAATCAATTTATTTCTCTTCTCTTGAATGTGTTGAAAGATTCTTTATTGCCTTTCATCCGTTTGAATTCCATTCCATTCACTTTAGATCTATAATTGTTTCTAGTTTGTTTATCTTGCCCTGATAAACCATCTTTTGTTAAAAAAATTAAGCCAGTGCAACCAATCCTTTGACTCTATTAGCCCAATGGACTGAAACTATTTGATCTTAATCTCACCTAAATAATTCCATCAACCCAAATTAAAAAAAAAACCCTGAACTTTACAACTAGCCTAATATCTTCTAAAAACAAAGCTAAATTTTATAGAGAGAGCCCTCTCTGGGTACAAATTGGCTAGATTCTGTACCTGAAGGTTGGTTTGTGGTTACCTCAAACCCCTTTCCTCTTCCAACAACTTCAAGGAAAATCTAAGTGCTAACATTTACAACCCATATAATGCAGTTTTGAATGGTTTTCCTACTGTTTCAATCGATGGACTCGTTGACTTGTTGTTCTTCCACCCCAATGAATGATCCCTGCACATAATGGCTCCCATGTGAACGCAATTGCATCCATACAATTCAAGTCTATTTTGGATGAGTACTAGCCACAACTCCATATTACCTTGAGAATCATTACAATCTCAATTAGGGTGCAAATACAAGCATTTATGATGGATTTTTTTTCTCTAAAATTGGTGATGAACATGGTGGATTGTATGGCAATATAAATAAAATATGGTCTAAATCTGAACATGATACAATCCTGGGTAATACGGTGTCTTTGTTTTTTGGAGACCAATATGATCTCATTGGATGGGTTTATTCAAAAAAAAAATCGCCACCAATTTTTAGGCTGCAAAACCATAATTATATCACATCGGGTTTCATCTATTATTGATAGTGATTTCATTCAACTATTAAAGGATGGAAAAATTGCTAAGTATGGCGCTCCATCTAAACTACTTAGAAATAAATCTTCTGCATTTGAAAAACTTGTTTGAGACCACTCCATCTAATAGATATCTTAATCAAATATTTGGACATTGGTCATATTGGTTCACAATAGAATGGAGAAAAACCTTCATCTAAAAATCATGCTGCATAAATTCAATAATTCGGCCTCTAGAACATTGCTTGAGATACAGTATAGTGAGCTATGAGCTATCATGTAAGCTCATTATTTTATGATAATATTCTATATTTAGGTCCTTAAGAAGATTTCGTTTACTATTATTAGTGACTTTGACTTCAAACTTAAGTTATGATTTTTTTCTTGTTATATACAAATGGAATTTACCCTTTAGAAAAATAAAAAGGTCAGTTCTGTTAGCACATACAAATTTTGGAGCTACTAGTGCTTTGGAAATTTGAAAACGAAGCTCAGAGGAACATCTCTCAGGACCTCCTATTGTGGATAAAACTGATAAAACTAGCATTGGTATTCAAATGGATGCAACAACAAGATTGGTACCGCGCAGACAATGGTGTTTATTCCAAGTCGATATCAATCATGGGAAAGAAGGGCCAAATTTGGCTGGCCATGTGGCTCTTTTCAGAGATTAACAAGACTAGATGTTGGCCAAACATTTATGTTTAGTAATCCAAGAACACTTGCATACTAAAGATAAGGAAAGGGCCCTTGCAAAAGCCTGCGAATACTTTGACAAAAAGAAGGAGAAAGTTATACGTCAACCCAAAATTTTAACCTACAAAATTCTTCATAGGGCTCATACTCAAGCCTGTTAGGTGGATAAGGTTAATGCACTGTTTAAGGATGTTGAAAAAAATGATATTGGGACAAATGTTTATACTTATAAGGGTGTGATGGTTGCTTATGGTAAACATGGTAAACAAACAAAGCATCATGTCATATGTTCCCAATGTTTGAAAACACTAAAGTTTAAACTCCTAGGATCTCATCACTTTCTTTATTTATGTTTTTTACCAAAATTGGAGGTCATTAGTGAGAAAAAATCTCAAAAACCCTAAAAAAATAATCAAAATGATTAGAAAAAGGGGTGTTGCTTGTAAAATGCAATTTTTTTTATAAACCCATGAGTTAGCGAATCAAACATCTAAAAATACCAACCATCACTATGATTAGGAGCTAGACTAAGAGAATCTTCTAGTAGGGAACATAAAGGATCTCAGGAGAATCAGAAATGGCATTTTCACTTTTTGATTTAAGAAATAGATGCAGAAAAAAACACACAAGCACCAATACCATATAAACTATATGCATCTGTAGGAACACTTGGAAATTCCACCACTGTCCTTAACAATTTATTGTTTCAAAATTTTGTGCTTTTTATATGACTTAGCACATAAGTCTTGCGCAAGAAACATTTTTCCTTTTGGATGAAGATTGTTGTTAGACCACTGCTCTTTTGGCATCAAATTTCTTCATAATATTCTAAATACTTATGTTCAGTGGACACCTGAATGCTGAGCATCAAATTTTCTTGTAAATATCATTTCTATGTTTTTTTTGAATAAAATAGCATTATGGAAGACAATAAACAATGAGAAATAAAGAAAAAATAAGGAGATTGGAGAGAGAAGAGAACAAAGAAAGGAGTGTTGAGGGAAGATCTGACTCAAGAGGTGATATTGCAGGATAGAAAAAATTGTAAACAAATAAGGGAGAAAGAATTAACAAGATTGTACCATATTTATCAACATTTTTGCCACAGTTTATGGTAGTGTAGATGCACTAAATTACATCTTGGGGCAAAGCAGGTTGAGAAGGAAAGAGAGGTTATAGAGCGGCGTAGGGTAGAGGAAGAAAATGCTGTAAAGGAAGCAGATATAGTAGAGGAAAAGAAGCAAGTGATTGAAATACAAGAACAAACATGCCCAACCATGCAGATGGCAGTAAAGTCTGTTGATGGTTTATAGTGAATTTAGCCTGTTGATTTTAAAGGAGGAGATAAAGTGAAACTCTATTACAATTGTTCTTCTTGTCCACTTTCTTTTTCTTCAAAGGTTTGGATTCGCTAAGCCTACAAAAATTGGATAGATGCATTGACAATTGTTCAAAATTTGTCCTATGATAGTGCATACAATGGTGACTGGTGGACTGTGGATGTGGTGGTTCCAAAGCAAGCTGTTATGCTCGACTGGTAATTTTCTAATGGATCCCCTCAGAGTGCTATGATTTACGACAATAACAATTATCGATATTTTCATGCTATTGTGCCCAAGTCTATTCCAGAAGATCTCTTCTAGGTTGAAGAAGAACAGAGAATCTATTTGAAATTACTGCATGAGAGATGAGAAAGAGAGGATGCTCAAGAAAGAAGCCTGAGAACTTGGAACTTTTAGAAGCATAAAGGAAGGAAAAAACAATTACATTATTTCGACAGTCACAAAAACATATATTCTACACCGAACCTAGTAAATTTGAAGCTAATAATTCTGTTACATTTTTTTACAACCCATATAATACAGTTTTGAATGGTAAATCTATTACAGTGTTTTACAACCCATATAATACAGTTTTGAATTCTGTTACAGCGTTTTACAACCCATATAATATAGTTTTGAATGTTTTGGCTGCTCTTTCAATTAATGGACTCATTGACTTGGTGTTCTTCCACCCCAGCAAATGATCCCTGCAAATAATGGCTCCCATGTGAACGCAACTGCATCCATACAATTCAAGTTACTTTTGGATGAGTACTAGCCACAACTCCATATTACCTTGAGAATCATTACGATCTCATTTAGGGTGCAAATACAAGCATTTATGATGGATTTTGTTTTCGCTAAAAGAGGTGATGAACATGGTGGATCGTATGGAAATAGAAATAAAATATGGTCTAAATCTAAACATGATACAATCCTGGGTAATACGGTGTCTTTGTTTTGTGGAGACCAAGATGATCTCAGTGGATGGGTTTGTTCAAAAAAAAATTGCCACCAATTTTTAGGCTACACAACCATAATTATATCACATCGAGTTCCATATTTTATTGATAGTGATTTCGTTCAACTATTAAAGGATGCAAAAATTGTTGAGTATGGTGCTCCATCTAAACTACTTAGCAATAAATCTTCTGCATTTGCAAAACTTGTTTGAGACCACTCCATCTGATCCAGATTTTTGCAGGAATGCAACAGAATACACATATAGCCATAGATACAGAGATGCAGCGTAAATAATGCTTCATTCTATTATAATCAAATTACTGAAATAAAATAGCTAGGGCACTGGTAGCGTATCTCTGAGAAGATATGTGGCGGCTACAGGCCTCTTAATTTTTTTACAGAACTTAAATTTGTTTATAGACAAAATGTAAATAAATAGCGAAGGTACTGGTAAGCTTATCTCTGAGAAGAGATGTATTGGCTACAAGCTTCTGGACTGTGTTACAAAACTATTAACTAAAACATGCTTATAAGAATAATATAAATGAGTGACGAGGGCACTAGTAATGTATCCCTGAGAAGAGATGTGATTGCTACAGGTCTCTCCACTAGATTACATTGAGGCTCCAAGGCTTATTCCAGACATCATGAAAATAGATGAGCTAGGGAATTGGTAGCATAACCCTGAAAAGAGCTGTGTCGGCTACCAGCCCTGAAATATGTTACAATGAGGCTCAAAGGCCTATTTATTGTTGAGAAACAATGTAAAATCCAAAACTTCCAAAAGCCTAACCCTAGGAGATGAAGCGCCAAAACTGTGGGCCCTATTTGGGTAAATTGGTGTTTCAACTTCCCGGGGACGTAACTTTGGCATCTGATCTCCGTTTGACATGCTCAATAGCTCGTTAGAAATATATATACAAGGAATAAAACTTTTGAGTGAGAAATATTGGTCTACTACCCATGTTGCTCCCCATTTTCCCAAAAAAACTTTGTTTAGGGCCTCAAAACGGCTCCGGAAGTTCAGGACCCGAGAAACTACTAAAAATAGTAAGTTGTGT
Source organism: Pinus albicaulis (assembly GCA_034641835.2). Taxonomy (NCBI): domain Eukaryota; kingdom Viridiplantae; phylum Streptophyta; class Pinopsida; order Pinales; family Pinaceae; genus Pinus; species Pinus albicaulis. Next base: position 84,026,590 of record CM076574.1, on the reverse strand, counting down.
TGAAACTTACAAATTAAAAGAACTGATGGTGGGGGTTCAAATGGAATCAATGGGTGGCCAACAATATCCACCTGGATCAGTAAGTCCCCAAAACATCTCCGAGTGTGTAGGACCCGAAAACCTGCTAAAAATATTAAGTTGTGTTGAAGCTGAAAAACTGAAAGAATTGATGTTGTTGGTCCAAATGGAATAGGTGGGTGGCCACCGATATCCACCTAGATCATGTTAGATTATTAAATATTATAGATAAATGAAACACATAAAATATGTGGAAAACACAAGCACACAAAACACATAAAACCAGAGAGACACAGATATACGTGGTTCACCCAGTTTGGGCTACGTCCACCCCGAACAGCCAGTCCTTCCTTTCCATTATCCAAAAAAATGAAGAGACACAACCTACAACAAATCCACTGTAATATCCTCTATTCTCTCTCACAGTATCCCTATCTGATTCTCGCTCTGAGAATACACATACAATACACAGCAGCAATACAATACCCTCATAAAAGCGAGGGGGTTTCCTTCTAGGGCAAAAAACCCTAAACTAAACATAACTTCTACTGTCATATAATTTGCCTAATGAACAACCCAGATTGACTAGAAATTACTATTCATTTACAAGGAAATTTTACATTTATTTTTAGCTTCAGGGGCGCTGCCCCCAAAACCCCCCTGGACCCCCCAGGCAGCGTTTAATTACGGGCGGCATTGCCACCCCCATTAAGGTACAGGGGTCCAATTCTATGATACAAAATAAACAAGATAATCAGGCTCCACACCCAACAGATCATTCCTCCCTCCTTAGGAAGCAATGGTCTCCATTGCGTTAAGTTCCTCCCTAGGGATGCGGGGAATTTTGCTGAAATTGGTATTGGATTTGTCCAGGATGTCGCGGACCTATTGGAAGATGTGCTGGATGTAGATTTTCCGTCGGTGGGCAGTCATTGAAGGATCTCCACAAAGTTATCCATGATCGTGTTCCTCTGTTTCTCGAGGGCCTCCTCGAGTAAGATTTTGATAGGATCTCCTGCTCCCTCATCTTTTTTTCCTTCCGCCGTGGGGGATGGTCAGGGTTGGCGAGGTTGAACTCCTTATACCCTAGATGCATTAGGGACATGAAGCGAAAAACAGAGAAAGAGCGGACCGCTCTGATACCACTGATCTAGATTTTTGCAGGAACGCAACAGAATACACATATAGCCATAGATACAAAGATGCAATGTAAATAATGCTTCATTCTATTATAATCAAATGACTGAAATAAAATAGCTAGGGCATTGGTAGCATATCTCTGAGAAGATATGTGGTGGCTACAGGCCTGTTAACTATGTTACAGAACTTAAAGTTGTTTATAGATAGAATGTAAATAAACAGCGAAGGCACTGGTAGGCTTATCTCTGAGAAGAGATGTGGCGGCTACAGGCCTCTCGACTGTGTTACAAAAATACTGACTAAAACATGCTTATAAGAATAATAGAAATGAGTGACGAGGGAACTAGTACCATATCCCTGAGAAGAGATGTGATTGCTATAGGTCTCTCCACTAGATTACATTGAGGCTCCAAGGCCTATTCCATACATAATGAAAATAGATGAGTTAGGGTACTGGTAGCGTATCCCTGAAAAGAGATGTGTCGGCTACTAGCCCCTGAACTATGTTACAATGAGGCTCGAAGGACTATTTATTGTTGAGAAACAATGTAAAATCTGAAATGTCCAAAAACCTAACCCTATGAGATGAAGCACCAAAACTATGGGCCCCATTTGGGTAAATTGGTGTTTCAACTTCCTGGGGACGTAACTTTGGCATCTGATCTATGTTTGACGCGCTCAATAGCTCGTTAGAAATATCTATCCGAGGAATACAACTTTCGAGTGAGAAACATTGATCTCTGACCCGTGTTGCTCCCCATTTTCCCAAAAAACGTTGTTTAGGGCCTAAAAACAACTCCAAAACTTTAGGACTCGAAAAACTGTTAAAAATAGTAAGTTGTGTTGAAACTTACAAATTGAAAGAACTGATGGTGGGGGTTTAAATGGAATCATTGGGTGGCCACCAATTTCCACCTGGATCATTAACTCGCCAAAATGGATCCGGGTGTGCAGGACACAAAAACCTGCTAAATATAGTAAGCTATGTTGAAGCTGAAAAACTGAAAAAATTGATGTTGTGGATCCAAATGGAAAAGGTTGGTGGTCACCGATATCCACCTGGATCATTCCTCCCTCCTTCGGAAGCAATGGTCTCCATTGCATTAAGTTCCTCCCTGGGAAGTGGGGGAATTCTATTGAACTTAGTATTGGATTTGTCCAGGATGCAGACCTGTTGGAGGAAGTGTTGGATGTAGATGTGCCGTCAGTGGGTAGTCATTGAAGGATCTGGGAAAATTTATCCATGTTCACATTCGTCTGCTTCTCGAGGGCCTCCTCGAGCAATATTTTGATAGGATCTCTTGCTCCCTCGTCTTTCTTTCCTTCCACCATGGGGGGTGGTCAAGGTTCGCGAGGTTGAACTACTTATACCCTAGCCACATTGGGGACATGAAGAGAAAAATAGAGAAAGAGTGGACCACTCTGATACCACTGATCCAAATTTTTGTAGGAACGCAACATAATACACATATAGCCATAGATACAGAGATGCAGCGTAAATAATGATTCATTATATTATAATAAAATGACTGAAATAAAATAGTTAGGGCACTGGTAGCATATCTCTGAGAAGAGATGTGGTGGCTATAGGCCTCTTAACTGTGTTACAGAACTTAAAGTTGTTTACAAACAGAATGTAAATAAACAGCGAAGGCGCTGGTAGGCTTATCTCTGAGAAGAGATGTGGTGGCTACAGGCCTCTCGACTGTGTTACAAAACTACTGACTGAAAAATGCTTATAAGAATAATAGAAATGAGTGGTGAGGGCACTAGTAGCGTATCCCTGAGAAGAGATGTGATTTCTACAGGTCTTTCCACTAGATTACATTGAGGCTCCAAGGCCTATTCCAAACATAATGAAAATAGATGAGCTAGGGTACTGGCAGCGTATCCCTGAAAAGACATGTGTCGGCTACGAGCCCCTGAACTTTGTTACAATGACACTCGAAGGCAAATCTATTGTTGAGAAACAATGTAAGATCTGAAACGTCCAAAAACCTAACCCTAGGAGATGAAGCGCCAAAAATGTGGGCCCCGTTTGGGTAAATTGGTGTTTCAACTTCCCAGGGACGTAACTTTGGCATGTGATCTCTGTTTGACGCGCTCAATAGCTTGTTAGAAAGATCTATTTGAGGACTAAAAATTTTCAGTGAGCAACATCGATCTATGACCCTTGTTTCTCCCCATTTAAAAAAAAACGTCATTTAGGGCCTCAAAACGGCTCCGGAAGTTCAGGACCCGAAAAACTGCTAAATATAGTAAGTTGTGTTGAAACTTACAAATTGAAAGAAATGATGGTGGGGGTTCAAATGGAATCAGTGGGTGGCCACCAATGTCCACCTGGATCATTAAGTCCCCAAAACGGCTCCGAGTGTGTAGACCCAAAAACCTGCTAAAAATAGTAAGATGTGTTGAAGCTGAAAAAATGAAAGAATTGATGTTGTGGGTCCAAATGGAATAGGTGGGTGGCCACCAATATCCACCTTGATCATTCCTCCCTCCTTAGGAAGCAATGGTATCCATTACGTTAAGTTCCTCCCTAGGGCGGGGGGAATTCTATTGAACTTGGTGTTGGATTTGTCTAAGATGTCGTGGACCTGTTGGCGGAAGTGCTAGATGTACATGTGCCGTCGGTGGGCAGTCAATGAAGGATCTGGGAAAAGTTATCCATGAACACGTTCCTCTGTTTCTCGAGGGCCTCCTCGAGCAAGATTTTGATAGGATCTCCTGCTCCCTCATCTTTAGTTCCTTCCGTCGTGGGGGGTGGTTGGGGTTCACGAGGTTCAACTCCTTATACCCTAGCTGCATTAGGGACATGAAGAGAAAAACAGAGAAAGAGTGGACCGCTCTAATACCACTGATCCTGATTTTTGCAGGAACACAACATAATATGCATATAGCCATAGATACAAAGATGCAGCGTAAATAATGCTTCATTCAATTATAATCAAATGAATGAAATAAAATAGCTAGGGCACTAGTAGCATATCTCTAAGAAGAGATGTGGCAGCTAAAGGCCTCTTAAATGTGTTACAGAACTTAAATTTGTTTACAGACAGAATGTAAATAAATAGCGAAGGCGCTGGTAGGCTTATCTCCGAGAAGAGATGTGGCGGATACAGGCCTCTAGACTGTGTTACAAAACTATTGACTGAAACATGCTTATAAGAATAATAGAAATGAGTGGCAAGGGCACTAGTAGCGTATCCCTGAGAAGAGATGTGATTTTTATAGGTCTCTCCACTAGATTACAATGAGGCTCCAAGGCCTATTCCAGACATAATGAAAATAGATGAGCTAGAGTACTGGCAGCGTATCCCTGAAAAGAGATGTGTCAGCTACCAGCCCTTGAACTGTGTTACAATGAGGCTCCAAGGCCTATTTATTGTTGAGAAACAATGTAAAATCTGAAACGTCCAAAAACCTAACCCTAGGAGATGAAGCGCTAAAACTGTGGGCCCCGTTTGGGTAAATTTGTGTTTACACTTCCCGAGGACGTAACTTTGGCATTTGATCTTTGTTTGACGCACTCAATAGCTCGTTAGAAATATCTATCCGAGGAATACAACTTTTGACAGAGCAATATCAGTCAACAACCCATGTTGCTCCCCATTTTCCCAAAAAACTTCGTTTAGGGCCTCAAAACAGCTCCGGGAGTTCAGGACCTGAAAAACTGCTAAAAATAGTAAGTTGTGTTAAAACTTACAAATTGAAAGAACTGATGGTGGGGGTTCAAGTGGAATCAATGGGTGGCCACCAATATCCACCTGGATCATTAAGTCCCCAAAACGACTCTGGGTGAGCAGGACCCGAAAAACAGCTAAAAATAGTAAGCTATGCTGAAGCTGAAAAACTAAAAGAATTGATGTTGTGGGTCCAAATGGAATAGGTGGTACCCACCAATATCCTGGATCACCATCCACCCTCCTTAAGGCAATATTCTCCATTATGTTAAGTTCCTCCTTTATGAGGGGGGGGGGGGAGTCTGTGAACAAAGCTTTAGTTTGTCTGATGTCACGGACGTGTTGGCAGACATGTTGGCTGTAGATGTGCTGTCGGTGGGAATTCATTGAAGGATCTGGGCAAAGTTATCCATGATCACGTTCCTCTGTTTCTCGAGGGCCTCCTTGAGCAAGATTTTGATAGGATCTCCTGCTCCCTTGTCTTTCTTTCCTTCCGCCATTGGGGGTGGTCGGGGTTCACGAGATTGAACTCCTTATACCCTAGCCATATTGGGGACATGAAGAGAAAAACAGAGAAAGAGCGGACCACTCTGAAACCACTAATCCAGATTTTTGCAGGAACACAACAGAATACACATATAGCCATAGATATAGAGATGAAGCATAAATAATGCATCATTCTATTATAATCAAATGACTGAAATAAAATAGCTAGGGTGCTGGTAGCATATCTCTGAGAAGAGATGTGGCAGCTACAGGCTCTTAACTATCTTACAAAACTTAAATTTTTTTACAGACAAAATGTAAATAAACAGCGAAGGCGCTGGTAGGCTTATCTCTGAGAAGAGATGTGGTGGCGACATGCCTCTGGACTGTGTTACAAAACTACTGACTGAAACATGCTTATATGAATAATAGAAATGAGCGGCAAGGGCACTAGTAGTGTATCCCTAAGAAGAGATGTGATTGCTACAGGTCTCTCCAATAGATTACACTAAGGCTCCAAGGCCTATTCCAGACACAATGAAAATAGATGAGCTCGGGTACTGGCAGCGTATCCCTGAAAAGAGATATGTCAGCTACCAGCCCCTGAGCTGTGTTATAATGAGGCTCGAAGGACTATTTATCATTGAGAAACAATGTAAAATCTGAAACATCCAAAAAGCTAAACCTAGGAGATGAAGCACCAAAACTTTGGGCCCCGTTTGGGTAAATTGGTGTTTACACTTCTCGGGGACGTAACTTTGGCATTCGATCTCTGTTTGACACGCTCAATAGCTTGTTAGAAATATCTATCCGAGGAATACAAATTTTGAGTATGAAGCATCAGTCTAGAATACATGTTTCTCCCCATTTGCCCAAAAAACTTTGTTTAGGGCCTCAAAACGGCTCTAGAAGTTCACGACCCGAAAAACTACTAAAAATAGTAAGTTGTGTTGAAACTTATAAATTGAAAGAACTGATGTGGGGGTTCAAATGGAATCAGAGGTTGGCCACCAATATCCACCTGGATCATTAAGTCCCCAAAACGACTCCGGGTGTGTCGGACCCATAAACCTGCTAAAAATAGTAAGTTATGCTGAAGCTGAAAAACTGAAAGAATTGATGTTGTGGGTCCAAATGGAATAGGTGGGTGGCCACAAATATCCACCTGGATCATTCCTCCATCCTTAGAAAGCAATGGTCTCCATTGCGTTAAGTTCCTCCTTTGGGCGGGGGGAACTTTGTTGAACTTGGTGTTGGATTTGTCCAGGATGTTGCGGACCTGTAAGCGGACGTGCTGGATGTAGATGTGTCGTCGGTGGGTAGTCATTGAAGGATTTGGGCAAAGTTATCCATGATCACGTTCCTCTGTTTCTCGAGGGCCTCCTCGAGCAAGATTTTGATAAGATATCATGCTCCCTCGTCTTTCTTTCCTTCTGCCATGGGGGGTGGTTGGGGTTTGCGAAGTTGAACTCCTTATAACCTGGCTGCACTGGGGACATGAAGAGAAAAATAGAGAAAGAGAGGACCTCTTTGATACCACTGATCCAGATTTTTGCAGGAACGCAACAGAATACACATATAGCCATAGATACAGAGATGCAGCGTAAATAATGCTCCATTCTATTATAATCAAATGACTGAAATAAAATAGCTAGGGTGCTGGTAGCATATCTCTGAGAAGATATGTGGCAGCTACAGGACTCTTAACTATGTTACAGAACTTAAATTTGTTTACAGATAGAATGTAAATAAACAGCGAAGGCGCTATTAGGCTTATCTTTGAGAAGAGATGTGGTGGCTACAGGCCTCTAGACTGTGTTACAAAACTACTGACTGAAACATGATTATAAGAATAATAGAAATGAGCGGTGAGGGCACTAGTAGCCTATCCCTGAGAAGAGATGTGATTTCTACATGTCTCTCCACTAGATTACATTGGGGCTCCAAGGCCTATTCCAGACATAATGAAAATAGATGAGCTAGGGTACTGGCAGCGTATCCCTGAAAAGAGATGTGTCGGCTACCAGCCTCTGAAGTGTGTTACAATGAGGCTCGAAGGCCTATTTATTGTTGAGAAACAATGTAAAATCTGAAACGTCGAAAAACCTAACCCTAGGAGCTGAAGCGCCAAAACTATGGGCCACGTTTGGGTAAATTTGTGTTTCAAATTCCCGGGGACATAACTTCGGCATGTGATCTTTTTTTGACGCGCTCAATAGCTTGTTAGAAAGATCTATCTGAGGACTACAACTTTTGAGTGAGCAACATCGGTCAATGATGACCCATGTTGCTCCCCATTTTCCCAAAAAACGTCGTTTAGGGCCTCAAAACGGCTCCAGAAGTTCAAGAACTGAAAAACTGTTAAAAATAGTAAGCTATGTTGAAACTTAAAAATTGAAAGAACTGATGGTGGGGGTTCAAATGGAATCAGTGGGTGGCCATCAATATGCACATGGATCATTAAGTCCCCAAAACGGCTCCGAGTGTGCAGGACCCGAAAACCTGCTAAAAATAGTAAGCTGTGCTAAAGCTGAAAAACTGAAAGAATTGATGTTGTGGGTCCAAATGGATGAGGTGGGTGGCCACCAATATCAACCTGGATCATTCCTCCGTCCTTAGGAAGCAATGGTCTTCATTGCATTAAGCTCCTCTCGGGGGGGGGAATTCTGCTGAACTTGGTATTGGATTTGTCCAGGATGTCGCAGACCTATTGGAAGACGTGCTAGATGTATATGTGTCATCGGTGGGTAGTCATTGAAGGATATGGGAAAATTTATCCATGATCGCGTTCCTCTGTTTCTCGAGGGCCTCCTCGAGCAAGATTTTGATAGGATCTCCTGCTCCATCATGTTTCTTTCCTTCTGCCATGGGGGGTGGTCGGGGTTCGCGAGGTTGAACTCCTTATACCCTGGCTGCATTGGGGACATGAAGAGAAAAACAGAGAAAGAGCGGACCGCTTTGATACCACTGATCCATATTTTTGCAGGAACACAACAAAATACACATATAGCCATAGAAACAAAGATGCAACGTAAATAATGCTTCATTCTATTATAATCAAATGAATGAAATAAAATATCTAGGGCGCTGGTAGCGTATCTCTAAAAAGAGATGTGGCAGCTACAAGCCTCTTAACTATGTTACAAAACTTAAAGTTGTTTACAGACATAATGTAATAAACAACGAAGGCATTGGTAGGCTTATATTTGAGAAGAGATGTGGCGGCTACAGGCCTCTCGACTGTGTTACAAAACTACTGACTAAAACATGCTTATAAGAATAATAGAAATGAGCGGTGAGGGCACTAGTAGCGTATCCCTAAGAAGAGATGTGATTGCTAGAGGTCTCTCCAGTAGTTTTCATTGAGCCTCCAAGGCCTATTCCAGACATAATGAAAATAGATGAGGGAGGGTACTGGAAGTGTATCCCTAAAAAGAGATGTGTTGGCTACCAGCCCTTGAACTATGTTACATTGAGGCTCGAAGGCCTCTTTATTGTTGAGAAATAATGTAAAATCTGAAACATCCGAAAACCTAACCCTAGGAGATGAAGCGCCAAAACTTAGGGCCCCGGTTGGGTAAATTGGTGTTTCAACTTCCTGGGGACGTAACTTTGGCATGTGATCACTGTTTGACGTGCTCAATAGCTTGTTAGAAAGATCTATCCGAGGAATACAGCTTTTGAGTGAACAACATTGGTCAAAGACCCATGTTGCTTCCCATTTTCCAAAAAAAATGTCGTTTAGGGCCTCAAAACGGCTCTGGAAGTTCACGACCTCAAAAACTGTTAAAAATAGTAAGCTGTGTTGAAACTTAAAAATTGAAAGAACTGATGGTAGGGGTTCAAATGGAATTAGTGGGTGGCCACCAATATGCACATGGATCATTAAGTCCCCAAAACGGCTCTGGGTGTGCAGGACCCGAAAACCTGCTAAAAATAATAAGATGTGCTGAATCTGAAAAACTGAAAGAAATGATGTTGTGGGTCCAAATAGATGAGGTGGGTGGCCACCGATATCCACCTGGATCATTCCTCCCTTCTTAGCAAGCAATGATCTTCATTGCATTAAGTTCTTTTCTCCTGGGGAATTACCAAAATTGGTATTGGATTTGTCCAGGATGTCGCGGACCTGTTGGCGGACGTGCTAGATGTAGATGTGTCATTAGTGGGTAGCCACTAAAGGATCTGGGTAAAGTTATCCATGATCGTGTTCCTCTGTTTCTCGAGGGCCTCCTCGAGCAAGATTTTGATAGGATCTCCTACTCCCTCGTGTTTCTTTCCTTCCGCCATGGGGGGTGGTCGGGGTTCGTGAGGTTGAACTCCTTATACCCTGGCCGCATTGGGGACATGAAGAGAAAAACAGAGAAAGAGTGAACTGCTCTAATACCACTGATCCAAATTTTTGCAAGAATGCAACAGAATACACATATAGCCATAGATACAAAGATGCAACGTAAATAATGCTTCATTCTATTATAATCAAATTACTGATATAAAATAGCTAGGGCGTTGGTAACATATCTTTGAGAAGAGATGTGGTGGCTATAGGCCTCTTAACTGTGTTACAGAACTTAAAGTTGTTTACAGACAGAATGTAAATAAATAGCGAAGGCACTGGTAGGCTTATATCTGAGAAGAGATGTGGCGGCTACAGGCCTCTCGATTGTGTTACAAAACTACTCACTAAAACATGCTTATAAGAATAATAGAAATGAGCGGTGAGGGCACTAGTAGCATATCCCTAAGAAGATATGTGATTGCTACAGGTCTCTCCACTAGATTACATTGAGCCTCCAAGGCCTATTCCAGACATAATGAAAATATATGAGCTAGGGTACTGGCAGTGTATCCCTGAAAAGAGATGTGTCGGCTACCAGCCCTTGAACTGTGTTACAATGAGGCTCGAAGGCCTATTTATTGTTGAGAAACAATGTAAAATTAGAAACATCCAAAAACCTAACCCTAGGAGTTGAAGCGCCAAAACTTAGGGCCCTGGTTGGGTAAATTGGTGTTTCAACTTCCTGGGGACGTAACTTTGGCATCTGATCTCCGTTTGATGCGCTCAATAGCTCGTTAGAAATATCTATCCGAGGACTACAAATTTTGAGTGAGAAACATTGGTCAATGACCCATTTTGTTCCCCATTTTCCCAAAAATCTTAATTTAGGGCCTCAAAACAGCTTCGAAAGTTTAGGACCAAAAAAACTGTTAAAAATAGTATGTTGTGTTGAAAATTAAAAATTGAAAGAACTGATGGTGGGGGTTCAAATGGAATTAATGGGTGGCCACCAATATCCACTTGGATCATTAAGTCCCCAAAACGGCTCCGGGTGAGCAGGATCCGAAAGCCTGCTAAAAATAGTAAGTTGTGCTGAAGCTGAAAAACTGAAAGAATTGATGTTGTGGGTCCAAATGGAATAGGTGGGTGGCCACCGATACCCACCTGGATCATTCCTCCCTCCATAGGAAGAAATGGTCTCCATTGCGTTGAGTTCCTCCCTTGGGGGGGGGATTCTGCTAAACTTGGTATTGGATTTGTCCAGGATGTTATGGACCTATTGGCAGACGTGCTAGCTATAGATGTGCCATCAATGGGAAGTCATTAAAGGATCTGGGAAAAGTTATCCATGATCGCATTCCTCTATTTCTCGAGGGCCTCCTTGAGAAATATTTTGATATGATCTCCTGCTCCCTCGTCTTTTTTTCCTCCATCATGGGGGGTGGTCGGGGTTCGCGAGGTTGAATTTCTTATACCATGGCCACATTGGGGACATGAAGAGAAAAACAGAGAAAGAGAGGACCACTCTGATACCACTGATCTGGATTTTTGCAGTAACACAATAGAATACACATGTAGCCATAGATACAGAGATGCAACATAAATAATGCTTCATTCTATTATAACAAAATGACTGAAATAAAATAGCTAGGGCACTGGTAGCATATCTCTGAGAAGAGATGTGGTGGCTACAATCCTCATAACTATGTTACAGAACTTAAACTTGTTTATAGACAGAATTTAAATAAAAAAAGAAGGCGCTGGTGGGCTTATCTCTGAGAAGAGATGTAGCGGCTACACACTTCTGGACTGTGTTACAAAACTACTGATTGAAAATGCTTATAAGAATAATAGAAATGAGCGGCGAGGGCACTAGTAGCATATCCCTAAGAAGAGATGTGATTGCTACAGGTCTCTCCACTAGATTACGTTGAGACTCCAAGGCCTATTCCAGATATAATGAAAATAGATGAGCTAGGGTACTGGCAGCGTATCCCTGAAAAGATATGTGTCGGCTACCAGCCCCTGAACTGTGTTACAATGAGGCTCGAAGGCCTATTTATTTTTGAGAAACAATGTAAAATTAGAAACGTCCAAAAACCTAACCCTAGGAGATGAAGCACCAAAACTGTAAATTGGTGTTTCAACTTCCCAGGGATGTAACATTGGCATCTGATCTCTGTTTGACGCGCTCAATAGCTCGTTAGAAATATCTATCCGAGGACTACAAATTTTGAGTGAGAAGCATTAGTCTATGACTAATTTTCCTCGCTATTTTCCCAAAAAACATCGTTTAGGGCCTCAAAATGGCTTCGAAAGTTCAGGACCCGAAAAACTGCTAAAAACAGTAAGTTGTGTTGAAACTTACAAATTGAAAGAACTAATGGTGAGGGTTCAAATGGAACTAGTGGATGGCCACCAATATCCACCTGGATCATTATGTCCCCAAAACGGCTACGGGTGTGCAGGAACCGTAAACCTGCTAAAAATAGTAAGTTGTGCTGAAGCTGAAAAACTGAATGAATTGATGTTGTGGGTCCAAATGGAATAGGTGGGTGGCCACCGATATCCACCTGGATCATTCCTCCCTCCTTAGGAAGCAATGGTATCCATTGCGTTAAGTTCCTCCCTAGGGTAGGGGGATTTTTTTGAACTTAGTGTTGGATTTGTCCAGGATGTCGCAGACCTATTGGTAGACGTGCTGGATGTAGATGTGTCGTCGGTGGGTAGTCATTGAACGATCTGGGCAAAGTTATCCATGATAGCGTTCCTCTATTTCTCAAGGGCCTCCTCAAGCAAGATTTTGATAGGATCTCCTGCTCCCTCGTCTTTCTTTCCTTCCGCCATGGGGGGTGGTCAAGTTTCACAAGGTTGAACTCCTTATACCCTGGCCACATTGGGGACATGAAGAGAAAAACAGAGAAAGAGCGGACTGCTCTAATACCACTGATCCGGATTTTTGCAGGAACACAACAGAATACACATATAGCCATAGATACAGAGATGCAGCTTAAATAATGCTTCATTCTATTATAATCAAATGACTAAAATAAAATAGCTAGGGCAATGGTAGCATATCAATGAGAAGAGATGTGGAGGTTAAAAGCCTCTTAACTGTGTTACAAAACTTAAATTTGTTTAGAGATAGAATGTAAATAAACAACGAAGGCGCTAGTAGGCTTATCTCTGAGAAGTGTTGAGGCAGCTACAGGCCTCTGGACTGTGTTACAAAACTACTCACTGAAACATGCTTATAAGAATAATAGAAATGAGCAGCGAGGGCACTAGTAGTGTATCCCTGAGAAGAGATGTGATTACTACAGGTCTCTCCACTAGATTACATTGGGGCTCCAAGGCCTATTCCAGACATAATGAAAATAGATGAGCTAGGGTACTGGCAACGTATCACTGAAAAGAGATGTATCAGCTACCAACCCATGAACTGTGTTACAATGAGGCTCGAAGGCCTATTTATTATTGAGAAACAATGTAAAATTCGAAACACCCAAAAACCTAACCCTAGGAGATGAAGCGCCAAAACTGTGGGCCCCGTTTAGGTAATTGGTGTTTCAAATTCCTGGGGACATAACTTTGGCATGTGATCTCTGTTTGACACGCTCAATATCTTGTTAGAAAGATCTATCCGAGGACTACAACTTTCGAGTGAGAAATATCGGTCCAGGGCCTCAAAACAGCTCCAGAAGTTCAGGACCTGAAAAAATACTAAAAATAGTAAGTTATGTTGAAACTTACAAATTGAAAGAACTGATGATGGGGGTTCAAATGGAATCAGTGGGTGGCCACCAATATCCACCTGGATCATTAAGTCCCCAAAAAAGCTCCGGGTGTGCAGGACCTGAAAACCTGCTAAAAATAGTAAGCGGTGATGAAGCTGAAAAGCTGAAAGAATTGATGTTGTGGGTCCAAATGGAATAGGTGGGTGGCCAGCGATATCCACCTGGATCATTCCTCCCTCCTTAGGAAGCAATGGTATCCATTGCATTAAGTTCCTCCCTTGTGGGGGGGGGGATTCTGTTGATCTTGGTATTGGATTTGTCTAGGATGTCGTGGACCTATTGGCAGACGTGCTAGATGTAGATGTGTCATTAGTGGGCAGTCATTGAAGGATATGGGAAAAGTTATCCATGTTCGCGTTCCTCTATTTCTCGAGGGCCTCCTCGAGCAATATTTTGATAGGATCTCCTGCTCCCTCGTGTTTCTTTCCTTCCTCCTTGTGGGGTGGTTGGGGTTCGCGAGGTTGAACTCCTTATATCCTGTCCGCATTGGGGAAATGAAGAGAAAAACAAGGAAAGAGAGGACCACTCTAACACCACTAATGCAGATTTTTGCAAGAACGCAACAGAATACATATATAGCCATAGATACAAAGATGCAACATAAATAATGCTTCATTCTATTATAATCAAATGACTGAAATAAAATAGCTAGGGCATTGGTAGCGTATCTCTAAGAAGAGATGTGGTGGCTACAGGCCTCTTAACTGTGTTACAGAACTTAAAGTTGTTTACAGACAGAATTTAAATAAATAGGGAAGGCGCTGGTAGGTTTATCTCTAAGAAGAGATGTGGTGGCTACAGGCCTCTGGACTATGTTACAAAAATACTGACTGAAACATTCTTATAAGAATAATAGAAATGAGTGGCGAGGGCACTAGTAGCGTATCCCTAAGAAGAGATGTGATTTCTACAAGTCTCTCCACTAGATTACATTGAGGCTCCAAGGGCTATTCCAGACATAATGAAAATAGATGATCTAGGGTACTGGCAGCATATCCCTGAAAAGAGATGTGTCAGCTACCAGCCCCTAAACTATGTTACAATGAGTTCCGAAGGCCTATTTATCGTTGAGAAACAATTTAAAATCTGAAATGTCCAAAAACCTAACCCTAGGAGATGAAGCGCCAAAACTGTGGGCCCTGTTTGGGTAAATTCGTGTTTCAACTTCCCAAGGATGTAACTTTGGAATCTGATCTCCGTTTGACATGCTCAATATCTCGTTAGAAATATCTATCCGAGGACTACAACTTTTGATTAAGAAACATTGGTATACGGCCCATGTTTCTCCCCATTTCCCCAAAAAACGTAGTTTAGGGCCTCAGAACGGCTCCGGAAGTTTAAGACCCGAAAAACTGCTAAAAATAGTAAGTTGTGTTGAAACTTACAAATTGAAAGAACTGATGGTGGGGGTTCAAATGGAATCAGTGGGTGGACACCAATATCCACTTGGATCGTAAAGTCCCCAAAATGGCTCTGGGTGTGTAGGACCTGAAAACCTGTTAAAATAGTAAGTTGTGTTGAAGCTGAAAAACTGAAAGAATTGATGTTGTGGGTCCAAATGGAATACGTGGTTGGCCACTGATATCCACCTGGATCATTCCTCCCTCCTTAGGAAGCAATTTTCTCCATTGTGTTAAGTTCCTCTCTGAGGGGAGGAGGGGGGAATTCTACTGAACATGATATTGGATTTGTCGAGGATGTCGCAGACCTGTTGGCGGACGTGCTGGATGTAGATGTGTTGTCAGTGGGCAGTCATTGAAGGATCTGGGAAAAGCTATCCATGATCGCATTCCTCTATTTCTCGAGGGCCTCCTCGAGCAAGATTTTGATAGGATCTCCTGCTCCCTAGTCTTTCTTTCCTTCCGCCATGGGGGATGGTCGGGGTTGGCAAGGTTGAACTCCTTATACCGTGGCCGCATAGGGTACATGAAGAGAAAAACAGAGAAAGAGTGGACCACTGTGATACCACTGATCCGAATTTTTGCAGGAATGAAACAGAATACACATATATCCATAGATACAGAGATGCAGCGTAAATAATGCTTCATTCTATTATAATCAAATGACTGAAATAAAATTGCTAGGGTGCTGGTAGCATATCTCTGAGAAGATATGCGGTGGCTACAGGCCTCTTAACTGTGTTACAAAACTTAAAGTTCTTTACAGACAGAATGTAAATAAACAACGAAGGCATTGGTATGCTTATCTCTAAGAAGAGATGTGGCGGCTACATGCCTCTAGACTTTGTTACAAAACTACTGACTGAAACATGCTTATAAGAATAATAGAAATGAGCGGCGAGGGCACTAATAGCATATCCCTGAGAAGAGATGTGATTGCTACAGGTCTCTCCACTAGATTACATTGAGGCTCCTAGGCCTATTCCAGACATAATGAAAATAGATGAGCTAGGGTACTCGTAGCGTATCCCTGAAAAGAGATGTGTCAGCTACCAGCCCCTGAACCGTGTTACAATGAGGCTCAAATGCCTATTTATTGTTGAGAAACAATGTAAAATCCGAAACGTCCAAAAACCTAACCCAAGGAGATGAAGCGCCAAATATGTGGGCCCTGTTTGGGTAAATTGGTGTTTCAACTTCCCGAGGACATAACTTTGGCATCTAATCTCCGTTTGACACGCTCAATAGCTCGTTATAAATATCTATCCGAGGACTACAAATTTTGAGTGATCAACATTGGTCAACAACCCATGTTGCTCCCCATTTTCCCAAAAATCGTCGTTTAGGGCCTCAAAACGGCTCCGGAAGTTCAGGACCTGAAAAACTGCTAAAAATAGTAAGTTATGTTGAAAATTACAAATTGAATGAATTGATGGTGGGGGTTCAAATGGAATCAGTGGGTGGCCACCAATATCCACCTAGATCATTAAGTCCCCAAAACAGCTCTGAGTGAGCAGTATCTGAAAACTTGCTAAAAATAGTAAGTCGTGTTGAAGCTGGAAAAATTAAAGAATTGATGTTGTGGGTCGAAATGCAATAGGTGGGTGGCCACCGATATCCACCTAGGTCATTCCTCCCTCCTTAGGAAGAAATGGTCTCCATAGCATTAAGTTCCTCCCTATGGGACGGGGGGGGGGGGATTCTACTGAACTTGGTATTGGATTTGTCTAGGATGTCGCAGACCTATTGGCGGACGTGCTAGCTGTAGATATGCCGTCGATGGGACGTCATTGGAGGATCTAGGCAAATTTATCCATGATCGCGTTCCTCTATTTATTAAGGGCCTCCTCGAGCAATATTTTGATAGGATCTCCTGCTCCCTTGCCTTTCTTTCCTTTCGCCATGGGGGGTGGTCAGGGTTTGTGAGGTTGAACTCTTTATACCCTAGCCGCATTAGGGACATGAAGAGAAAAATAGAGAAAGAGAGGATTGCTTTGATACCACTGATCTAGATTTTTGCAGGGATGCAACAAAATACACATATAGCCATAGATACAGAGATGCAGCGTAAATAATGCTTCATTCTATTATAATCAAATGACTGAAATAAAATAGCTAGGGCACTGGAAGCATATCTCTGAGAAGAGATGTGGCAGATACAGGCCTCTTAACTGTGTTACAAAACTTAAATTTTTTTACAGACAGAATGTAAATAAACAAAAAAGGCACTGGTAGGCTTATCTCTATGAAGAGATCTAGTGGCTACAGGCCTCTGGACTGTGTTACAAAACTAATGACTGAAACATTCTTATGAGAATAATATATATGAGCGGCGAGGGCACTAGTAGCATATCCCTGAGAAGATAAGTGATTTCTACAAGTCTCTTCACTAGATTACATTGAGGCTCTAAGGCCTATTCCAAACATAATGAAAATAAATGAGCTAGGGTACTGGCAACGTATCCCTGAAAAGAGATGTGTCGGTTACTAGCCCCTGAACTCTGTTACAATGAGGCTAGAAGGCCTATTTATTGTTGAGAAACAATATAAAATCCGAAACATCCAAAAACCTAACCCTATGAGATGAAGCACCAAAACTGTGGGCCTTGTTTGGGTAAATTGGTGTTTCAACTTCTCGGGGGCGTAAATTTGGCATCTGATCTCCGTTTGACGCGCTCAATAGCTCATTTGAAATATATTTCTAAGGAATACAATTTTTGAGTGGGAAACATTGATCAACTACCCATGTTGCTCCCAGTTTTCCCAAAAAACATCGTTTAGGGCCAAAAACGGCTCCGGAAGTTCACGACCCGAAAAACTGCTAAAAATAATAAGTTGTGTTGAAACTTACAAATTGAAAGAACTGATGGTAGGGGTTCAAATGGAATCAATGGTGTTGAAATTTGGTACCGGAGGACAGGTGGTTCCCTAATGCTTTGATCTTTGGCCTAGGGAAAAGTGTCCAAAAGAATTTAATTTTTCTCCTAAAGTGACTTTATAAAGTTATAAAGTCAAATCTAATTTAAAAGTGACTTTAAGTGATAAAGTTACTAAAGTCTAGTTTTAAAGTGACTTTAATAAAGTCAATGTAAAATTAGAAAGGAAAAGTGACTTTGGAAATAAATGACTAAGTGGGTCTTTATTAAAGTGGGGTGAATTAAAAAAATAGAAAGTGAGATTTAAATGAGCATTTAATCTCAGCCCTAGATCTCAATCTATCTCAGCCATTGGATTTAGGGATTCCCCAAAAGTCACTTAGGGTTAGGTTAAAGGAGGAAAAGGAGGAAAAGTTTATTCATTCTTTCATGAGTAGATTGGGAGAAGGAGAGCAAGAGAGCAAGGGAGATTTCTGGGCAGTGAGGAGAAGGAGGCAGCAGCTTGGCACGTATTCCAAGGCAGCATTTCAGCAAGACATTTCAGCAAGACAAGTGCAGCAGATTTAGCAAACAGTAGGCAGATTTTTGGCATGGTTTTCTAGGCAGGGAGGCCGTACAGCAAGGCCGTACAGCAAGTCGTACAGCAATATTGGGCATGGAAATCGAGGCAGCAAGGGGTTGTTCCGTACAACAGAGTTTTGCAGCAGTTTTGGCATGCAAATCGAGGTTTTGGATAGCAGCATTAATTGATGTTTGCACAGATTTTGAGGAGGCCGTACAGCTACATTTATTGCAGATTTCTGGGCACGCAAATCGAGGAGAACGTACAACATTTATTGCTGTTCTGTTTTTTCTGTTTGTACATTTTCCGAGGCGATGGTTAAGCACGGAAAAAGAGATAAGTTGTAAAAGTCTGTTTGCTGATTTTTATTTTGCTGAATATTTCCCTCACTGTAAAAAGCATTTTTCAAAAATAAGAAGGAGCTTTCGAACTGGTTTTCCCCAAGAGTAGTAGGGGGTTTTTCCAGGATCACCTTGACCAAAAAAATACTGTGTTATGATGTGTTGAATGGCTGTTTGTTACTGCTGTTTTTTATTCCTGCATTTTCCAGCATTCTGAAAAATTTCCAGAATTTGTGTTTTCAGCAAAATTTATTTTCCAGTTGTGGAATGTATGGTTATGGGAAAGGGAATTTAACTATTTTGGAGTAATAAGGTGAAAACTGAAAACCGGGGTGGGAAACTTTAAATTTCTACATGGTATCAGAGCTTGAGTGTTGAAGGGCAGTTTGGGACAGCAAGGAGGAAAATTACAGCCTACTGATTTTTCACTCAGAAAATTCCAGCAAGCTGATTTTTCACAAACAACAGTTTTATCTTTACTACAGCAGTGCTATTTTTCAGTTTTAGGACAACAGGATGTCTTTGGGACTGAGGGTGGAGGATAGGTTGGATGGGCATTCCAATTACAACATTTGGAAGGAGAGAATGCAGAGTATCTTTGAGGAGGCAGAAGTCTGGGACATTATGGTGCATACCACACAGAACCCTGTAAATGTGCTTACTGATGCTACTCAGTTGGCAGCATATAATAAAAAGAACAACAAGGGTAAGAGACTGATTCTAGACGGAATCAAAGACCATTGCATTCCTCATGTGAGAGGGAAGAGAAATGCTCATGAGATGTGGACAACATTGTCCAATCTCTACCAGAGTACCAATGAGAACCGGAAAATGGTCCTGAAGGAAAAAATGAAAACCATTAAGATGGGTAATGATAGTGCAGCTGGATATCTCACAAAGATTACTAATGTGAGAGATGAGTTGGCAGCGATTGGAGAGGCCATTCCACCCACTGAGTTGGTGCGGATTGCAGTGAATGGCCTCCCCGTTCATGGATGAACTTTGCTGATGGGGTTTGTGCACGTGAGACCCTTCCCACATGGGAGAGGTTTTGGGATGATTGCATTCAGACAGAGATCAGGAAAGGTCAGCTTGGGGCAGCCAAGCCAGTTGAGAAGGATGAGGATGTAGCACTGTTGGCAGGACGCAAGAAAGGCAAAGGGAAGAAGCAGGCTTCCACAAGCAATGGTGGGGGCAAAGGCAAAGGTAAAGGTAAACAGGATAACACACAGAAGGACTATTCCAAAGTGAAGTGTTGGAATTGTCAAAAGATGGGACACTATGCAGTTGTGTGTCCGAAGAAGAAGAAGAAGAAGGGGAAGAACCAGAGCATGGCAGCTTCAGCAGAGGTTGAGGACTTTGCAGATCGTTTTGACCGAGAGTTTGGGTTCACTGCGTGTGATTCCTCTAGTGCGGGATCATCTGCCATAGAGGTTCAGAGGGAGCATGCATTTCCCTCGATTAGCGGAGCATCTTCGGGTATCTGGTATGTGGACAGTGGGGCTTCACGTCACATGACAGGAGTCCGTGAGTACTTCTCGGAGCTTTCAGAGAGTGGCACTGATGTAGAGGTAGTACTCGGTGATGACAGAGTTGTTAGAGCAGTCGGTGTGGGAACATTGACATTTCAGAGGGAGTCCAAACCTCCCTTGAAGGTGTCATATGTTCTTTATGTGCCAGGGA
Source organism: Pinus albicaulis (assembly GCA_034641835.2). Lineage (NCBI taxonomy): Eukaryota > Viridiplantae > Streptophyta > Pinopsida > Pinales > Pinaceae > Pinus > Pinus albicaulis. The sequence continues at coordinate 84,006,325 of CM076574.1, read as the reverse complement.
TGAGGAAGAACCTCATATCCGTCTCAGCTTTGGAGGACAGAGGATATGAGATACTATTCAGGGGAGGACAGGTGTTGATGTATCCCAGGGGCACTCCAGCTGATTCAGCTAGAGTGATAGGTGTACGCCATGAAAAGGTGTACAAGTTTGCATTTCAGTCCCTTTTGGCATTGAGCAGCAGTACCGACAGCAGAGCTAGCAGTTCTGAGCAGTGTGAGATTTGGCACCGCAGGATAGGGCACATGTATCATGGAGCCTTGAGGACTTTGCGGGAGATCACTACAGGTGTGCCAGATTTCAGTACTGATCACTTTGATACTTGCAGAGGATGTGCGATGGGCAAGTTTGCCAAATCCCCTTATCCTAGCAGTGACAGCAGAGCGACTGGGATACTTGATTTGATTCATTCCGATGTGAGCGGTCGGATGTCTCATGTTTCCTTGAGTGGATATGAGTACTATGTGTTATTCATTGATGATCACTCCAGGAGGACCTGGTTTTATTTCTTGAAGACCAAGAGTGAGGTCTTCAAGCGGTTTCAGGAGTTCAGAGCTCTTGTGGAGACACAGACAGGTCGGAAGATCAAGTCCCTGAGGTCGGACAATGGAGGAGGGTACACCCTTGGAGAGTTTGTTGACTATTGTGCGGAGGCAGGCATTAGGAGGGAGCTCACTGTTCCTTACAACCCCCAGCAGAACGGGGTTGCGGAGAGAAAGAACAGATCCATCGGAGGGGCTGCCAAAGCCATGTTACATGATCAGGGGTTGCCATTGTTTTTGTGGGCAGAGGCCTGCAACACAGCTGTTTACTTGCAGAACAGGAGTCTGCATCGTGCCTTGGGGCACATGACTCCGGAGGAGGCTTTTTCTGGGAAGAAGCTTGATATTAGTCATCTTCGTATCTTTGGGTGCATTACATACTCCTACATACCCAAGGAGAAGAGGACCAAAATAGAGCCCACCGCAGAGAAGGGTATCTTTGTGGGCTACAGTGAGACCTCCAAGGCCTTTCGGATTTACATTCCTGCACAGAGGAAAGTTGTTGTCAGACGGGATGTGAAGTTCGAGGAGGACAGGGCCTTTAGGAGGTCACGGGAGTTAGAGTATCTGGATCAGCCAGACCCTCAGCAGCAGTTGAGTCAGTCACAGGGATCCAGTGGGTAGGGATCAGGAGGATCCGGAGGTACATCTATGACGATGTCAGGTCCGTCAGTGGGGAGTGGCTCACCGAGTCAGAGAGGTGGTGCTATGGGCAGCATGCAGAGCAGTCCACAAAGAAGTTCACTGGGGAATCCACTGATGGACAGTTCACACGGTACCTCAGCATCTACAGGTTCAGGTGCAGGCAGGAGGACAGCAGACAGACAGTCAAGAGTTCAGGCTCCTGATGTTGAGGAGGAGGAGTTTTATTCTCCAGCGGGAGAAGTGTGCTCAGGGAAGAGGAAGCCCAAGTGGCTTCAGGACACCTTGAGAAATGCCACATCTGTTGCTGAGCCTAAGAGGTCGGTCAGAGAGAGCAGACCACCTGAGAGGTTTTGTAGCTATATGGCAATGGCTACCAGCATCCTTGACTCTGAGCCTTCTAGCTATGAGGAGGCAGCTAGCCAGCAGGTCTGGAGAGAGGCCATGCAGGAGGAGTATTCTTCTATCATGAAGAATGATGTTTCGGAGGTGGTGCCGAGGCCTGAGGGCAAATCCGTGGTTACTTCCAGATGGCTTTACAAGGTAAAGCATGCTGCAGATGGCAGCATTGAGAAATTCAAAGCGAGGTTTGTGGCTAGAGGGTTCTCCCAAGTAGAGGGAGTTGATTATGAGGAGACCTTCGCTCCCGTGGCTCGATATACTTCGATCCGCTCCATTATATCGATAGCAGCAGAGATGGGTTGGAAGATCCACCGGATGGATGTGAAGACCGCATTTCTCAGTGGCTTCATACAGGAGGAGGTGTACATTGAGCAGCCACAGGGCTTTGAGGTGCATGGGAAGGAGTCCCATGTGTGCAGACTGAAGAAGGCCCTTTATGGCCTGAAGCAAGCTCCCAGAGCTTGGTACTCCAGGATAGATACATACTTGCAGAAGATGGGTTTCACAAAGAGTGAGGCGGATCCGAACCTTTACTATATTGTGATAGGTGAGGAGCCTCTCATTCTGGTGCTGTATGTGGATGACTTAGTCATTACAGGTGCAGAGAGACTCATAGAGCACTGCAAGAGAGATCTTGCGGCGAAGTTTGAGATGAAGGACATCGGCTTGATGCATTACTTTTTGGGTTTGGAGGTGTGGCAGGAGGAGGGGCATTTCTTCCTGGGACAGGGGAAGTATATTGTGGACATCCTTGGAAGATTCCACATGGAGGATTGTAGACCCATGTCGACACCGATGATCACCAACTAGAAGAAGCTTCATGCTTCGGATTCCGAGTTGGTGGATCCCACATTGTACAGACAGTTGATTGGTTCCTTGATGTATTTGGTCAACACTAGACCAGATATTTGTTTTGCAGTCAACACGATGAGTCAGTTTATGTGTGAGCCTAGGAAGGTTCACTGGCTGGCTGCAAAACACATTTTGCGGTACTTGCAGGGGACAGTGGATTATGGTCTGGACTACAGGCAGGGGATGGAGTGAGATTGGTAGGTTACACTGATTCTGATTGGGCAGGTTGTGCTTCTGATAGGAAGAGAACTTCAGGGTGCTGTTTTGGGTTGGGTTCGGCAGTGGTGTCATGGTTCAGCCGGAAGCAGCAGTCAGTAGCATTGAGTTCGGCGGAAGCAGAGTATATGGCAGCCAGTCTAGCTAGTTGTGAGGCCATCTGGCTTCGCAAGATGTTGTTTGGCTTATTTGGTCAGCCGTTGAGACCTTCAGTGATTTATTGTGATAATCAAAGTTGCATTAAATTCACGAAGAATCCAGTATTTCATGACAGGTCAAAGCATATCGGGATCAAATATCATTTCATTAGAGACTATGTTCAGAAAGGAGCTGTGAAGCTTGAGTATATTCCCACTGATGAGCAGGTTGCAGATATTCTTACCAAAGCCTTACCACGGGGCAAGCATGTCTACTTTAGAGACAAGATGGGTGTGGTGAGGAACACCTTCCTCGGTAAGAGGGAGTGTTGAAATTTGGTTACCGGAGGACAGGTGGTTCCCTAAGGCTTTGATCTTTGCCCTAGGGAAAAGTGTCCAAAAGAATTTAATTTTTCTCCTAAAGTGACTTTATAATTTTTATAAAGTCAAATCTAATTTAAAAGTGACTTTAAGTGATAAAGTTACTAGAGTCTAATTTTAAAGTGACTTTTAATAAAGTAAATGTAAAATTAGAAAAGAAAAAGTGACTTTGGAAATAAATGACTAAGTGGGTCTTTATTAAAGTGGGGTGAATTAAAAAATAGAAAGTGAGATTTAAATGAGCATTTAATCTCAGCCCTAGATCTCAATCTATCTCAGCCATTGGATTTAGGGATTCCCCAAAAGTCACTTAGGGTTGGGTTAAAGGAGGAAAAGGAGGAAAAGGTCATTCATTCTTTCATGAGCAGATTGGGAGAAGGAGAGCAAGAGAGCAAGGGAGATTTCTGGGCAGTGAGGAGAAGGAGGCAGCAGCTTGGCACGTATTCCAAGGCAACATTTCAGCAAGACATTTCAGCAAGACAAGTGCAGCAGATTTAGCAAACAGCAGGCAGATTTTTGGCATGATTTTCTAGGCAGGGAGGCCGTACAGCAAGGCCGTACAGCAGGCCGTACAGCAAGCCGTACAGTAATATTGGGCACAGAAATCGAGGCAGCAAGGGGTTGTTCCGTACAGCAGAGTTTTGCAGCAGTTTTGGAACGCAAATCGATATTTTGGACAGCAGCATTAGTTGTTGTTTGCACAGATTTTGAGGAGGCCATACAGCTACATTTATTGCAGATTTCTGGGCACGCAAATCGAGGAGAACGTACAGCATTTATTGCTGTTCTATTTTTGCTGTTTGTACATTTTCCGAGGCGGTGGTTAAGCACGGAAAAAGAGTTAAGTTGTAAAAGTCTGTTTGCTGATTTTTATTTTGCTGAATATTTCCCTCACTGTAAAAAGCATTTTTCAAAAATAAGAAGGAGCTTTCGAACTGGTTTTCCCCAAGAGTAGTAGGGGGTTTTTCCAGGGTCACCTTGACCAAAAATTACTGTGTTATGATGTGTTGAATGGCTGTTTGTTACTGTTGTTTTTTATTCCTGCATTTTCCAACATTCTGAAAAATTTCCAGAATTTGTGTTTTCAGCAAAATTTATTTTCCAGTTGTTGAATGTATGGTTATGGGAAAGGGCATTTAACTATTTTGGAGTAATATGGTGAAAACTGAAAACCGGGGTGGGAAACTTTAAATTTCTACAAATGGGTGGCCACCAATATCCACCTGGATCATTAAGTCCCCAAAACGGCTCTAGGTGTGCAGGACCCAAAAACTTGCTAAACATAGTAAGCTATGCTGAAGCTGAAAAACTGAAAGAATTGATGTTGTGGGTCCAAATGGAATAGGTGGGTGGCCACCAATATCCACCTAGATCATTCCTCCCTCCTTAGGAAGCAATGGTCTCCATTCCGTTAAGTTCCTCCCTAGGAGAGGGGGAGGGGGGGGGGGGGGGATTTTGCTGAACTTGGTATTGGATTTGTCCAGGATGTCGCGGACTTGTTGGAAAACGTGCTAGTTGTACATCTGCCATCGGTGGGTAGAGATTGAAGGATCTGGGAAAAGTTATCCATGATCACGTTCCTTTGTTTCTCGAGGGCCTCCTCAAGCAATATTTTGATAGGATATCCTGCTCCCTTTTCCTTCTTTCCTTCTGCTATGGGTGTTGTCTGGGGTTCGCGAGGTTGAACTCCTTATACCCTTGCCGCATTGGGGACATCAAGACAAAAACAGAGAAAAAGAGGACCACTCTGATACCACTGATCTAGATTTTTGCAGGAACGCAATAGAATACACATATAGCCATAGATACAAAGATGTAGCATAAATAATCCTTCATTTTGTTATAATAAAATGACTGAAATAAAATAGCTAGGGCATTGGTAGCATATCTATGAGAAGAGATGGGGTGGCTACAAGCCTCTTAACTGTGTTACAAAACTTAAAGTTGTTTACAGATAGAATGTAAATAAACAATGAAGGTGCTGGTAGGCTTATCTTCGAGAAGATATGTGATGGCTACAGGCCTCTAGACTCTGTTACAAAATTACTGACTGAAACATGCTTATAAGAATAATAGAAATGAGCGGCGAGGGCACTAGTAGCATATCCCTGAGAAGAGATGTGATTGCTACAGGTCTCTCCACTAGATTACATTGAGGCTCCAAGGCCTATTCCAGACATAATGAAAATAGATGAGCTAGGGAACTGGTAGTGTATCCCTGAAAAGATATATGTCGGCTAACAGCCCTTGAACTATGTTACAATGATCCTCGAAGGTCTATTTATTGTTGAGAAACAATGTAAAATCCAAACCGTCCAAAACTCTAACCCTAGTAGATGAAGCGCCAAAACTATGGGCCTCGTTTGGGTAAATTGGTGTTATAACTTCCCGAGGACGTAAATTTGGAATCTGATCTCCGTTTAACGCGCTGAATAGCTCGTTAGAAATATCTATCCGATGAAAACAACTTTTGAGTGAGAAACATCAATCCATAACCCATGTTGGTCCCTGTTTTCCCTAAAAACATTGTTTAGGGCGTCAAAACAGCTCCGGAACTTCAAGAGCCGAAAAACTGCTAAAAATAGTAAGTTGTGTTGAAACTTAAAAATTGAAAGAACTAATGGTGGGGGTTCAAATGGAATCAGTGGATGGCCAACAATATCCACCTGGATCATTAAGTCCCAAAAAATGCTCCGAGTGTGCAAGACCCAAAAACCTGCTAAAAATAGTAAGCTCAATTGAAGCTGAAAAACTGAAAGAATTGATGTTGTGGGTGCAAAAGGAATATGTGGGTGGCCATCAATATCCACCTGGATCATTCCTCTCTCCTTAGGAAGCAATGGTCTCCATTGTGTTAAGTTCCTCGCTAGGGGGGGGCAATTCTGTTGAACTTCGTATTGGATTTTTCCAGGATGTCGCAGACCTATTGGCGGACATGCTAGATGTAGATGTGCCGTCGGTGGGCAATCATTAAAGGATCTGGGCAAAGTTATCCATGATCGCGTTCCTATTTTTCTCGAGGGCCTCCTCAAGCAAGATTTTGATAAGATCTCCTGCTCCCTCATCTTTCCTTCCTTCCACCATTGGGGGTGGTCGGGGTTCGCGAGGTTGAACTCCTTATACCATGGCCACATTAGGGACATGAAGAGAAAACAGAGAAAGAGCGGACCACTCTAATACCACTAATCTGGATTTTTTTTAGCAATGCAATAGAATACACATATAGCCATAGATACAGAGATGCAGCGTAAATAATGCTTCATTCTATTATAATCAAATGACTGAAATAAAATAGCTAGGGTGTTGGTAGCATATCTCTGAGAAGAGATGTGATGGCTAGAGGCCTCTTAACTATGTTACAGAACTTAAAGTTCTTTACAGACAGAATGTAAATAAACAGCGAAGGCACTTGCAGGCCTATCTTTGAGGAGAGATGTGGCGGCTACAGGCCTCTGGACTTTGTTACAAAACTATTGACTGAAACATGCTTATAAGAATAATAGAAATGAGCGGCGAGGGCACTAGTAGTGTATCCCTGAGAAGAGATGTGATTGCTACAGGTCTCTCCACTAGATTACATTGAGGCTCCAAGGGCTATTCCAGACATAATGAAAATAGATGAGCTAGGGTATTGGCAGCGTGTCCCTGAAAAGGGATGTGTCGGCTACCAGCCCCTGAACTATGTTACAATGAGGCTCGAAGGCCTATTTATTGTTAAGAAAAAATGTAAAATATGAAACGCCTAAAAACCTAACCCTAGGAGATGAATCACCAAAACTGTGGACCCTGTTTGGGTAAATTGGTGTTTAAACTTCCTGGGAGATAACTTTGGCATCTGATATTCGTTTGATGTGCTCAATAGCTCGTTAGACATATCTATCCGAGAAATACAACTTTTGAGTGAGCAACATTGGTCAAGGACCCATGTTGCTCCCCATTTTCCCAAAAAACATCGTTTAGGGCCTCAAAACGGCTTCGGAAGTTCAGGACCCGAAAAATGCTAAAAACAGTAAGTTGTGTTGAAACTTACAAATTGAAAGAACTGATGGTGGGGGCTCAAATGGAATCAGTGGGTGGCCACCAATATCCACCTGGATCATTAAGTCCCCAAAATGGCTCCTGGTGTGCATGGCCCAAAAACCTGCTAAAAATAGTAAGCTCTGCTGAAGCTGAAAAAATGAAAGAATTGATGTTGTGGGTCCAAATGGACTATGTGGGTGGCCACCGATATCCACCTGGATCATTCCTCCCTCCTTAGGAAGCAATGGTCTCCATTGCGTTAAGTTCCTCCCTAGGGGGGGGATTCTGCTGAACTTGGTATTGGATTTTCCCAGGATGTCATAGACCTGTTGGCGGACATGCTAGCTATAGATGTGCCATCGGTGGTCAGTCATTGAAGGATTTGGGCAAAGTTATCCATGATTGTGTTCCTATGTTTCTCGAGGGCCTCCTCAAGCAATATTTTGATAGGATCTCCTGCTCCCTCGTCTTTCTTTCCTTCCACCATGGGGGGTGGTCGGGGTTCGCGAGGTTGAACTCCTTATACCCTAGAAGCATTGGGAACATTAAGAGAAAAATAGAGAAAGAACAGACCGCTTTAATACCACTGATCCATTTTTTTGCAGGACCGTAACAGAATACACATATAGCCATAGATACAGAGATGCAGCGTAAATAATGCTTCATTCTATTATAATCGAATGACTGAAATAGAATAGCTAGGGCGCTGGTAGCATATCTTTGAGAAGAGATGTGGCGGCTACAGGCCTATTAACTCTGTTACAGAACTTAAATTTGTTTACAGACAAAATGTTAAAAAACAACGAATGCACTGGTAGGCTTATCTCTGAGAAGAGATGTGGCAGCTATAGGCCTATCGACTGTGTTACAAAACTATAGACTGAGACATGCTTATAAGAATAATAGAAATGAGTGGCGAGGGCACTAGTAGCATATCCCTGAGAAGATATGTGATTGCTATAGGTCTCTCCACTAGATTACATTGAGGCTCCAAGGCCTATTCTAGACATAATGAAAATAGATGAGCTAGGGTACTTGAAGCGTATCTCTAAAAAGAGATGTGTCCGCTACCAACCCCTGAACTGTGTTATAATGGGGCTCGAAGGCCTATTTATTGTTGAGAAATAATGTAAAATCCGAAACATCCACAAAACTAACCCTAGGACTACAACTTTTGAGTGAGCAACATCGGCCAAAGACCCATTTTGCTCCCCATTTTCCTAAAAACCATCGTTTATGGCCTCAAAACGGCTCCAGAAGTTCAGGACCCAAAAAATGCTAAAAATAGTAAGTTGTGTTGAAACTTACATATTGAAAGAACTGATGGTGGGGGTTCAAATGGAATTAGTGGGTGGCCACCAATATCCACCTAGATCATTAAGTCCCCAAAAAGGCTCTGGGTGTGCAAGACCCGAAAACCTGCTAAAAATAGTAATTTGTGCTAAAGCTGAAAAACTGAAAGAATTGATGTTGTGGGTCCAAATGGAATAGGTGGGTGGCCACCAATATCCACCTGGATCATTCCTCCCTCTTTAGGAAGCAATGGTCTCCATTGCGTTAATTTCCTCCGTAAGGGGGCGAAATTTTGCTCAACTTGGTGTTGGATTTGTCCAGGATGTCGCGGACCTATTGGCAGAGGTGTTGGATGCAGATGTGCCATTGGTGCGCAGTCATTGAAGGATCTGGGCAAAGTTATCCATGATCGCGTTCCTTTTTTTCTGGAGGGCTTCCTCGAGCAAGATTTTGATAGGATCTCCTGCTCCTTCGTCTTTCTTTCCTTCTGCCATGGCGGATGGTTGGGGCTCGCGAGGTTGAACTCCTTCTACCTTGGCTACATTGGGGACATGAAGAGAAAAACAGAGAAAGAGCAGACCACTCTGATACCACCGATATGAATTTTTGCAGGAACGCAACAGAATACACATATAGCCATAGATACAAAGATGCAACATAAATAATTCTTCATTCTATTATAATCAAATGACTTAAATAAAATTGCTAGGGTGCTGGTAGCATATCTCTGAGCAGATATGTGGCCACTACAGGCCTCTTAACTGTGTTACATAACTTAAAGTTGTTTACAGACATAATGTAAATAAACTACGAAGGCACTGGTCATCTTATCTCTGAGAAGAGATGTGGCAGCTACAGGCCTCTAGACTCTATTACAAAACTAATGACTAAAGAATGCTTATAATAATAATGGAAATGAGCAGCGAGGGCACTAGCATCATATCCATAAGAAGAGATGTGATTGCGACAACTCTCTCCACTAGATTACATTGAGGCTCCAAGGCCTATTCCAGACATAATGAAAATAGATGAGCTAGGGTACTGGCAGCGTATCCCTAAAATGATATGTGTTAGCTACCAGCCCCTGAAATGTCTTACAATGAGGATCCAAGGCCTATTTATTTCTGAGAAACAATGTAAAATCTGAAACGTCCAAAAACCTAACCCTAGGAGATGAAGCGCCAAAACTGTGGGCCTGATTTGGGTATATTGGTGTTTCAACTTCTCGAGGACGTAACTTTGGCATTTGATCTCTGTTTGATGCACTCAATAGCTCGTTAGAAAGATATATCTGAGGACTAAAATTTTTGAGTGAGAAAAATTAGACCACAACCCATGTTGCTCCCCATTTTCCAAAAAAACATCGTTCAGGGCCTCAAAACAGCTCCGGAAGTTCAGGACCCAAAAAATTGCTAAAAATAGTAATTTGTGTTGAAACTTACAAATTGAAAAACCTCACGGTGGGGGTTCAAATGGAATCAGTGGGTGGCTACCAATATCCACCTGGATCATTAAGTCACCAAAATGGCTCCGAGTGTGCAGGACCCTAAAACCTGCTAAAAATAGTAAGTTGTGCTAAAGTTGAAAAAATGAAAGAAATGATGTTATGGGTCCAAATGGAATAAGTGGGTGGCCACCGATATCCACCTAGATCATTCCTCCCTCCTTAGGAAGCAATGGTCTCCATTATGTTAAGTTCCTCCCTAAGGGGGGGGGGTAATTCTGCTGAACTTGGTATTGGATTTGTCTAGGATGTCGCGGACCTGTTGGCGGACGTGCTAGATGTAGATGTGTTATCAGTGGGCAGTCATTGAAGGATCTGGGAAAAGTTATCCATGATCGCATTCCTCTGTTTCTCGAGGGCCTCCTCGAGCAAGATTTTGATAAGATATCCTGCTCCCTCATCTTTCTTTCCTTCCACCATGGGGGGTGGTCGGGGTTCGCGAGGTTGAAATCCTTAGACCCTGGCTACATTGCGGACATGAAGAGAAAAATAGAGAAAGAGTGAATCGCTTTGATACCACTGATTCGGATTTTTGAAGGAACGCAACATAATACAAATATAGCCATAGATACATAGATGCAGCATAAATAATGCTTCATTCTATTATAATAAAATGGCTGAAATAAAATAGCTAGCATTGGTAGCATATCTCTCAGAAGAGATGTGGCAGCTACAGGCCTCTTAACTGTGTTACAGAACTTAAAGTTGTTTACAGATAGAATGTATATAAACAACGAAGCCACTGGTATGCTTAGCTCTGGGAAGAGATGTGGCGGCTATAGGCCTCTAGACTCTGTTACAAAACTACTGACTGAAACATGCTTATAATAATAATATAAATGAGCAGCGAGTGCACTAATAGCGTATCCCTGAGAAGATTTTTGATTGCTACAGGTCTCTTCACTAGATTACATTGAGGCTCCAAGGCTTATTCCAAACATAATGAAAATAGATGAGATAGGGTACTGGCAGCTTATCTCTGAAAAGAGATGTGTCAGCTACCAACCCCTGAACTGTGTTACAATGAGGCTCAAAGGCCTAGTTATTGTTGAGAGACAATGTAAAATCTAAAATGTCCAAAAAATTAACCCTAGGAGATGAAGCACCAAAACTGTGGGCTCTGTTTGGGTAAATTGGTGTTTAAACTTCACGGGGACATAACTTTGGCATCTGATATCCATTTGATATGCTCAATTTCTCGTTAGAAATATCTACCCGAGGACTACAACTTTTGAGTGAGCAACATCTATCTAAAACCCATGTTGCTCCCCATTTTCCCAAAAAATTTCGTTTAGGGCCTCAAAACGACTTCGGAAGTTCAGGACCCGAAAAACTGCTAAAAATAGTAATTTGTGTTGAAACTTACAAATTGAAAGAACTGGTGGTGGGGATTCAAATGGAACTAGTGGGTGGCCACCAATATCCGCCTAGATCATTAAGTCCCCAAAACAGCTCTGGGTGTGCAGGACCCGAAAACCTACTAAAAATAGTAAGTTGTGCTGAAGTTGAAAAAATGAAAGAATTGATGTTGTGGGTCCAAATGGAATAGGTGTGGGGCCACCAATATCCACTTGGATCATTCCTCCCTCCTTAGGACGCAATGGTCTCCATTGCGTTAAGTTCCTCCCGGGGGGGGGGGGAATTCTGCTGAACTTGGTATTGGATTTGTTGATGATGTCGCGGACCTATTGGCGGATGTGCTGGCTGTAGATGTGCTGTCGGTGGGTAGTCATTGAAGGATTTGGGAAAATTTATCCATGATCGCGTTCCTCTATTTCTCGAGGGCCTCCTCGAGCAAGATTTTGATAGGATCTCCTGCTCCCTCGTCTTTCTTTCCTTCTGCCATGGGGGGTGGTCGGGGTTCGCGAGGTTGAAATCCTTATACCCTTGCCACATTGGGGACATGAAGAGAAAAATAGAGAAATAGAAGACCACTCTGAAACCACTGATTCGGATTTTTGCAGTAACATAAAAGAATACACATATAGCCATAGATACAACGATGCAGCGTAAATAATGCTTCATTCTATTTATAATCAAATGAATGAAATAAAATAGTTAGGGCACTGGTAGCATATCTCTAAGAAGAGATGTGGTAGCTACAAGCCTCTTAACATTGTTACAGAACTTAAAGTTGTTTACAGACATAATGTAAATAAACAGCGAAGGCGTTGGTAGGCTTATCTTTGAGAAGAGATGTGGCGGCTACAGGCCTCTGGACTGTGCTACAAAACTACTGATTGAAACATACTTATAAGAATAATATAAATGAGCAGCAAGGGAACTAGTAGCATATCCTTGAGAAGAGATGTGATTGCTACAGGTCTCTCCACTATATTACATTGAGGCTCCAAGGCCTATTCCAAACATAATGAAAATAGATGAGCTAGGGTACTCGCAGCGTATGCCTTAAAAGAGATGTGTCGGCTACCAGCCCCTAAACTATGTTACAATGAGGCTCGAAGGCCTATTTATTGTTGAGAAACAATGTAAAATCCGAAATGTCCAAAAACCTAACACTAGGAGATGAAGCGCAAAAACTGTGGGCCCTGTTTGGGTAAATTGGTGTTTCAACTTCCTGGGGACGTAACTTTGGCATCTGATATCCGTTTGACGCGCTCAATAGCTCGTTACAAAGATATATCCAAGGAATACAACTTTTGAGTGAGAAAAATCATTCCACAAATCATGTTGCTCTGCATTCTCCTAGAAAACATCGTTTAGGGCCTCAAAACGACTCTGGAAGTTCAGGACTCAAAAAATTGCTACAAATAGTAAGTTGTGTTGAAAATTAGAAATTGAAAGAAATGATGGTGGGGTTTCAAATGGAATCAATGGGTGGCCACCAATATCCATCTGGATCATTAAGTCCCCAAAACGGCTCCGAGTGTGCAGGACCTAAAAACCTGCTAAAAATAGTAATTTGTGCTGAAGCTGAAAAACTAAAAGAATTGATGTTGTGGGTCCAAATGGAATAGGCGGGTGGCCACCGATATCCACATAGATCATTCCTCCATCCTTAGGAATCAATGGTCTCCATTGCATTAAGTTCCTCCCTAAGGGGGGGTAGAATTCAGTTGAACTTGGTATTGGATTTTTCCATGATGTCGCGGACCTGTTGGCGGCTGTGCTAGATGTAGATGTGCCATCGGTGGGCTGTCATTAAAGGATCTGGGAAAAGTTATCCATGATCGTGTTCCTCTTTTTCTCGAGGGCCTCCTCGAGAAAGATTTTGATAGGATCTCCTACTCCCTTGTCTTTCTTTCCTTCGGCCATGGGGGGTGGTCGGGGTTCGCGAGGTTGAAATCCTTATACCCTGGCTGCATTGGGGACATGAAGAGAAAAATAGAGAAAGAGTGGACTGCTTTGATACCACTGATCTGGATTTTTTCAGGAACGCAACAGAATACACATATATCCATAGATACAGAGATGCAACGTAAATAATGCTTCATTCTATTATCATCAAATGACTGAAATAAAATAGCTAGGGTGCTGGTAGCATATCTCTGAGAAGAGATGTGGCGGCTAAAGGCCTCTTAACTATGTTACATAACTTAAAGTTGTTTACAGACAGAATGTATATAAACAACGAAGGTGCTGGTAGGCTTATCTCTAAGAAGAGATGTGGCAGCTACAAGCCTCTGGACTGTGTTACGAACCTACTGACTGAAACATGCTTATAATAATAATAGAAATGAGCGGTGAGGGCACTAGTAGCATATCCCTGAGAAGAGATGTGCTTTCTACAACTCTCTCCACTAGATCACACTGAGGCTCCAAGGCCTATTCCATACATAATGAAAATAGATGAGCTAGGGTACTGGTAGCGTATCCCTGAAAAGAGATGTGTCAGCTACCAGCCCCTGAACTATGTTACAATGAGGCTCAAAGGCCTATTTATTGTTGAGAAACAATGTAAAATCCAAAACATCCAAAAACCTAACCCTAGGAGATGAAGCACCAAAACTGTGGGCCCCGTTTGGGTAAATGTGTTTCAACTTCTCGGGGACATAACTTTGGCATTTGATCTCCGTTTGACGTGCTAAATAGCTCGTCAGAAACATATATCTGAGAACTACAAATTTTCAATGAGCAACATCAGTCCATGACCCATGTTTCTCCCTATTTTCCCAAAAAACTTCTTTTAGGGCCTCAAAACAGCTCCGGAAGTTCAAGACCCAAAAAACTGCTAAAAATAGTAAGTTGTGTTGAAACTTACAAATTGAAAGAAATGATGGTAGGGGTTCAAATGGAATCAGTGGGTGGCCACCAATATCCACTTGGATAGTTAAGTCCCCAAAACGGCTTCAGGTGTGCAGGACCCGAAAATATGGTAAAAATAGTAAGTTGTGTTGAAGATGAAAAACTGAAAGAATTGATGTTGTGGGTCCAAATGTTATAGGTGGGTGGCCACCGATATCCACTTGGATCACTCGTCCCTCCTTAGGAAGCAATGGTCTCCATTGTGTTAAGTTCCTCCTTGGAGGGGGGGGGCGGGGGGAATTCTGCTAAACTTGCTATTGGATTTGTTCAGGATGTCGCAGAACTGTTGGTGGAAGTGCTGGATGTAGATGTGCCATCGGTGGGAAGTCATTGAATGATCTGGGCAAAGCTATCCATGATCGTGTTCCTTTGTTTCTAAAGGGCCTCCTCGAGCAAGATTTTGATAGGATCTCCTGCTCCCTCGTATTTCTTTCCTTCCGCCATGGGGGGTGGTCGAGGTTCGCGAGGTTGAACTCCTTATACTTTGGCTGTATTGGGGACATGAAAAAAAAAAATAGAGAAAGAGCAGACCACTCTGATACCACTGATCCAGATTTTTGCAGGAACGCAACAGAATACACATATAGCCATAGATATAGAGATGCAATGTAAATAATGCTTCATTCTATTATAGTCAAATGACTGAAATAAAATAGCTAGGGCGCTGGTAGCATATATCTGAGAAGAGATGTGGCGGCTACAAGCCTTTCAACTATGTTTCAGAACTTAAAGTTGTTTACAGACAAAATGTAAATAAACAGTGAAGGCGCTGGTAGGCTTATCTCTGAGAAGAGATGTGGCTGCTATAGGCCTCTCGACTGTGTTACAAAACTACTCACTGAAACATGCTTATAAGAATAATAGAAATGAGTGGCAAGGGCATTAGTAGCATATCCCTGAGAAGATATGTGATTGCTACAAGTCTCTCCACTAGATTACATTGAGGCTCCAAGGCCTATTCCGGACATAATGAAAATAGATGAGCTAGGGTATTGGCAGCGTATCCCTGAAAATAGATGTGTCAACTACCAGCCCCTAAACTCTATTACAATGAGGCTCGAAGGCCTATTTATTGTTGAGAAACAATGTAAAATCTGAAACGTCCAAAAACCTAACCCTAGGAGATGAAACGCCAAAACTGTGGGCCTTGTTTGGGTAAATTGGTGTTTCAACTTCTTGGGGATGTAACTTTGGCATATGATCTCCGTTTGACACGCTCAATAGCTCGTTAGAAAGATCTATCTGAGGACTAAAACTTTTGAGTGAGAAACGTTATTCCATAACCCATGTTGCCACCCATTTACCCAAAAAACATTGTTTTGGGCCTCAAATCGGCTCCAGAAGTTCAGGACCCGAAAAACTACCGAAAATAGTAAGTTGTGTTGAAACTTACAAATTGAAAGCACTGATGGTGGGGGTTCAAATGGAATCAGTGGGTGGCCACCAATATCCACCTAGATCATTAAGTCCCCAAAACGGCTCTAGGTGTGCAGGACCCGAAAACCTGCTAAAAATAGTAAGCTGTGCTGAAGCTGAAAAATTGAAAGAATTGATGTGGGTCCAAATGGAATAGGTGGGTGGCCACCGATATCCACCTAGATCATTCCTCCCTCCTTAGGAGGCAATGGTATCCATTGTGTTAAGTTCCTCCCTTGGGGGCGAGGATTCTACTGAACTTGGTATTTGATTTGTTCAGGATGTCACGGACCTGTTGGTAGATGTGCTGGATGTAGATGTGTCATCGGTGGGTAGTCATTGAAGGATCTGGGCAAATTTATCCATGATCGCATTCCTCTGTTTCTCAAGGGCCTCCTAAAACAAGATTTTGATAGGACCTCCTCCTCCCTCATCTTTATTTCCTTCCGCCATGGGGGGTGGTCGAGGTTTGCAAGGTTGAACTCTTTATACCCTGGCCACATTGGGGACATGAAGAGAAAAACAGAGAAAGAGAAGACCACTCTGATACCACTGATCTGGATTTTTACAGGAACGCAACAGAATAACAATATAGCCATAGATATTGAGATGCAGCGTAAATAATGTTTCATTCTATTATAATCAAATGACTAAAATAAAATAGCTAGGGCGCTGGTAGCATATGTCTGAGAAGAGATGTGGCAGCTACAAGCCTCTTAACTATGTTACATAACTTAAATTTGTTTACAGACAGAATGTAAATAAACAGCGAAGGCGTTGGTAGGCTTATCTCTTAGAAGAGATGTGGCGGCTACAGGCCTTTGGACTGTGTTACAAAAATACTAACTGAAACATGCTTATAATAATAATAGAAATGAGCGGTGAGGGCACTAGTAGCATATCCCTAAGAAGAGAAGTGATTGATACAGGTCTCTCCACTAGATTACATTGAGGCTCCAAGGCCTATTCTAGACATAATGAAAATAAATGAGCTAGGGTAATGGCAGCGTATCCCTGAAAAGAGATGTGTCGGGTAACAGCACCTAAACTATGTTACAATGAGGCTCAAAGGCCTATTTATTGTTGAGAAACAATGTAAAATCCGAAACATCCAAAAACCTAACCCTAGGAGATGAAGCGCCAAAACTGTGGGCCCCGTTTCGGTAAATTGGTGTTTCAACTTCCCGGTGATGTAACTTTGGCATCTGATCTCTATTTGACGTGCTCAATAGCTTTTTAGAAATATCTATCCAAGGAATACAACTTTTGATTGAGAAACATTGGTCTACGACTCAGATCTATGACCCATGTTGCTCCCCATTTTCCCAAAAATTGTCGTTTAGGGCCTCAAAACGGCTCTGGAAGTTCAGGACCCGAAAAAAATGCTAAAAATAGTAAGTTGTTTTGAAACTTACAAATTGAATGAACTGATGGTGGGGGTTCAAATGGAATCAGTGGGTGGCCACCAATATCCACCTGGATCGTTAAGTCCCCAAAACGGCTCTGGGTGTGCAAGACCCAAAAACCTGCTAAAAATAGTAAGTTGTGCTAAACCTGAAAAACTGAAAGAATTGATGTTGTGGGTCCAAATGGAATATGTGGGTGGCCACCGATATCCACCTGGATCATTCCTCCCTCCTTAGGAATAAATGGTCTCCATTGTGTTAAGTTCCTCCTTGGGGGGGGAGGATTTTGCTGAACTTGTTATTGGATTTTTTCCAGGATGTCGTAGACCTGTTAGCTGATGTGCTGGATGTAGATGTGCCATCGGTGGGAAGTCATTGAAGGATCTGGGAAAATTTATCCATGATAGCGTTCCTCTATTTCTTGAGGGCCTCCTCGAGCAAGATTTTGATAGGATATCCTGCTCCCTTGTCTTTCTTTCCTTCTGCCATGGGGGGTGGTCGGGGTTCGCAAGCTTGAACTCCTTATACCCTGGCCACATTGGGGACATGAAGAGAAAACAGAGAAAGAGCGGACCACTCTGATACCACTGATCTGGATTTTTGCAGGAACGCAACAGAATACACATATAGCCATAGATGCAGAGATGCAGCGTAAATAATTCTTCATTATATTATAATCAAATGATAAAAATAAAATAGCTAGGGTGCTGGTAACATATATCTGAGAAGAGATGTGGTAGCTATAAGCCTTTTAACTGTGTTACACAAATTAAATTTTTTTACAGACAGAATGTTAAAAAACAGCGAAGGCGCTGGTAGGCTTATCTCTGAGAAGAGATGTGGCGGCTGCAGGCCTCTAGACTCTGTTACAAAACTACTGACTGAAACATGCTTATAAGAATAATAGAAATGAGCGGTGAGGGCAGTAGTAGCGTAACCCTGAGAAGGGATGTCATTGCTACAGGTCTCTCCACTAGATTACACTGAGGCTCCAAGGCCTGTTCTAGACATAATGAAAATAGATGAGCTAGGGTACTGGAAGTCTATCCCTGAAAAGAGATGTGTCGGCTACTAGACGTTGAACTATGTTATAATGAAGCTCAAAGGAGTATTTATTGTTGAGAAACAATGTAAAATTCGAAACGTCCAAAAACCTAACCCTAGGAGATGAAGCGCCAAAATTGTGGGCCTCGTTTGGGTAAATTGGTGTTTCAACTTCCCGACGACGTAACTTTGGCATCTGATCTCCGTTTGACGCGCTCAATAGCTTGTTAGAAATATCTATCTGATGACTACAACTTTTGAATGAGAAACATTGATCCATAACCCATGTTGCTCCCAATTTTCCACAAAAACGTCATTTAGGGCCTCAAAACGACTCTGGAAGTTCAGGACCCGAAAAACTACTAAAAATAGTAAGTTATGTTGAAACTTACAAATTGAAAGAACAGATGGTGGGGGTTCAAATGGAATCAGTGGGTGGCCACTAATATCCACCTAGATCATTAAGTCCCAAAAACGGCTACGAGTGTGTAGGACCCAAAAAACCTACTAAAAATAGTAAGCTGTGCTGAAGCTGAAAAACTGAAATAATTGATGTTGTGGGTCCAAATGGAATAGGTGGGTGGCCACCGATATCCACCTGGATCATTCCTCCCTCCTTAGGAAGCAACGGTCTCCATTGCATTAAGTTCCTCCCTAGGGGGGGGGGGGGGAATTCTGCTGAACTTGGTATTGCTTGGTATTGTATTTTTCTAGGATGTCACAGACCTATTGGCGGATGTGCTGGATGTAGATGTGCCGTCGGTGGGCAGTCATTGAAGGATCTGGGCAAAGTTATCCATGATCGTGTTCCTCTATTTCTCGAGGGCCTCCTCGAGAAATATTTTGATAGTTTCTCCTGCTCCCTCGTTTTTCTGTCCTTCTGCCATGGGGGATGGTCGGGGTTCACGAGGTTGAACTCCTTATACCCTGGCCACATTGGGTACATGAAGAGAAAAACAGAGAAAGAGTGGACCACTCTGATACCACTGATCCAGATTTTTGCAAGAACACAATAGAATACACATATAGCTATAGATACAGAGATGTAGCGTAAATAATGCTTCATTCAATTATAATCAAATGATTGAAATAAAATAGCTAGGGCACTAGTAGCATATCTCTAAGAAGAGATGTGGCGGCTACAGGCCTCTTAACTATGTTACAGAACTTAAATTTGTTTACAAACATAATGTAAATAAACAGCGAAGGCACTCGTAGGTTTATCTCTGAGAAGAGATGTGGCGGCTACAGGCCTCTAGAATGTGTTACAAAAATACTAACTGAAACATGCTTATAATAATAATATAAATGAGCGGCAAGGGCACTAGTAATGTATCCCTGAGAAGATATGTGATTGCTACAGGTATCTCCACTAGATTACATTGAGGCTCCAAGGCCTATTCTAGACATAATGAAAATAGATGAGCTAGGGTACTGGCAACGTATCCCTAAAAAGAGATGTGTCAGCTACCAGCCCCTGAACTGTGTTACAATGAGGCTCGAAGGCCTATTTATTGTTTAGAAAGAATGCAAAATATGAAATGTCCAAAAACCTAACCCTAGGAAATGAAGTGCCAAAACTGTAGACCCCATTTGGGTAAATTGGTGTTTCAACTTCCCAGGAACGTAACTTTGGCATTTGATCTCCGTTTGATGCGCTCAATAGCTCGTCTGAAATATATTTCTGAGGACTACAACTTTTGAGTGAGTAACATCGGTCCATGACCCATGTTGCTCCCAATTTTCCCAAAAAACATCGTTTAGTGCCTCAAAACAGCTCTGGTAGTTCAGGACCTGAAAAACTAGTAAAAATAGTAAGTTGTGTTGAAACTTAAAAATTGAAAGAACTAATGGTGGGGGTTCAAATGGAATCAATGGGTGGCCACCAATATCCACTTGTATCATTAAGTCCCTAAAACAGCTCTGGGTGTGCAGGACCCGAAAACCTGCTAAAAATAGTAAGTTGTGCTGAAGCTGAAAAACTGAAAGAATTGATGTTGTGGTCCAAATGGAATAGGTGGGTGGCCATTGATATCCACCTGGATCATTCCTCCCTCCTTAGGAAGAAATGGTCTCCACTGTGTTAAGTTCCTCCCTTGGGGGGTGGGGAATTCTGCTGAACTTGGTATTAGATTTGTCTAGGATGTCGCGAACATGTTAGCAGACGTGCTAGATTTAGATATTCCATTGGTGGGCAGTCATTGAAGGATCTGGGAAAAATTATCCATGATCGCGTTCCTCTGTTTCTCGAGGGCCTCCTCGAGCAAGATTTTGGTAGGATCTCCTGCTCCCTCGTCTTTCTTTCCTTCCACCATGGGGGGTGGTCGGGGTTCACGAGGTTGAACTCCTTATACCCTAGCCGCATTGGGGACATGAAGAGAAAAACAGAGAAAGAGTGAACCGCTCTGATACCACTAATATAGATTTTTTTAGGAACACAACATAATACACATATAGCCATAGATAGAGAGATGCAACGTAAATAATGCTTTATTCTATTATAATCAAATGGATGAAATAAAATAGCTAGGGCACTAGTATCATATCTCTGAGAAAATATGTGGCAGCTACAAGCCTCTTAACTATGTTACAAAACTTAAATTTGTTTACAGACAGAATGTAAATAAACAACGAAGGCGCTGGTAGGCTTATCTCTGAGAAGAGATGTGGCAGCTACAAGCCTCTGGACTGTGTTACAAAACTAATGACTAAAACATGCTTATAAGAATAATAGAAATGAGCGGCGAGGGCACTAGTAGCGTATCCCTAAGAAGAGATGTGATTGCTACATGCCTCTCCACTAGATTACATTGAGGCTCCAAGGCCTATTCCAGACATAATGAAAATAGATGAGCTAGGGTACTAGCAGCATATCCCTAAAAAGAGATGTGTCAGCTACCGGCCCCTGAACTGTGTTACAGCGAGGCTCGAACCTATTTATTGTTGAGAAACAATGTAAAATATGAAATGTCGAAAAACCTAACCCTAGGAGATGAAGCGCCAAAACTGTGGGCCCCGTTTGGGTAAATTGGTGTTTCAACTTCCTAGGGACGTAATATTGGCATCTGATCTTCATTTGATGCGCTCAATAGCTCGTTAGAAATATCTATCGAAGGACTACAAATTTTGAATGAGAAACATTAGTCCACCACCCATGTTACTCCCCATTCTCCCAAAAAACATAGTTTAGGGCCTCAAAACGGCTCCAGAAGTTCAAGACCCGAAAAACTGCTAAAAATAGTAAGTTGTGTTGAAACTTACAAATTCAAAGAACTGATGGTGGGGGTTCAAATGGAACTAGTGGGTGGCCACTAATATCCACCTGTATCATTAAGTCCCCAAAATGGCTCTAAGTGTGTAGGACCCAAAAACCTGCTAAAAATAGTAAGCTATGCTGAAGCTAAAAAACTGAAAGAATTGATGTTGTGGGTCCAAATGGAATAGGTGGGTGGCCTACATATCCACTTGGATCATTCATCCCTCCTTAGAAAGCAATGTTCTCCATTGCATTAAGTTCAACTTTGGGGGGGGCAGGGGGGGGGGATTATGTTGAATTTTGTATTGGATTTGTCCAGGATGTCGCGGACCTATTAGCGGACGTGCTGGATGTAGATGTGCCATTGGTGGGTAGTCATTGAAGGATTTGGGAAAATTTATCCATGATCACATTCCTCTATTTCTCGAGGGCCTCCTCGAGCAAGATTTTATAGGATCTCCTGCTCCCTCATCTTTCTTTCCTTCCGCCATGGGGGGTGGTCGGGGTTCGCGAGGTTGAACTCCTTATACTCTGGCCGCATTGGGGACATGAAGAGAAAAACAGAGAAAGAGCGGACCGCTCTAATACCACTCATCTAGATTTTTGCAGGAACGCAACAAAATACACATATAGCCATAGATACAGAGATGCAGCGTAAATAATGCTTCTTTCTATTATAATCAAATGACTGAAATAAAATAGCTAGGGCACTGGTAGCACATCTCTGAGAAGAGATGTGGCGGCTACAAGCCTCTTAACTTTGTTACAGAAGTTAAAGTTTTTTACAGATAGAATGTAAATAAAAAGCGAAGGCACTGGTATGCTTATCTTTGAGAAGAGATGTGGCGACTACAGGCCTCTGGACTGTGCTACAAAAATACTGAATAAAAAATGCTTATAAGAATAATAGAAATGAGAAACGAGGGAAATATTAGCATATCCTTGAAAAGATATGTGATTGCTATATGTCTATCCACTAGATTACATTGAGGCTCCAAGGCTTATTCCAGACATAATGAAAATAGATGAGCTAGGGTACTTGCAGCGTATCCCTGAAAATAGATGTGTGGGCTACCAGGCCTTGAACTGTGTTACCATGAGGGTTGAAGGCTTATTTATTGTTGAGAAACAATGTAAAATCCGAAACATCCTAAAATCTAACACTAGGAGATGAAGTGCCAAAACTGTGGGCCCCGTTTGGGTAAATTGGTGTTTCAACTTCCCGAGGACATAACTTTGGTATCTGATCTTTGTTTGATGTTCTTAATAGATCATTAGAAATATCTATCTGAGGACTACAACTTTTTATTGAACAACATAAATCTATGACTCAAGTTTACAACCCATGTTGCTCCCCATTTTCCCAAAAAACGTTGTTTAGGGCCTCAAAACAGCTCTGGAAGTTCAGGACCCGAAAAACTACTAAAAATAGTAAGTTTTGTTGAAACTTAAAAATTGAAAGAACTGATGGTGGGGGTTCAAATGGAATCAGTGGGTGGCCACCAATATCCACTTGGATCAATAAGTCCCCAAAACAGCTTCGGGTATGCAAGACCCGAAAACCTGCTAAAAATAGTAAGTTGTGTTGAAGCTGAAAAACTGAAAGAATTGATGTTGTGGGTCCAAATGGAATAGGTGGGTGGCCACTAATATCCACCTAAATCATTCCTCCCTCCTTAGGAAGAAATGGTCTCCATAGCGTTAAGTTCCTCCCTAGGGGGGGGGGAGTTCTGATGAACTTGGTATTGGATTTGTCCAAGATGTCACAAACCCATTGGCGGACGTGTTGGATGTAGATGTGTCATCTGTGGGCAGTCATTGAAGGATCTGAGAAAAGTTATCCATGATCGCGTTCCTTTGTTTCTCGAGGGCCTCCTCGAGCAAGATTTTGATAGGATCTCCTGCTCCCTCGTCTTTTTTTCCTTCTGACATGGGGGTGGTTGGGGTTCACGAGGTTGAACTCCTTATACCCTAGCTATATTGGGGACATGAAGAGAAAAACAGAGAAAGAGCAGACCACTTTGATACCACTGATCCGAATTTTCGCAGGAACACAACAGAATACACATATAGCCATAGATACATAGATGCATCGTAGATAATGCTTCATTCTATTATAATCAAATGACTAAAATAAAATAGCTAGGGTGCTGGTAGCATATCTCTGAGAAGAGATGTGGTGGCTACAAGCCTCTTAACTGTGTTACAGAACTTAAAGTTGTTTACAGACAGAATGTAAATAAACAGCAAAGGCATTGGTAAGCTTATCTCTGAGAAGAGATGTGGCATCTACAGGCCTCTAGACTGTGTTACAAAACTACTAACTGAAACATGCTTATAAGAATGATATAAATGAGTAGCGAGGGCACTAGTAGTGTATCCCTGAGAAGAGATGTGATTGCTACAGGTCTCTCCACTAGATTACATTGAGGCTCCAAGGCCTATTCCAGACATAATGAAAATTGATGAGCTAGGGTACTGACAGTGTATCCATGAAAAGAGATGTGTTGTCTACCAGCCCCTAAACTATGTTACAATGATGCTCGAAGGCCTATTTATTTTTTAGAAATAATGTAAAATCTGAAACGTCCAAAAACCTAACCCTAGGAGATGAAGCCCCAAAATTGTGGGCCCCATTTAGGTAAATTGGTGTTTCAACTTCCCGGGGACGTAACTTTGGCATCTAATCTTCGTTTGATGCGTTCAATAGCTCGTTAGAAAGATCTATCCGAGGACTACAACTTTTGAGTGATAAACATTGGTCCATAACACATGTTGCTCCCCATTTTCCTAAAAAATGTCGTTTAGGGCCTCAAAAAGGCTCCAGAAGTTTAGGACCCGAAAAAATGCTAAAAATAGTAAGTTGTGCTTAAAATTACAAATTGAAAGAACTGATGGTGGGGGTTCAAATGGAATCAGTGGGTGGCCACCAATATCCACCTGAATCATTAAGTCCCCAAAAAGGCTCCGGGTGTGCAGGATCCAAAAACCTGCTAAAAATAGTAAGCTATGCTGAAGCTGAAAAACTGAAAGAATTGATGTTGTGGGTCCAAATGGAATAGGTGGGTGGCGCTCCATCTAAACTACTTAGAAATAAATCTTCTGCATTTGAAAAACTTCTTTGAGACCACTCCATCTAATAGATATCTTAATCAAATATTTGGACATTAGTCATATTGGTTCACAATAGAATGGAGAAAAACCTTCATCTAAAAATCATGCTGCATAAATTCAACAATTCGGCCTCTAGAACATTGCTTGAGATACAGTATAGTAGGCTATGAGCTATCATGTAAGCTCATTATTTTATGATAATATTCTATATTGAGTTCCTTAAGAAGAGTTTCTTTACTATTATTGGTGACTTTGACTTCAAACTTAAGTTAAGATTTTTTACTTGTTATATACAAATGGAGTTTACCCTTTAGAAAAGTAAAATGTTCAGTTCTGTTAGCACATACAAATTTTGGAGCTGCTAGTGCTTTGGAAATTTGAAAACAAAGCTTAGAGGAACATCTCTCAGGACCTCCCATTGTGGATAAAACTGATAAAACTATCATTGGTATTTAGATGGATGCAACAACAGGATTGGTACCACGCAAACAATGGTGTTTATTACAAGTCGATATCAATCATGGGAAAGAAGGGCCGAATTTGGCTGGCCATGTGGCTCTTTTCAGAGATTCACAAGACTAGATGTTGACCAAGAATTTTTGTTTAGAATGCAGTAATCCAAGCACACTTGCATACTAAAGATAAGGAAAGGGCTCTTGCAAAAGCCTGCAGATACTTTGACAAAATGAAGGAGAAAGTTAGATGTCAACCCAAAATTTTAACCTACGGAATTATTCATAGGGCTTATACTCAAGCCTGCTAGGTGGATAAGGTTAATGCACTGTTTAAGGATGTTGAGAAAAATGACATTGGGACAAATGTTTATACTTATAAGGGTGTGATGGTTTCTTATGGTAAACATTGAATTCTCATAGAAATGGAGCAGGTTCTTGCTTGTATGAATAAAGACAAATGTAAACCAGATATCATTACTTTCAATTTACTTATATATGCTTATGGAAAGCATCAAGATTTCATCAAAATGGAACAAGTATTTAAGAGCGTGCTCCTATCAAAGGAGAATCCTACTCTACCAACGTTCAATTCAATGATCACCAATTATGGTATGGCTACGCTTATGAAAAAGGTAGAATTGGTCTACAAGAAGATCACTAGCTTGGGCTATGAGCCAAATAAAGTTACATATGAATGCTTGATTTTAGAATATGGGAATTGTGGCTCTATTAAGAAAGAAAGAGAAACATTTTTTGAAATGATAAATGCAAAAAAATAGTATTCATATTTCAACTTTGGTTGCTCTAATGGAGGTTTATAGTAATAATCGTTTACTAGATGAGACAACAACCTTATTGGAAGAATTAGAACAAACAAAAAATGAAATATCTGAAGAGAAGAAGTGTATGGAGCATTAAAAACAAAAATATAATTTAAAACTAAAAGAAGTAGAGTTGATACATGGCAACCCATTGCTCAATCCTACATATTTTAATGTGAAAATGAGGTGGGACGATGATGTTGTTTTCAGAAATCAAACTCGTGATAAATCTAAAGTTCCCAAGTGCTTCATCAATGACATGATTAGAAATTATTTTCACCACAAATCCTTGCATAAGAATATGAAGTAATGGTTCATCAAACAAGATCTGGTTATATGGTGTACAATTCCACTTTGTGTCTTTGGTCAGAAAATGGAGCTTTTTTATTCAAGTTATACATTGTTTTTTTTTTTTTTTTTTAATAAGGCTAAATCTATTAAGAGCAAAAATATGGTACAATTAGAGCTTGCATGCAAGCGAAGCAGAGAAGCATGGGGAGCCGGAGGTGAAAGACAATCAACCCTGCTCCAAAATAACAGTTAAGGAAAGAGCAACAAGATAACAAGGAATCAGATAGAACGAGAGCTGGACAGAGGTATCTACCCAGTATGGGTGGATACTTTCAAACGACATTTTTTCCCTTTTTTCTTGCTTACTTGGACCCAATCATTGGATCTTGGCTGGGTCGTGACCAATTGTAGACTATTCTGCAATGAGGGCGGAACATCCTTATCCGAGTCGGAGGACGAAGACACATGGGAGCGTTTCCGAGGAATTGGAGGGGCAGAGGGGTCCGCAAGACTGGCTGTGGGTGCGTCCATCGGAGTCCCAACATTATCCCCATCAGCAAAAATTTCCTCCTCATCCGAGCTGGAGGAGTCTGTGTCTTCCAATGGGGGAGGAGGAACACAGGAATTCTAGGTCTTAGATTTGGATTTACGATTGGGATTCTTCTTTTTGCCGGGGAACTAAGTGAAAATATTTTGGAGATGCCCTATTTTATGACAATGGCGGAATCGGAAGGCCATATTCTCGTAGGCCAAGGTTTGTGTCCAGTGGAAGTCCCCAATTTTGAGGTTGATCTGATCCGGAAATCCTTTTTTGATGTCTATTTTCGCGCATAATCTGCCATAAGTGTAGAGTCCATTCTCCCTTCTTGAGGTATTTGTAGCGAGATAATGGCCTAAGGTGTCTCCAATGCTTAAGAATACCGAGAAATGCCAAAGATGTGCTGGAAGGTTAGGGATTCTAACCCAGATGGGTATTTTGGTGATGACTGCTATAGAGGGATCGAAGTCTGGAAACCAAGAGGTGAGGAAAAGCTTAGCCGAGCCCCATAACCAAGGGCCTCCTGTTAAGGCTTTCTGGTAATATTCATTTAGGGCAAAAGCCACAATGAAGAAGCCTTTGGAGCATAAGAAGATCCTGCATTTAGTAGTCCAGTTGGAGTGAATCCATTGGTATAAATTTTTTGTACGAGGCCATAGGCCATTAAATCTACATATGATTGCTGTTTCTGCAAATGTCTGGTAAGTTATACATTGTTATGCTAGTAGTCAGACGACATTATTCTTAAAATGTTATTTTCAAAGAGAATTTAAATTTTATATTTTAGTTTTAAAATTCCCCAAATTTCCCACATCTCAAAATCCATAGATTAAAAGACAATAACTTTAATAAACAGGGCAAAACTTTGGGCATAACAATAATTAGTAATAAAAAAAAATTTGTTCTTTTCAGGAAAATATGTTTCAGGAATAGTTGAAGCAACATTCACTGAATGTCTTATTTTTATAAGTAGAACCTATTTACTTTATCCATCTATTCAAACAATGCTAAGCTACCCACCAAATCTCATCTTGATTTATTAATTTGCAGGAACATTGCTATGAAATATAACTTGTGGATGTCAATTAGGTTTTTCTCAGGTGTTTAGGAGGAATTATACTCCCCACCTAGGTTCAATTCTCATAACATGTTGAGCTCATATTGATTATACTGTTGTAATGACTTCAAGTTCTTCTTTTGACCGGCCTTGTGCCCCAAAGATTCTAGGGTTTACCCTGGGTACCATCCCCCAATGAGGGGAAGTACTCTAGGGTTTTCCCCAGGCTTTGTAACCTAGAAAAATAAAAAATAAATATAATTTGTTGAATTAATTTAGTTTTCAAATAACTTCATTCTATCTACTTTTTCAGCTAGGTGAGAGCAGCCCTTGCAAAGATGCTAGCTTTTATGTTTTTGATGAAGCACCTCTGTTTGCCCTGCCAACTTGATAGTGGTGGACAGGTAAAGGGAGGGGTGTGGAAGGCATTTATGCCTAAAACCCATGTATCCAGTTTCAGTGAATCTCTTCAAAAAAACAATTGCAATTTTAAAAAATGTAAAAGAAACCAATTAAATTCCCCAGATTCATCATTCAACAGCCGGAATCAAATTTCCGCATATTTGGTGAATTTTTTTGGTTTAAACGAAAAGTTTATATAAAAAAAAAAAGTATACTAGGAAAACATAGATCAAATATTTGGTAATTTTTGACATGTTATCACATTTGAAGCTATAAAAAAAGTGTGTCAGCAGATTCAACACTTAGCTCTTGACGATAAGCCCAACTACTGACTTGAAACATTGAGGCGAAAATCATTTACACGTAGTGTTCTAGATGCTAATTAAAAAAGTGTGTTTGTTTTTTTGCTTGGGATATGTAAAAATAAAAACTTAGTTATTTATTATGTGAGATTTTTAACTCACTGAAATTTTTATGGGTTTCGTTCTGAAGATATTTTCTTTACCTTTTTATTTCCACCAAATTTGACAATGTGACTTACTACAAGAGGAAACTTTCAGTTCACTTAGGATGTATTAAAACTTTTTCGTGCAGCATCAACACAGTTGGAATTTCTATATGCCATTTTCCAACCCTTTTTAATTTTTATTTCTTCACACAAACTGAATTTCAATCTTCAGTCTTTTTTATTCTGTTATTACGCTTTTCCAAATGCCTAATATATCTAGAACGCCCCAGTTGATGATTTTGTCTAAAATGCTAAAAGTATATAAAATCCAATCCGATGATATCGTTAACACTAATTTCTAATAGAACCCTAACAAATGAACAGAAGGACTGGATAATTAGGGCAATACCGTAGAAACAAGTTAACCCTAACTTCTATACCTAAATTACAGGAAGAATGCTCAGATGTTGATTATTACTAGAACTACTATTCAAAACAACACAAATATAAAAATTATGGAATATAGCCATTGCAGGAGCCTAAGTGGGCATATGTTCTATAAATAACAGTAGAAATAGTAATTACTTCATGGAATTAGAAGTGCTAAACATGAAAACTGACAAAGGTGCAACCAGAAATAACAAAAATCATTGTGTAAAGATGGTCACCTGATCTGGTTGAGCATACATGTGAGTAACCTGATGGGGTGGCAGAAGTCGTTGTGGAGGAGGGTAATGTTGTTGCCCTTGATGTTGTGTGTACATGTCATGAACGAGATTGAACCCATGTCCTGTAGCATACTGTTGTTGTTGCTGTTGTTTCCCTTACATCGATTGATCCATAGAAGGATTATGATGATGACAAGGAACCCACTGTTGCGGTGGTGCCCCTGAGGTCTGATACTGAAACTTCCCAGGATACCAAGTGATAGTAGGTGGGCACTGGTTCTGATTCTGGTCCTGGTGCGGGTCCATCATGGGTTTCAGGGGCCTATGACTCTGCTGTTATAACGCGTCCATTCCTCTTTGCCTCTCCTTAAGCCCTCCTCACCTAGTTAAAAAAAATAAAAACCCCCTTCAATTTCATTCGTTCATACATTCAAACTGAAAGCCCTTTGATTTTAATCTCGACCATCACCAACAATGAGTGGCTGAAAAACAAATGGAATTGATTATTGATATTTCAATCAGATATAAAGCCTTGTTTGTTACACGTGAAATACAGAAATTGGGAACTCTTAGGTTGGTTGCAGTCGCCTTATGTTTTCTTTTTTGATGGAATGTAATGTTATTTTTATTCAAATTTGATGGGTTCAATCGATGCAAAATAATTCATTAATTTTAATATATTTTTATTTTTTCGTGGTTTATAATGGAATTGGGAGTAAGGAATTTTAAATTTTCAATAAATGAATGGACAAGATTTGATTTGAAGTGAACATTTTTTATCTTATATATGATCAAAGGAATTATATGAAAATTATTTGAAAGGGTTTTTAATTTCAAAATAAAGAAAATTAAATACTATTTATGTCACCACGTGTTAACCGAATTAGAATCAAATCATTTTGTTTGGTTACTAGGTTTTTTTTGGTTGAATTTTAATTCAAATTGGGATCTGTCTCGATCCTCTGGTTACTAGGTTTTGTTTGGTTTAATTTTAATTCAAATTAGCATCCACCTTGATCCTCATGTTACTCTCCCACAAGTGGCAAATAATAGTAACATCGCACTACAAATTTCGTGAATGGTGTTGCTAATGGTGACTCAATTTGTGAAAAAGTTGGTAATGGTGACGTGATTCTTTGTGATGAGTTAGCAATTTTTCTTTATAAATATTAGTGAATGATCACTAACTCAGAGGGAATTATAGTACATGAAATCTCGTATATTTTGTTCAATGTTGGCATATAAAACAAAGTTGTATGTCGATCCTCTAAACGCATCGATTCATCTACCAAGTGACATTATTCTATTAGGGTTTAGTTGTTAGGTTTAGGGTTTTGGTTGCATAACATTTTTAGGATTTGTGTTTATATCTATTAGTGAAAAAATAAAATATAAATTTTTACTTGTATGCCTATCAATGCATATAACCACATTTACCAATGTGGTTTTGCTTGTAATAATTTAATTTTAAATTTATAGTTAAGTTGAAAAAAAAATTGTATTCATAGAATAAGTGATTTCTTTTCCCTAAATGGGGTGATAAATGAGGCATAGGGGGAAGGATGTCATCGCTCAACTTGGAAAATGAGTTGTGGGTTGTAGCAACCTGCCCCCAATTAAGATTAATGCATTTACCGTATGAGCATTATAGACACGGAGCGAGGGTTATTAACTACAATGGGAAGGCAAAGATAGCAGGTTGCGGTTGACGAGAGGAGGCAATTTATTCGTGTGATGGTGGGATTGGTAATTATTCTAACTATGTTGTTAAATATATAGTAATGTAATGTTATATTCCTAGTTGTAGATATAGGGAAGCAAGCAATGGAGGTCATTTCCATCCCACTAGTGATAAGTGTGATTAAGTTGGGAGTAAGACAGGAAGGTTCCTACAATGTAGTGTTGCCAACCCCCCAACAAGTTTACATGTATCATGTTACTGGTGTCATCCTCCAGTCAACATGGCTTCGACAGCTAATTGGTAATTCTATGGTCATCCTTTGCTTTTTTTTTGTTTCAGTCAATTTAGCATTGCTATAGGGAGCTTTGTATGGTGTCCAAGCGAGAGTGGTGGTCATTTTTTTTCCCTTCCTTGCTCTCTCTTACCCATTATCCCAAGCGCAGCTTTACATTTTTTTTGTTTAATAAATCTCTCATTAAGGTTCTACACCCCTTCCCTCAGTTCTAGTCTAAGGTTTTCATCTCAGTCTTCCACCATGTCAAAGCAATGGTGTTCCGTTCTTGCCTAGTAAAGGTTATCTCATTTTGGAGAAGTGCTCACTTATTGGTATTTCAGTATTGGTGCCAGGGTGTGTTGGGTGAGGAACTCACATTAAGTAGGTCGTTATATTGTATGTCATTTTTTTGGGTATTTTGTTTTTATCTTCAGGCAATTATTTGGGTAGTGCTTCTAGCTCCCAATCTCATTTGTAGTCTACTTTTGGTGCTCTTGATCCACCCTTTTTGTGAACAAAGCTGGAGACCTGTTGTACTACAAGATTTTTTTTTTTCTAAGGGGGGGTTATTTAGGCAATTTACTGTTTTTGATAGTGATTTACATTAGACTGGAATTTCGCGGGGTGGTGAAATTGAATGTTTCCTTTCTCATCCCACGACAATTTAGAAGTTTGATTCAATGTGGAGATTTATTGGGGCAACACCTTTGTACCTCACATATTGGGTCGAGGCTGGTCTTTTTCTTAATTCCATTTTCTAGCAGGTTTGTTCCCCATGCCACACCAATGGGCTTGTGTTAGAAGAGGGGTTGCTTATTACCAAGAGTGGGCCCATAAAGGCCACACTCATGCATCACAGGCTAGAAGGATTTGCATCTCAATATTGGGAGATACACAAGCCAACGTTCAGGAAGAATTATCCCAATCTGAGGGAGAAATGATCCACTCATGGACTACTCTCTCGAACATGGAGGTTTTGACGAAATGGGATGAGTGAATCCAGAATACATGACACACAAAGGGAAATTTCAATCAATACATGCAGACTAGAGACCTTTATTGGTAGATGACAATTTTTATTGGGTCGAACTATCTTGGATCGGGATGAGAATTTTATGGATATCATGCACTCTCTTGAACACTTGCACAAGCATATGAGGGATATAAATAAAAAAATAAGGGTAAAACACATGGTCCTCCTTTAAGATATTGAGGCACATGCCTATAATCCCAAGGATTCAAAGGCTCTTTCGTTGCAAATAATTAGCTATGTTGCAGGGATGGCATGCCTCACATAGAAGTGAGTTGGGACTTATGCGAATCCCAACATATTCAATAGCCATGAAGCATATAGAGGATACATGGCCCGAAAAATTCAAGGATGAATTATGAAATCTATGACTCATCATATCCATGGATGTCATCAACCCATGTTCCCTCTAGAACACCAGCTATTATGTTTGGCATGTAGTAGTGATCAATAACAATACCCCCCCATGGTTGTCCGTGAAGAATGAACATCTTATGTTGGTTCTCACAGTCCCTGGTAGAAGACAAGTGAAGAATATATTGGATGTCTCCTTACAACCACTGGTAGATGAATTGAAGGAATTATGGGATGGGATAAATGTATACGATGTATCAAGAGCCATCGCAATAGAGAGGAGTTTTATGTTGTATGACATATGTGATTACACGACACATGATTATCCAGGCTTAGGAATTTTCTTTGGTAAATTACATGGTTATTGATTTGCTTATATACGTAACAATATTCTTTCACATATTAGTTATTTAATTCGTTGTAATTGTTTTGATCTTCATGATATTCTTGAACGTGCCATGCATATTGTATACAATAACTTCGTGGGTCTTGTAACAAAAGGGTATTATGGATGTAAATTTTGTGGAACTTCTCTAAAATCTAGATCGTCCAACAAACTACAAAAGCCAATGTATGACTGCTCTAGGGCATTCCTCCCAAAAGAACACCCTTACAGAAGAGCAACATTCGCTTTAAATGGTAAACGAGAGAGAACCCAAATGGCTCCAATAACGACACCAGCTGAATGGCTTAGAGCATATGAGAGAGAGAGAAGGAGAAGGAGTTCATAGAAATGTTTGATTCAAATGGGGAGCCTATGTTCAATGATCTAGAATTATTTGACACCTATGTTGAGAAATTTCCCAATGGGATGAAAATGAAATCCATATTTTATAACCTCCCATATTGGGAGCATCTTAAGATTACCCACTTATTAGATCCCATGCATATATTTAAAAATGTTTCATCTTCTTTATGGAGGCACATATCATCGAAACAAAGTGACACATTGGCTGTTAGGAAATATCTTATTACTTCAAAAACTAAAAAGAAACATTGTCTAAGACAATTAGAAAGTACAGTATCAGAGGCAGTTGGTCCATCTAATTGGTATTTCAAAGAAGGTGATGTCCCATGGATTTAAGAAAAATAGACAATGATAATTCAACAATACTATGATGTACATGATTATGGTTTTGAACAATATCATAGCAATCAAGCAACAAATAATCATTTAGGCTAATTCATCAATACATGGAAAAAATGCATTAACAATTTTTTCTAGTAGATGCAAACATATATTTTCTAGAATGATGTGACAGGAGCCTAGAATATAAAGAACACCAACAATGATATCACTGCAACCTATATGGAGCATATTGTAGAACTCAATACGCTATCTCCCAATAAATTATTTTTCTTTTGAGAGAATACAATTTATTCAGATGCCCGTTGTACAATGTCTAGTTACTGCAAACGATATTTTTCTAGAACAATTTGAGAGAAGCCTACAAGAACAAAGATACCAACAACAATATCATTCTAGAAATGCAGCATATTGCAGAACTCATTTTGTTAGAGCCCAATAAATTCTTTGTCCCTTATGAACACAAAAACATACTTAGATGACCACCCTACATAACAATGCAGATCCAATTTCAAATTCACAACCAATGGTATATTTGAAACATGCCAATGAAACCAATTCCCCAATATTACAATTTGAAACATGATAATCAAATCAAACACCCAACACAATACAACTGTTAGGAAACCACCATTCTCATGGAAGGGAGGAATGATCAGTATCCTGTGGGTTCAAATTTGATTCAAAATAAGATACTTATGCACACACTGAGGAACCATATCCATATGTGCTAACAATGATTTGATTCAATGGTAGTTCCATCCATATGCAGAAATAATGGCTGCTCTCAACATTGAATTTTTTCTACAACCACAATTAACTTAGTTTTGAATATCCATTAGATTTCATTTGAATGAATTCAAAAAAATTTCCAAATAAGATGCAAAGCATAGATTACAAGGGGCAGATTCAAAGACAAAATAAATCATATTTTGATGACCTCATATAGTAACAAAATGGAAACAGAAACTCACAAAATCAAGAAAACCCAAACAAGAACCAAGAAAGAAGCATAAAAATCAAATGCAATATTTTTGATACCTCTTCCAATAGATACACAAAATGGGCATTCTTCTTATATGAGAAGATATACCCAATTCAGCGAAACTAGCAAACACTATCACGGATGGAGATACAAATTCCACCTTGTGGGATTCTCCTCTGCTAAATGTCATAGACAAATTTAACAGTTTTGAATAATTTCCAAAACTCACAATTCCATTATGTATTTCCTTATAACCGCAATTTCATTATAACCAAAATTTCAGATAACCGAAACTTCAGATAAAGTGAACATGTCATACTGGCAAGGCTGGGGCTAGTTATGCTGCTGTGTCTCTCATGGAAGACCTTAGAATGGCCATGAAAAACCCAAGAGCATGCATCCAAACCCTATGTATGCATGAAGTGCTCCTTGTACAAATCCATCATAGTTCTAAGGCCCACTAGAGGAGAAGTAATGTACTCTATCTATAAATTTCATATACAATAATCCTATTCAAGTCCTGCTTATATGCTAAGAGGTAATGGAATAGGAAAAAGTTCTAGGGACTACTAATGGAATAATACAACCAAGCCAATTAGTACAAAGGAAGTTTCAAGATTATAAATCATAATATTCAGTTTGTAAGAAAAAGGAATTTGTCAAGAAAGAATTGTGTCTCAGAATGGCACTAGGGTTTAAAATGTGCATAAATTATTTCTACTCTGTATCAATTCATTGTTCGACGATTGTTATCCTACAATTCTTGCAAATAGCTAAATTGTTTTGGAAAAATCTCCTGATATAGAAAAATTTGGTGTAGAGATGCTATTTCATTTTTTATAAGTCATTGTGGCATGAAACTAATTAAGGTTCAAAGGGTTGAACTCTGTATATAAATATGATGGATAAATTATTACTCCCTTTTAAGTTACTTCCTGATTTGTTGTTGAGGATATAATGTTTGTGTACTCAACATTACCACCAAGGATTCTGAATTAGAGTGAAACTGGCTTGGACCAGCCAGGCCATAGTGAGACCACACGTAGCTAAACATACATGGCTAAGAAACATGGATTTACAATTGAGCCCTTATCTTTTCTTGCTAAATTTCTAAAAAACATGGGCATGAAAATCTTCTTTGTTGTTTGCAAACTCCTTATAACACAAATAGTTGAATATTAGGCCTATCTTTATAGAAATGGCTATAGCTTAATGTTATACCTTACTATATAATATTCAAGGGAGATTTTAACCCATTGTTGGTATAGATTAACTTCTTGGGATTGAAGTCAGCAGGACAGGTTGGAAATTGATATTAGAAAAGCATTAAAGCAGAAGCCACTGGCTGGAGGGAGCTATAAGCTATTTCCTGGGATTGTTTGTTGGGCCTGTGTTGTGATGTGTTCACTTGGGGTATTGATTTTGAGATTGACCTATGAATAGTATTCATGGAATTAATTTTTTTTTATTTGCTAAAATCGAATGCTTGGAAAAGATAATATTTAAGAACTTGAACAAATCCATCTTTGAATGCCGGCCTAGCCATGAAATCTGTCACCCTAAAATTCTTAAAGATCCACAAGGGACTTTTTGATGCTAGTAGTGCAATGTATTTTCTTCACTAACCATCCAGTAATAAGAGTGTGTTCCAGGGAGTCTCAGTGAATTTAAGTGTGCCAAGGATGAAGTAACGTGTTAGAAAAAGTTTATAATAGGATTTGTAAGAGGCTAGTCTACGATTGCAATAAGGGGCTCTGTTAGATTCATGTATTTCACAGTATCACAAGGTGACTGATCATTGATTAGATTTTTCATATACTAAAAATAATATTCTATGGCTATCATTTATTTTTAGAGAAGAAAGGGAGACCCTGACTGTCAAAGAGCATCAAATGAATCAATTTGCCTTATAGTTCAGTGGAAAGGAGAAAATTTGTTTCTGACAAGGTGTGATGGGGATCAAACTTCACTTCTGCCCTAGTTCCATTTCATTTCATTCACCTTCTTTGCCCACCTCATTTCCTCCATATTCTCCCATGCTCTGAAACCCATTCCCTGCCATGCTTCTCTTCCATTTCATCTTCCATTTTGAAATATACGTTACCTTACCTTTCTTCCACCTCTTTGCTTTACCCTTCCACCTTTACCATTTCATTACTTTTTATTCCTCGATCACGATCAAAGTGGGGCCCTCATCGGATTTCATAGACTTTAAGTATTTGGCATTGGAACTAAACTTTAAATAATGAGATCGTTGATTTACGATATCACATCGCATTGTTTTAACTTGTGAGTGCCCGCAATATATTTTATTTAGTTTGCGATGCAGTAAGTCGGCCCCACCTCAACAACTCCACCCCATTACATAGTCGTTGCAATACATTGTTATATCATATAAAAATTCATAACACTAACCACTTCAAAACCTTTCGCCAATTCATAAAACTCCGCCAATTTCCAGTGGGCCCCTCTTCCCCACACTTCGCAAATTTTAGGAGTTAACCCTGAAGATTATAAATAAAACTTAAGGATTTCGATGTGCGCCTGTGATCCAGTTCCACGTCTTCCCTACCACATCACTCATATCCTCCCCCACCCATCACACTTTGAATATTTTAGAGTTTACATATTCCGCGCTTATAACTAAACTCTACGAATTGCAATGTGCGTTGCAGTCTAGTCCCACTTACCCTCCACCTCATTTATCCTACATGTCACCTCCCCATCACATTACATCACCGATCGTATTCTTTATAACCTAAAATTTAAAGGTTTCGAAGTGCGTGGATGCGATGTCACTTCATAACTAAATTCTACAGAATTTCAAGTTCGAGTGAACAAGTTGTCACTATGTTTTGTGTGTATAATAGGTTAATTCAGGACTACGAGGTTTATAGCTCATTTCATGAATAAATAGGCCAAAAGACCCGGCAAGAAGAAAATTATTTCCATCGTGCTACCGTCATCTTTAAATTCGATGGCCTACGTTTCATTCTGACCCCCCTTTACCATCCTTAC
The DNA here is from genome assembly GCA_034641835.2 of Pinus albicaulis. Taxonomy (NCBI): domain Eukaryota; kingdom Viridiplantae; phylum Streptophyta; class Pinopsida; order Pinales; family Pinaceae; genus Pinus; species Pinus albicaulis. Next base: position 83,968,728 of record CM076574.1, on the reverse strand, counting down.
TTTATCCTTGTAGGGGGGGTCCGGAACGAATGGTTTTCAAGAAAGGTACCCCCTTATGTGTCACTCTCTCTTGAATTTTCATCCCCCCTTTATATTACCACTTATCACTTCATAAGGGTCCAAAATACCACTTTTCTCCTGCAAAACCATTTTCCCCAAATGAAAAACCATTTTTTAGCCAGTTTTACCAGTCCGTTTTCAAGGTATATTTAGGGCATATGGGAACGAATTTTGACAAACCGTGAGAGGTTTTTATTCAAAACGGGCTGAATAACAAAAACCTCTCCCAAATTTTTCACATGTGTCTTCAGTTGGGATAATCAAAAGCCGTCTCTCAGCCCTATTTTTTGGATTTCCATTTTTTCTGTTTTGGTCATGATTTTGCAACGACTATTGTGGAGAGTTGGAGATGAATTTTAAAAATCAGAGAGACATTTTTTACCAGAACGGGGTAAAGAACAATAACCTCTCTCATATTTTGCATAGGTATCACCGTTATGGAGAAACAAAATGTCTGAGTTGACCCCTATTTTAAGCAGTTTCGCCTATTTTTCACAGCATGAAAAACATCCCAATATTTTCAGGAATTTTTTTTTGATGATGGTTCTTAGATGTTAACAAGGATAATATATTTCAGAAATATTTTTCCATCAAAATAGTGCCAAACAGTATGACACTAGGACAACAAAGCAATCGGTGCCGCACTGAAGTTAATGATCCAGCTAAGGGGTTGCAAGAAAGGCTGGGCCAGACATCCATTTTGTCTCACTTTGTCTTTTCCAAATTTTAAAATCCCAATTGCATTCACCTTATAATTCACAAAGGGCCATCAAAGTTAATACAGCCAATGGTAGCTGACAAATTCACCTCATCATAGCCTTGCATGGCCATAATTGTCTATTTTCTACTTAAATTGTAATCAATGAAAGTTTGCTAGGGTAGATTATGGAAAACCGACTTAGTTGTTAGTTAAATACCACTAGAATTATCATTATAAAAGGTTGGATATTTTAGCACCTGTAATGTAAGAACTAATATTGAAGAACTTTAATTTTTGGAGCTGGACATCAATAATCAAAGACTGTTTACAGTATTCTTGAGCTGTGTCAAAATGGTGATGTGTTTCATCTTTGTTTAAATGTTTCCATTGTTTTCTATGATGTGTATCTGCTCATCTAATTGTAAATCAGAAATTTTAGATTAAGATTTGCTGTCAGAGCGCCTTAATTATGTCTGCATTTACAATCTGAATGCTTTCTGCTGAATTCTGATTAAAGAATTCTTAATTTCTCTTTAGTCACTAACGAACCTTATTGTTTCTTTCACCTCATAATTCATACAGCTCTTAAAATCCATTTAGCACAGTTATCTTTCCCTGTGATTTGCTCTTGATTTTGATGTGCCATTCCAACCTTTGACTCCATCGCCCAATGGAATAGCTTCTACAGCCCTATCTGTCCAACTACACAATCAATAAAATAAACAACCCCCATCACTGTAACTAGCCTAATATCAGTACGTATAACCAACAAATTAAATCGATTTAAACCATAAAATAGAGAAAGCCCTCTCTGAGTCTAGGAAGGCTAGGTCCTGGACTCCAAAGCAGTTTGATGTTGTGCTTTATAGTTTAGTTTTTCCAATCTTCTAAATTATAGAGTGGAAACAGGCTCAACAAAAAAATTTTAAACAAAGGGAGACTTTGTGTTGGGCACAACACTATTTTTCCTTTCTCTGTTAGTTTTATATGACATGTGGCACACTTTGGCCGAATGCTCATGTTTTAAACTATTTTAGACAATTCAATATTGTACATTGTTATGTATAAGTTTTGGGGAACTCGACTTGTGCCGGCCTATATATTGTGTGTCTTGTGTATCATGTGGTTCTTGCAAACTCTCAGTTAATGCTCTGTTGTTTATATGAACTAGAAATACATGTGAAATATTGCCTATGTAAGCTATGTTTCATAGTTTTTTTATGGCCATGGCTAGATGTGATCCTTGTCTTGGTAATTTCTTAAGTGGGAAAATTTCAGCTTGGTCATGATTGGCCTAGGATGAGGTATAGGAATCTCTTAGGTGAAGAAGCACAATCTAATTGTAGTAGGTGCAATTGATCAAGTTGTTACAGCTGAAGCAGACCAATGTCACATGAACTGGAGTAGCTAAGGACTTGATTGGGTTCCCAAGTCATGAAAAAATGTAAGGATATTTGTGAGTGCATGAGTGCCAAGGCATGCTAGGGAATGCTAACATGTGCCAGATAGTTCAAAGGCATGTAAAATATGCTAATATGTGTCAATTGCTAAGGCATGCCAATATCTGCAATGGTGTGACAATACATGTCAGGGAATATCAAGGAAACAAAAAGGAGAAACAAGTTAAAATACAAGGAAATGAACACATCATAAGTTTATTAGTCATCAATTTACATTTTCCAAGAGGGGCATGCTATGCACACCAACACTGGGTGGAAATTAGTTTCAAGTGCCAAGTGTTAGTGAATTCTAAGTGCCAAATCATCCTTTTTTACTTCTCTTCTACTTTCCAATAACTAATCTTAAATAAATTTAATATTAAACCATGCCAAAGCATATTGAGGCATCTTAATTAATGATATACATGATAATGATAATGGCCTCTTTAGGACTACATGTCTCTTCGCCCCCTTATCAAATGAGCTCCTTCTCACTTGATGTTATTTCCTTCATCCTAAGGACTCCTTAAATAGTTTTTCCTAGACCTCTTAGGAACCCTCTAGAACTTATGGGTTTTATCCACTTAGACCTTAGGAAATATTAATTTTCCTTTTTAATTTTATTTTAGATTTTAAACCCCGTCTTGGGTCCAAAATTCCTTTTCTTTTCTTCTATTCCCACAAAGCCTTTTGTGACCAAACTCACACAAAGCCATCTCAATAGGCTTGTGGAGTACCTCCCAAGCTACAAAATTCAACAATATAGTCTACTTATAGTAACTATAACTTGGTCAAGCTCTTGTAGTCAAGCGAGGGCTTGGTTGGGTTCCCAAGTCAAAAATTAAGTAAGGGTAGTTGTGAGGGCATGATAGCTAGGGAGGGTCAGGGCATGCAAAGGAATAAAAAGGCATGTTAACACGTTTCGAACAATGTCAATGCATGTTGAAATAGAGTGTTAGGGAGCGTTGGGGCATATCAAGGGATAACTAGGTCAAAATGCATGGAAAGGAAAAAATAAGAGTGTGTGCAAGGGAGTGTGAGTGAATTCAAATGTGCTAAGGATGAAGTGTCTTAGAAGAATTTTAGAATAGGATTTAAAGGAGGCAAGCCTACGGTTGTTATAAGGGGCTCGACATAGCAGTTTTAGACAAAGGGAGATCACTTTGTGCTAGGCACAACATTGTTTTTCTTTAGTTATTTTTTTTATATGAGATGTGGCACACTTTGCCTACATGTTCATGTTTTAAACTATTCTAGATAATTTCATATTGTACATTGTTGTGTATAAGTTTTGGGGCACACAGATTGCGTCAGCTTATATCTTGTGTGCCTTGTGAATCTTGTGGTTCTTGCAAACTCTCAGTTAATGTTCTATTGTTTATATGAACTGAACACACATGTGAAATATTGCTTGTGTAAGCTATGTTGCTTAGTTGTTTTATGGCCATGGCTAGATCAGTGATCCTTGTCTTGGTAAATAGTTAAGTGGGACAAGTTGATATTGGACATGAGGGGCATAAGATGAGTTATAGGTAGTTCTTAGGTGAACAAGGCACAATCTACTTGTAGCAGGTGCAATTGGTCAAATTGTTGAGGTTGAAGCAGGAAAATGTTTTCACATGAACTACAGTAGCTAAGGACTTGATTGGGTTCCCAAGTCATGAAAAAATGTAAAGTATAGTTGTGAGGACATTAGTGCCAAGGCGTCCTAGGGAATGCTAAGATGTGCTAGATAGTGCGAAGGCATGTCAATCATGACAATATGTGCCAAGTGATAAGGCATGCCAAGATGTGAAAGGGTGTGTCAATGCATGCCAGGGACTATCAAGGCAACAAAAGGGAGAAACAAGTTAAACTACAAGGAAATTAACACATAAGAGGGTTATTAGTCATCAATTTACCTTTTCTAAGAGGGGCATGCTAGGCACACCAACACTAGGCACCAATAGGTGCCAAGTGAAAAGTCTTAGTGCATTCTAAGTGCCAAGTCTTATTTTGTTTCTTCTCATCTACTTTACAAAAATTGATCTAAAATAAATTTAATATTAAACCATGCAAAATCATACCAAGGCATCTCAACGTGTTCCATACATTCTAAGACTTTCCAAGCACCAACATGTGCCAAGCGCCAATATGTGTCAGGGACTGTTATGCATGCTATGAAGTGGAATGGCATGTTGAAGACTGCTAAGGAGTGCTAGAGAGTTCTAATGCATGTTTAGGAGTGTTAAGGAGTAATAGGACGAAACCTTAAGGGAGCACTAGGTCAAAATTCATGGAAGTTAATGAATATGAGGAACATGTGCCAGGGACTAGTGTTAATGAGTGCTAGCTATCATGCCAAGGAGGGAGTGACAAGGTATGCTAATCATTGGTAAGGAATGCTAGGGAATATGAAGGCATGTAAAGAAGTGCCAAAGTGTGCTAGGGAGTTCCAGGGTGTGCTAATTATATGTTCCAAATAGTGCCACGATATGCCAATACATGCCAGGTGCTAAGGATGTGCAGGGTGCCAAAGTATGTCAATATGTGTCAAGAAGTGTCAAGGCAACAAAAGGAAGAACCAAGCTAAACTGTAAGGAAATGAACACATAAGAGGGTTAATAAGTCAGGACTTTATATTTTTCAAAAGGGGCATGCTAGTCACACTAATAATAGGTCCCAATACATGCCAACTGGCATTGTGTGCCAAGTGCTAATGTATGTCAATGCATTCAACCAAGGTGCTCCAGGGCATGCTAGGAGAGTTCCATGTTGTGCTAGCGCATGCCACCATGTGCTTGGGCATCAGTGTCATGACAAGATGTTCTAGGTACAAATACGTTCCAAGACATGCGAGATGCTAAGAAATGTTAGTGTGTGACAAAGCATGAATTTAAGGTGTGCCTGAATTGTTGAGGAGTGTTAGTTCTTTCTCATTAATAGAATTGTTAGAGCTTGATTATGTATTAAATAATATATTTCCTATACACACCAGTGGAGCTTTATCTATAGGGAATTTGATAGATAATAAACTTAATAGATATGAATCATGTGTTGACTCATAGGAAAAATCTATTCGACTAGTGATTACTTGAGGGAAATGATACACACTAATTGCTTCTTAAAAAATTGTCTGATTATAACCAATATGGCCTTGGAAATATCATAAAAAATACTCCACAATAATGGCCTTAAATTGTTATATTTTGAAAAAAAAAATATTAACAAGCATATAGCATCATCAAAAACTCATTGGAATGATCAATGGTGATGAACATTTTTTTACCATCACCAAAAGTAACAAAAAGAACATTGGTGAGGGTCATTAAAAGTTTGTCACTAGAAGTGTCACCAAAGAGAGAATTAGTGATGGGCCTTTAACGACCCTCACCAAAAGTGTCAATGAAAATGGCTTTGGTGACGAACCTTAAAGGACCATCGCTATATACACTTACAATGATGCTTTTTTAAGGACCGTTGCCATATGTGACATTGGTGACAGACCTTAAAAGTCCATCACAAGCATGACCCTCACCAATGTCCTTTTTTCTTGTAGTGTCATCTCATATTTCTTATTTGTATCATGTAGTACATCCTTTGCTTGAGGGTGTTCAGTAGGAGGCAGCTTGAGTTGCTTCTTTAATGCAGCAATGTCTGCGTTTTCTTTTTGATCAGTTCATCTGCAACTTTTACATTACTAGGATCAAATCCTACTTCAATTACTAAATCTTCCAAAGATTTAATTCTATTGTATTTTGCCCGTGAGGATGCCTTTTCTAATCTGAGTTGATCTCTGATGTTTGCAAGAGTATTTTGAGGCTTCTGCACACTCATTGCCTTGCTTTTCATGGTTGAGTAAAGCATTTCACCAGCCTGTTTGTGAAATTCAATCTGATCAATGGGATGAAGGTCATATCCTTGAACTTCATATGATGATTTTTTGTAATCTGCTAGTGTTTTATGATGCTTTACTTTAGGCTGCAGGAAAGTCATCTGCATTTTCCTAGTCTTGTAGTCAAAAGCAGAAAGAAATCTGCTTTGGTCGTTGGGTGACTGCTTCCAATACTGATTATATGTATCAATCTTCAATGCATCATTTTTCATCTTTATTTCTTTGTATTTCAGCATGATATCTGTCTCCTTCTATGTTGGTTTACTCGAAGAGGACATGCCAACATTGTGTTTCTTCTAAATAAGTTGAGTGTGTGAAGTGGAAGGTTGTTCTTCTTCTTCAATCACTGTAGGAGGTGCATTATCCTTTGCTGATGTTTTTGTATCAACTACTTTTATTGTTTCTACTCCTTCATTGACAGGATTTAACTTAAGTTTCTTCCTGTACATCAATTTAAATTTAGTTTTAGTAACTGTCTCTGTTGTGTATGATCCTTCCTCTCTATTTCTCTTTGCATTCTTGTCTTCTTGGGCTACAGTCTATAACATTTGACTAGTATCACCTTGCTTCTCTACCTCTACCAAGGTGTTATACAACCATTCTGATTGATTGGATAATTTCTCTATGTTTGGTTTCTTTTCATTTACATAGGGGGTGAGTTTGCATTTAACTCTTAGTTTACTTATCACTCCAAGAGGATCATAATACCATAGAAAACTGTGACTGAACTTGAATTCCTGCAAATGTTTTTCAGCCTCTAGACCTACATCTCTATTGTTACAGATAAAAGGGCCAACCTAATTTTTTAATTTGAACTGTGTCTTCTTCTTTTCTTCCAAGAAATTAATTGGACCTGAATTAAGAATCTGCCTTATGTACTCAAGGGAAAATAACCTCATAGGGAGGTATTTGGGCAATTTATATGGAACAAGACTTGATCGATATACTCTTATCTCAGTATGGTTTTGGTACAAGTACTAATCACCTGTCCTATTATGCTCTGACAACTATAGGACCTTCTTAATCTCTTCACTAATTCTGGGTTGCCTATTGCTGTTCAGAAAATTGACCATAGGATGAATGAAGGAATCTATAATCTCTGTATAGGTGGACTGTGATGAATCTTTTCTGATAATAGGAGTCCAAAATATGAATGACTGTGGGTTTCCTTAAACATCAAGCTTTTGAAGGTTTATAGCAAATTTCTCAGACTGAAAGTAAAAAAATATGGAATAAGAATGAGGAATGCTTGAAAACACCTTTAGAAGGAATTTTGACCAATTTTTCATGAATATTGTCAGCAAGGTATTGGGCAAAATTAAAAATGATAGCAGGAGGCTGACCAAGTGTGAAAGTAGATAAAAAAACCTAATACTTCAACATCAACATGCTCATCTGTGAAATATCCAAGAATAAAAGACAACATGGAGATGCTATGTCTTGTCCTTGACGCCTTTCAGAAAATTTTGTAGAAGGGTATGGAGGATTTATCTTGAAAATTTCTACAGAAGAAGGCATGAAAGTTTGGGATATCTAGAACCTCTTGGGGATGTCCAGATTCAGGTATAATTGTGTGAGAGCTTCAATGGACAAAGGAACTTCATCCGGTCTGGATTGGATCTAAAGCATTTGATTGATTGACTTATCAGTAATGGTAAACAAGATTTATTTTTCAGAGTTTATTATGGCTCTCTAATCAGGGAAATAGCAGGATTGACATAGTCTAATCACTTCTAGGCAATGGAAAGTCTGTGGGACAACATATTTTTGCAAATTAGACTCCCAAATAAACAATTCATCAGCCTGATCTATGGATTTTTTATGGCTTCAGTAGTGGAGCTTAAGAAGGTTAAATTATGTGGTTGTGTCATTAATCTTGAAATATTTATTAGCTAGGGGAGTGTGTTCTACATTTACAACAGGAGGTTGTAGAGGATTGACTGATACTACTGCTTTGGAAGCCATTGTTCTCTTAATTTTAGTCAATTTGATTAATCTTTTGACTTAGAAAAATTGATTTAGGCCTGTAACAGATATTTTCAGTTTGCAGACAGATTTAAAAATAAAACAGGGGTTTTATCTATGGTCTGCAGAGGTTTATTTGATAAAATTGTATTCTATGTGCTTAAAACAGTTTTTAGGACCTCAGAATTCTGCAAAAGGACATTTAGGGTCTGTAGAAAAGGATTTGGAAGATAAAAGGTCTTTCTTTTAGGTTTGTAGAGGCTTAAACTCCCTCAATTGATTAAACCGTAATCTTTGTTACCAAACAACAATCTCAGTATCTCAGAACTCTATAAAAATAGGTCCAGGGTTTGCAAAAAGATCCTTTAGAAAGTAACAAGGCCTTCTTTAGGTTTTCAAAAGGCTCCTAAACAATTCAATTAGTTGAATTACTTCTTAGATCAAGAAAACAGGTCTTTTCTTTGAAGAATAACTGGGAAAAATGCAGATTTGATTTGCAGGAGGGTTCCATGGTTGCAGAAGGCTTCTCTGAGGCTTCAGAGGTATTTATAGTTCTTTTGAATGTCTTTTGTACTATTGCAGCAACGAATTGGTTTGATTCTATTTCAATTTGTCTTAAAAATGGAGTCAGTAGCAATATTTTCGGTCTAAAAAGCTCTTTCTATGCGAAAACAGTAACAGAAAGTGGTAAAAGGTCTAACAAAGGGTGGCTATATACATTTTCAACCAACAGTGTTTACATTGAATGCGCAAGTGTATTTGAATTGACAGGGTGGTTTTCGCATTGTGGGGGGGGGGAGCTGTTGCTCAGTTGTTTTCGCAAGCACCAAAGGTGGTTAGTGGTAATAGTCTTGAGGATGCGATCAAATAGGAAAACACCATGTAGCAGGGAAGGAAACTCTGAAAACTGCGAATATCGCATGGTTGAGGGTATGTTAACGGTCGTGCTATCGGATGTGCGACGAGGTTTGATAGTCGTTAGATTTGGCGGGTGATGATTTGGCGGACAGAATAATGTGATAGAGTCGTGGGATTGGTGTGGGGCCTGGGGTTTATGATATGTGATTGGTTATATATATTAAAACTATGGTTTAATACATATAGTCAAGATTTTGATGTGATTGGTTATACATGTAATATGGTCGGGTTTTACGATATAACCAATGGGGTTTCGATAAGTGGGGCTTTATAACAAACGAGGATAATATAAACCATAGTTTAAGAATAAAATGTGGGTCCGGTATATATAACATGTGGGGAATATTAAACCATAGTTTAAATAAAAATAATGGGTTGGGACTTATATAGTAGGGATTTAATATATACGGGATAAAGGTTTATAAAGGGAGCTAATACATTATGTTAAATTTTAATAATGTACAAATGTAAATAAGTGTGGGATTTGTATAATACACTAAGTTTAACTTTAAAACTGCTATGAAGAATGGATTTCTTCACTGTGGGACCCTACATATCACCTTTTTTAAATAAATACTTAGGATAAAGGTATTTTTTTGTTTTTAATGTATTCTTGAATGAAATTGGAATTAATAAAGGATTTTTACTTTTCCAAAGGATAAATATGCATTTTAACTTTAGGAAAAGGGGTTTTGTAAAAAAATGAGTGATAATGGGAAAAAAGGGAAAAATGGAAGGGGGGGGTATTTTTACAAGGGGAATGATTTTATAAGGAAGTTAGTAAATGAAATGACCAATTTTCTGCTATCCATGATTGTAAAAACTGCTTCTACCTACCCATCTGCTTCCCTAAGATTTTTTCTTCATTTACATGGGTGCATTTGAGCTTGCAGACCCTTGTTCATTTTTCTTTTAAACAACAAACTAACTAATTCTATCCTTATTTCTTCCAAGGGCTCAGATTAAACTGTTGAGCTCCTTATTATTCTCTACCTAACTACTGATCTGCCAAGATTAAACAATTTGGCTATATCTTTATTCTCTATCTATCAACATGAAATTTAAAGCATGAAAGGTCAAGTTTAAGCAGTTTGCCCTTCATGGATTTTGGCATTTTTGACAAGCTTCACACAATCTTTATTTTGCAGTAAAAGTAAATAGTAGTGGCATTTGAATTTGCATCACTTTCATGTTTTATTCTATCTCTTTTTTGTTTGGGGTTAATTTTCATATTCTTTTTTATCTTTTTTCTTTCAAGTCCTTTAATTTTTCTTTTAGGACTTTTACCCTCTTTACATTTTATTTATTTATTTTTTATTTTCTAATATGGGAAAAAAATTTGCAAAAAGCAAAGTATGTACATATTACAAGACTAATAAAATTCAATTCAAACTTATGAATCCTATTATTATAGGACCCTAACACTCTCAACAAAAGAAAGCACCGGTGCACACAAAACATTGGCACACCGGATATCGTGCACTCCATACACACCCGCCCGATGTGTCTTATTAATGTAGCGCACTGGTGATTTACAACTCTTCTGCACCAGTGCATCATAAAACACCACGCCAAAACAGAAATCACCCGGTGTGGTCTTAAGAAATCGCACCGGTGCACCTATAAAACCCTGCACACCGGTATAGGGTTAAATAAAAAACAATACAGCCAAAAATCTACATTTTTCACTTTTCTCAGTGCTCTAGAGCTCTCAAGCACCGGTGCAATTTATCTTTGTCTGAGCCGCCCTGAAATCGGTGCTCCCATTGCACCCATTGCACACACTGCTGTTGTGCATTTCCCACCAATCTCTTGCTTGAATTTTGCAAAATGGTGGGAAATTTTTATTTTGCAAATTTTACAGCCAATATGCCTCCTCGATGACCAAATGTACAAGTATTTTTCTTGTTTTCCATAATTAATCTTTTTAGCGGATTAGAATTTCAAATAAACTTAAAATAAACCATTTGAAAGGAAAAAAAAATTGCATTCGGTATGCTTGAGCCATTCAGATCGCACCGATAAGCAGTGCTACCTATAAATTTACAGGCCGCACCACCACCAGTGCTAATGGTATCTGCGTCGTTTCCAAGGTGGTACTGAAAGGCACACCGTGTTATTTCAAAATTTTTAGAAATGTGTGGTGCGACCATTTACCCAGCCACACCGTTGACCATGTGGAATAACAGAAACGCAGTGCATTGAATGAAATATCCGCCCCAGGGTGGGTATTTTTGTCAGCACACTGCATTCCGCATTTCTACAGGGTCAATGGTGCAGCCTGGTAAAAGACCGCACCATTGACTATGTAATGATGCCAGGAGGTCGGTGCACTGACCCAACTATACGCGTCGAGGCATAGATTTTAGTCAGCGAACCGCACTCCTGACACTGTACATAGTTAGTGATGCTCTGCAAATTTTCAGGTGCACCACCTTCGGTGCATTGAATATCATCTGGTGCACCGCCACCGGTGTGCAACAAAAAAAATATGCACCGGAACCGGTGCATGACTTTTTTTTGTGGCGCACCGACTATTTTTTTTTCCAAAAAAAATTATATATGTATATGCCTAAATACATGTCTCATTTAATACAAAAATTTTATTTAATATGTAAATCATTCAGAGAGAAGAGGGGGAACAACAAAAACAACAGGTGGAGCAGTATGACATGGTTCGCCTATGGGAGGCATGAGAGAGGGAGAGAGATGCATACCCTCACCCTATTACAGTAGCTACCTAGGGGCTCCTAAGGCAGGTAGGCCTCCCCAGGTTATATGAGGAGGCTAATTCCCTAAAGGGCCATGGTGTGTTTTTGAGACATCTTATCCGCAGGTGGAATGCCCACTAACAGGATTTCCGGGTTGGTCCTAACCATTGGTACATGACCACTAATGAGGACATATATTTCATTATAGGGCTATTGAGGAGGGGTGGATTTTCCCTCGTTCCCAGAGGTTCCAGTTGGCTATGCAGCAGGGAGTCAGTCGGTGTAATCCCATAGATAAATTAGCGCAGATATACTGTCTCCTCCAGATTTTCAGGTCTCCAAAGGTCAGTTACGTATTGGTACATTTGATAGTGAGGAGGTGAGGTGCCTCTACTTCTGATTTCGACCATTTCACACAACACCAGTGACGTGAAACACACTATTCTCTTGCTTCTATATTATGTTGATTATTTAGTACAGGAGCCACAACTTGTCAGGTTGTCTGCCATTTTTTTGTGGTAGTTCTGTACATCCTTAGATAGATGTCGTGCTCATGCACAAGGGAGGGTCAACTTCCCGTTTTCTTTAGAGCTTTTTTGTTTATTTTTTGAGAGGTTTCTAGAGACAAGGCATACTTTTGTTTTGCAACCTTGTAGGCCAATGTTTGAGGCATGGATGCACATGTGGGGGCAGATGATGCCAAAGAGAGGCGAGACTGTGTTTCGAGCGAGGATATCACATGATGCACTGGAGTTGCTAGCCAATGTTGACAAGCTGCATCCCTTCATTATGGTCCCCTGTCCTTATGCCAGATTATATTGGCGAGGGTGTGCTAACATCCTCTTCATAGATGATGAGTCGTCGTATGATAGAGGTAATATTACTGTTTTATTTAAATTTATTCTAACATGTTCTTTAACTTGTTTTTATTAAATTGTGTAATGAAATTGTATAATTATTCTTGTGTACTTGTATATATTTTGCAGACATTGGGACTTTTGATGGCAAGGACATGCCGGCACCACCACATCATCTAGGTGTGGTTCCTGATGATGATCAGGGAATGCCTAATGTCGAGGATCATTAGGAGGCCGGTGCAGAGAGACCTGCTCCTACTAGTGTGCCAGTTACTTTCTTTTGCTAGGTGTGGTCGGCTTGATAGCAGATATAGGATGGAGTTGGGTGACCAACTCACTGCATTGATTTTTGAGGCGGACATCAAGCCTGCTACTATGAGAGACATATAGGACGATGGTAGGCTATTACATATGTGGAGAGGCATGCCGCGTGACATGTACAGCCTCATGTGGCATGTCGTAGGAGCTACAACCTTAGTTACGCGGCTGAGGAGGAACGTTGCACGTTATAGGCATGGTCGAGACACAACACGTGATCAACAGTCCGTGAGCATCGACTCATCATCTCATTATCATTCACCTCACGTCGCGCCAGATGAGCAGCCTCCACTACCATCTAGCAATAGTCATCATGGAGATCAGGCTGGACCACTGGCCACGTCCAATCAGCAGCCTACAACATCCAACAGTAATCATGAGCAGGCTGGACCATCGACCGTCGAGGCTGCACCCTTGACTGAGCAGTCCTCGACTAGTACTGCTATGATGTTGTACCAGCAGTTGATCCATGACATTTATATTACAGTTGTATATTTTTGACATTACTCAATTATATATATATGGTCCATGTATTTTATGTTCATGTTGTAGTTGTACTTAATTTACATGTTGGTGATCATCCTGATGTGTATATTGTTAAATCATGTTAGATATGTTCATTTAATGTGCAGCTTGCAAATAGATGTGTATGTGATAGCATGAGTTATTTGACATGAGATGTATATTTGATGTTTGTGTTGTGATGATGTTATACAATGCTAATTGTGTTTTGTTAGATGATCATGATCACGATGATGTTAGCAAATTTGAATGTGTTTTTTAGTCGAATATGATGTTTGTACAATGGTTATCATGATCATGATGTTTATTAATTAATTTAATATTAAATGACCATGATATTTATTAAATATTATGTCGTGATTGTAATTGAAATTTTAATTTTAATTGTATGTAAAATTGTAAAATTGTATTTGTATTTGTAATTGTAATTTTAACTGTAATTGTATGTAAAATATTTGTAAAATTTTAATTGTAATTGTAATATTTGATTTATTGTGAAATGATTGTAATTATAATTCTAATTGTATGTAAAATTCTAAAATTGTAATTGTATATTGTATGTAAAATATTTGTAAAATTGTAATTGTAATTGTAATTCTAATTCTAATTGTATGTAAAATATTTGTAAAATTTTAATTGTATTATTGTGAAATGATTGTAATTGTAATATTTATAATTGTATGTAAAATTCTAAAATTCTAATTCTGATTCTAATTCTAATTGTATGTGAAATTGTAAATTTGTAATTCTAATTCTAATTCTAATTGTAACTGTAATTTTAATTGAAATTATATGTAAAATATTTGTAAAATTTTAATTGTATTAATGTGAAACAATTTTATTAAAAATTTTAAAATTGTAAATTTTTAAAATTGTAAATAATTGTAAAATAATAAATCTAGAATAATATGAGTTTTTGTAACATAATAAAGTTTAGAAAATAATGAAAATAAATTCATGTACTTTAGAATTATCATTATTTTATTATGATCTTACATTCCCAAAAAAAGAACTTTATACAATACGCCATTTTTATTGATATCAACATAATTGCAAATTATCAAGTGAAATATTGATTTGAACATTAATTCAAAATACATATTATAATGTTTCGAAAAAAGGAGTCTTATAAGGTATAAGGTAATTAAGTCCTCTTCTTTATAAACACCCATTTTAAAAAGTATAAATATTGATGAATTAATAACACATGTATCATTTCACATGTACTAATTCCATTGAACATATTTTAGAAGAATTTGAGTATATTACCATTGTGTTGCCTCTTGTGGATGCTAATTCCATGAACATATTTTAGAAGAATTCGAGTGTCAAGAATGCAATAGACAAAAAAAAAAAACATTTTTGGACTATTTGCATTTTATTAAAAGTTTTTTGAGATTTTTTGTGGGTTTTATGAGTTAGTGGGACAGTAGACAGTACCGACCCTGTCGTATTGGTATTTCAGTTGAATTTTTCCTAGCAGCGATACAACCGAATATTGTAGCTATGCATTTAACAAAGAACCCATATATTTTGAGAATATGATTGAAGGTCGTTGTCATATACTTGAGCACTATTCCATATTCTACAATTTAATGAGGGTTGGAGGGAGCTTACGATCCTGTATCTATTATTAACTGCACCCTTCGGTAGAACCAAAGAAAATTCAGGTAGATTCCTCAGCGAAGTAGACTGGCCATAATCAATGTCGTCGAGACCTCAACAAAAGAAATAGATATGCATGTCAGAGGCTCATGTTGGCAACTTTTCTTGTTGCAGGTTGTGGAAAGGTTCAAGTTTCTTTTTTTGAAAGAAGAAGAGGTGTAGTTTTGAAAAGAAATAGCCCAAATATTTTCACAACAAAATGTACATTTCCAACATGTCTAAAAACTAAAATATCTCCAACTTCAATAAAATGCTCAGAACAAAAATTTCCCAACCATTTGTGAAAACCACCCACGTCTTAGCATAGCACAGGTTCACATGCCACAATTGCCCACTTGGGCCCTATAGTATTGCATCTTCACATGCCCCACATTGCATTCTCTCCACATAATTAGTGGGGACCTCCTGCAATAAAAAAAATGTATTGGAAGAATAGTTATTTCCATCAAGAATGTATCCAATTCTAATTATAATTATAATTCTCAAGAATTAACAAAATTCTAATCCTAATTGCATATTTCCATCAAGAATAAACAAAATTCTAATTCTCAATTTCTATGGTTGAAGTTTACTAAATTTTGGTGTACACACCTAAAAGTAATTTTGAATCCTTAACCGCAAATCGGTGCTAATGTACAAATAACCGCACCGGTACGTTTTAGTTATTGTGCACCAGTGCCATGTTATGAATGGACGCACCCATGCGGTTCTATTAAGTGACGCACCAGAGATGAATAACCAAAAATAAAAAAAAGTGCAGCTCTATTTTCTTTAAGTGAAAAAAATGCAGTAAATTGAAAAATGGGTGGAAAAATATTTTCGAAAATCTAATTTCATAAAACAATTCTTTAAATACTAAACACTTTTCTTTATTTCACTATTTTTGCAAAAAAATTCCGCCAGAGATTTGCAGGAGACATACCTAGAGAAGAGAGCACGAGAGCACCGTGGAGTAGTGAAATACATTCGAACAAAAGTATTCATACAATCAAAATTCCAAACCTCTAGTGATTAAAACCCTGTAGCATAGAATTTCAAACGATCTCATCATTAAATTTGATTATTTTTTTTACTTTTTCTGCAGTTTTTTTTTTCAATTTTCAGAAACAAAACAAAAAAAATCCATTTTTACCCTAAACACTTCATTCTTTTTGTTTCTGCCCTTTCCTCTCCCTGTTTCTGTGATTTAAGAATTAGGCATTTTCTTTTTAGATTGACATCCAACCCATGAGATGAATTTCATAGTCGGATCCCAATCCATGTCGACCCTTGCATGAATTTTTGAAAAAAAAGGTTTTTTTATTATCGGCGTGCCCTGAGTAACCTAGTGCACCGATGCTTTGTATTATCCTAGCGCACCGCGCAAGTACTGTGTAATAAAATATTTAAAAACCATTTTTTTAATCTGTGCGCCATATCTAAAATAGGGCACCAGTGCGCTAGGTTATGAGGGGCACACCAATAACGAGCTATTTCATTAAGGCACACAGTGAACGTGTTGTTTCGCAAAAAAATGTGTTATTGTGTTAATCGGTGCACCATGTAAGATATAACACACCACACTAGGTCTCCTAGTTGACAGAAAGCGTCATATGGTGGTCCCTTGTTTGCGCAGGGCGTTTATGCTACAAAAACTAACACTGGACGATTTTTATTATTTTCTCCATGTTAATTGGTGCGGTGGTTAACATGTAATGCACTAGTGCCTTTTTGACATAGAGCAACATACGGTCTATTATACTGTTTTTTTGGTGCATTTATAAGACCCCCACGCACCGATGTCTCTGCGTACATCATTAAAGGCGCACCGGTATCTTGAGATTTCTTTTTTACCTGAAAAGTTGACAATTTATTTATAAATATATTAATGAATGATATGGTATAGGTTTTAGATCAATAAAGAAATGATTGACAAGAGATCAAGTAACAAAAATACTGATAACACATCAAGAAAATAAAAAAAGGCAAGTTCTTTGTAAATTCTTTGCAAAAAAATATTATTTTTGAACTATATGTAAGTTTAACTAATATGTATTATTTACTGTGTATCATGCAGAACCACAAAATGATGAATATCGATAATATTATTTCAGATCTAGGACCAGAAGAGTGTAAAATCTTGATGGAAAAATTGCAAAAGGATGAATCAGATGAATGAAAAAAATACTATCGATCCAATATGAGTTTCTTTTTTTAATTTTCATTAATAATATACTTAAAATTATTAGATAACATGTGTCAAATAGTCTATTAATTCACATTTGTTTAATGTTCTATAGGTACCAACAACTCAGAAAAGGAATGGTGTTCTAAGAAAAGAAAAAAAATAGAACATGCAAATGAAAATGAATTGCTCCTTAGCTCATCTGGAGTGGTGCTGGAGGTTAATGAAGCGGGGAAAAACTTTTACAAAAGTTTGAGGGATCTAGTGGAATGAATGTATAGACGTCCTTTCCACTTATAATACAAAAATCAGTCCACTGATTCCAAGAACCAAATTTTATCTAAACTACAGGAAGAGTTTCCAGAGAATTGGTCAATGAGACATGTCAGACTTTTAATAGCAAAACGTACAACAACAAAAAATAAGGAATTAATTGTGGAATTTGTAAGCATCTATCAATCTTGTTTTACTTAGCTCCATCTATAATTAATAGAACAAAAAATCTTTTATATTAAATATATGATTTTTTATGGGGTATAAAACTTGCAGGAAACAAAGTATGGAACTGTGCCAACAGATGAAGTTTTGAAAGATGGCATGGTACATGGTTTTGAAAGAATGTGTATAGTTTATGAGTCAATTTTTGCTATGGTACATCATTTCTTTTCAATTTACATTGATGTAATATACTATTTAATATTGCAATTTTCATTATTCTCACCAATTTATATACAATCATTACAATTTATTTTTATTTTTGTAGATGGAAGGAGAAGAAGAAGAAAACAATCAACACCAAATTCCTGAAAATAACCCCAAGTCATGGAAGTAGCTCTAGCACTGATAGTAGTTCAAGTGAAGAATGATGATCACTATGTTTGGATATCAAATCAAGGCGTTGTATTTTTTGAAATATTTGTTTGTGAAATGAAACATTTTGTTTAATGTAATGGACATAGTGTCCCAATTGAAAGACAAAAGGATACCAATAACTATCCCATTTTGTATGACAAAGGTTGTCTTATATATATATATATATATATATATATATATATATATATATTCTATTGCGTTCTCCATTGTCATTCTCAAGTGCGCTAATAAAATTTTAATTCATATCAATATTGTTATAAGATATATATGTGTCGATTTTTGATGAATAATGAATTTTAAAAAACCACAATAATTATGATATGATATAACAAATTAATCCAAACATCACATTCAAATGCATTAATAAAAATTTAATTAATATGAATATTGTTATAAGATGTGTCGACTTTTGATGAATAATGAATTTAGAAAAATCACAATAATTGCACTGTCACAGGTCGATGTTTCTAAAAGATACAAAATGAACACCAATGCATGTCAGTTACTGTACACTGGTGTATTTGTATGCTGCAGCACACTAGTGTGTTTCTACGACCTATGGGCACCGCAAAAATACCATAACCAATTAAAAATATCAGTGCATTTGTGCGATATTGCGCACTGGTGCTTTTATGTGAGACTATGCACCGGTGCATTTTTACGACGTATGAGCACCGCATAAATACCAATACCAATTATTAAAATCAGTGCGTTTGTTTGATACAGTGCACGATTGCGTTTCTATAAGTCTACGTACCGATGTGTTGAGGCGACCTATGGGAACTGCATAAATCCCAAGACCAATTAGAACAATGTCATGCGGTGTATCACCAACATTGCGCCCGATGCAGTTTTATACCTTGACGGCCCGGTGCATGCAAATTAGACCGCCCCGGGCCACCAACTAGATGACACGCTCCGATGCGTTGAAACATTAATAGCGCATCGATGAAAAAAACATCCGTAATAACCTCCGCCCACCCAGTTTGTTTAGTTGTGTTGAATTTCCGTTAAAAACTCTGCCAAATCCTCTGTAACCATAAAAAAACGTTGTAGCAAATGTTTTTTTGACAATTTTGGCCAATTTTATAACACTAAAAACCTCCTTTATAACCTCTGCTAGAAGGTCTTTTCCTTGTAGTGGAGGTGCTAGGTTGGTGCATGAAGTCACCTATAGGTTGGAGCCTATGAACACTTCAAGGTGGTAGGTTGGTCTAGGATGTTGAGGCATCCATTCAGTTGACTACTGAAGAAACTAGGGCTTTGGGGCTTCCTTCCAGTGGGAGTTGAAGAAGAATTATTTTCTAGAATTCTATGAAGTTGTACCTTTCATTCCAGTTGGGGCTAAAGATTAAATCATTTATTAGATAAGCGTTCGGTGGTTTTTGACCCGAAGGGGGTTTTCCACCTGAAATTAATGTGCCTATTATGTTCTATTGTTTACTATTGTTACTGGATAAACATCAAGAATAATTAAATATTAAATAATGCTCTGAAAATATTTAAAAGTGCTACTTGATAAGAAATACTCATTCACCATCCCCCCCCCCCCCTATCAGTATTTCCAAAAATTGGTATCATAGCTTGGTTCCATCAATAGTCATCTAACAACTGGAAGGAGATCATGGAGTATACTAAGAATAGAGTTCCTCTGTTCAATGGAAATAAATACACACTTTGGAGTGGAAGAATGTAGCTTCATTTGCTACCACAAGGATACGAAGAATGGAAAATCGTTGAAAAAGGCTTTACAAGGACTCGGGATGAAAAAGGTAAGAAAAATATGGTATATGATGAAAAGGCTAAAGATATCATTATTAATGGGCTTATCAAATCTATCTTTCTTAATGTACTGAGTTGCAAAACTGCTAAAGAAGTATGGGGAAAGCTTGAGAATGTATATGCAGGTGTCTCAAACGTGAAATAAGAAAAGCTTCAAATTTACAGGGAAAATTTTGAGCAAATAAAAATGAAATATGATGAAAATATTGATGCATAATTATAGCATGTTGATGAAATAAAAAATGCATTGGAAGGTTTGGGAGAACCTACCGAAATGAAAATTGTTGTCCAAAAGATCCTTAGAACCTTGTCGACAAGATTCAACCCAAAGGTATCTATCTTGGAATATAGTTTGAATCTATCCAATCTCAGCAAAGATGAATTTCATGGAGTGCTTATGACATATGAAATGAGGGTTGAAGAAGAGGATGACACATCTCACCTAGAAACAAAATTCTCCGCATCCAAGAAAACTAGTACGGACAAGCAT
Organism: Pinus albicaulis; assembly: GCA_034641835.2. Taxonomy (NCBI): domain Eukaryota; kingdom Viridiplantae; phylum Streptophyta; class Pinopsida; order Pinales; family Pinaceae; genus Pinus; species Pinus albicaulis. Next base: position 83,948,390 of record CM076574.1, on the reverse strand, counting down.
ACTCCTAAAGTGAAAAATTTTAGTTGTAAGGAAGAAGAAAAGGAAGAAGATGAAGAATAATTTTCAGATAAATAATTTTCCTACTTCACGCAAAAAATGAGAACAAGTACGAAGAAATTCAAAGGTAAACTTCCATTAATATGTTTCGATTATGGTGAGGTTGGCCATTTTGCAGCCAAGTGTCCTCACAAAAATGAGGCTGTTATGAAAGGAAAGAAAGGTTTGAGGAAGTTCAACAAGCAAGGCAAGAAGAAATGGTTTGAGAAGGGATTCTTCTCCAAAGCAAATAGCTCCTCATCTGATGAAGACAACGATAATGAAGAGGAAATCAATGGAAGAGTATTGTTTATGTCCAAGCATAATAAGAAAGAAGCATATGACTAAGAAGAAGAGGTGATTGAGTTTAAATTTCAAAATGAGGTGATCAAGGTTATCAAAGAGCTCAAGGTCAAGAAGAAGCATGTCAACACTCTTGAAGACAAATTAGATATAGAAAGGGAACATGTCCTAAATCTTAAAATCAAGGTTGAAGAACACAAACGAGTTGAAGAATCGCTCAAGGAAGAATTAAAGGAAAGAAACAAGGAAAGAGAATAATTGGAAGTTGAAATAGTTTCTCTATGAAAGCAAGTAAAAAATGGAAAAAATCTTCAAAAATACACCAACAGCTCCAAGGAATTGGAATAAATCATGAACAATCAGCGATCAAACAGTGACAATATTGATCTTAGTTACAAAGAAAAATCTGAAAATGATCCAAGTCCTTCAATGACAATAAAAGAAGATGGATATGAAAAATATAACAAGCAAGTAGACCTCCCAACCAACTCAAGAGATTAGGACTCACAAGAAGAACCATGGAAGGAAATTCCTCGAAGAAGATTTCCTCCTAGGTATCAACCTATATTCTATGGTCATTTTTATTCATGTGGAAGGTTTGGACATAGAGCTATAGAATGTCTCACGTATGTTTGGAATAAATAGAGTTTTGGGAGATATTTCAGAAAGGGGTATTCCGAAACTCAGCAGAATATTAACAGATTCGATCATTTGAGAGATGATGTTGAATGTTACAAATGTTACAATTTTGGGCACCTGGCTAAAGATTGTAGACTTTGAATTTTTTCAAAGGAATTCTTGCAAAATCAGAATGAACAAATATGGAAAAAGAAGACTGAAAAATGTGTTATCGCTCTCAAGGCTCAAAGCAACAAAAAATTTTGGTATGTTGATAATGGTTGCTCAATTCATATGACTGGAGATAGGAATAAGTTCATATCCTTGAAGGGAAATAAGGATGGAACAATGTATTTTGGAAATGACGAGTCTTCAAAAGTCATAGGAGTAGGTACAATCACACGTGGAAGCAAGAATACATTAGCGAAATATGTGTTGTTGGTTGAAATTATGAATCACAATATGCTCAGTGTTGGACAAATGTGTGATCAAGGACACACGATGCTATTTAAATCTAAGAAATGTGAAATCAAGAAAGGAAAGTTCGGTAAAATTGTGGCTACAACAATAAGAGCTCCAAGTGACATTTTATATTTTGGATGAGACAACTAAAGGGTGCTTTTTGGTGAAAGAAGATGAAAGTTGGTTATGGCAGAAACAAATGGGACATATAAATTTCGACAATTTGGTCAGGATCAACAAGAAGGAAGCAGTAAGATAAATTCCTAAAATTTCAAAACCTACCAATACGATATGTGAATATTGTTGGCACAGAAAGCAGACAAAAGTTGAGTTTAAGACAAAAGAACACTTTGCATCACGTCCATTGGAATTAGTACATACTGATCTATGTGGTCTTGTGAGCACAAAAGGTTTAAATCGAGAATTATATTTTATGCTAATAATAGATGATTACACCAGAATGACAGTCGATAGCTTCTTAAAGAAAAATACTGAGGCATTCGAGTGTTTTAGAATCTACAAGGAATTGGTTGAAAATGAAACTGATTTGAAGATCAAATTTTTTAGATCATATAATGGTGGAGAATTCACTTCCAAGGTATTTCAGCAGTACTGTGATAAAAAGGGAATAAAAAGGCAATTCTCAACAGCCAAAACACTGCAACAAAATGGAGTTGCTAAAAGAAAAAACATAATTTTACAGGAAATGGCCATAACAATGTTAAATGCCTGAAAATTAGATGATAAATTATGGGTTCAAGCAATTGATATAGCTATATTCTTTATAAACCAGGCTTGCTAAGGAACGATTGTAAAATGACTCCCTACAAATTATGGAAAGGAAGGTCAGCTAACGTCAAATAATTCAAAATATTTGGAAGAAAATGCTACATCAAAAGAGAAGATAAAAAATTTGGCAAGTTAGATTCCCGTGTCGATGAAGGTATTTTCGTTGGTTATTCACACAAAAGGAAGGCTTATAGATGCTACAATCAAAGGCAAAAACGAATAGTGGAAAGCATAAATGTTACTTTTGATGAAGATTGTGTTACAAGGGATGACGATGAGATTGTCCCTTCAAGAAAATCTGAGGGATCTAAGCAAGAGTCTGTGAAGGATGAAGAAGAAGCTCCAGAACAAGACCAATCAAATAAGGAAAGAATAATCAACCAAGAGGAAATAAGAAATGATTAGCAGGATGTACAAGAAAATTCTCCAAAAGCTTTAAAATAATGGTGTCAAAAGAATCATCTGTCAAATAAAATCATTGACAACATAAATGAAGGAATTGGAACCAAAAGAAGTCGAAAGCTTCGTTCATCACAACAAGCCCACCTTGATTTTTTAGCCACTTTTGAGCCTAGCAATTTTGAGGAAACTAGTAAAGATGAACACTGGGTAGCACCTATGAATGAAGAACTACATCAAATTGAGAACAATGATACTTGGGAATTGGTTCCACGACCAAAGGATAACAATTTTATTGGAACTAAATGGGTCTTCAGAAACAAATTTAATGAGGATGGACAGGTTACCAAGAATAAGGCAAGATTAGTCTGCAAAGGATATGCACAAGTTGAAGGAATTGATTTTGAAGAAACATTTGCTCCCATTTCTAGAATGGAAGCTATCAGAATGTTTCTCGCTTATGCATGCTCAAGAAAAATCAAGGTCTACCAAATGGATGTTAAGTCAACCTTTCTAAATTATGAATTGGAAGAAGAAGCTTACATTGAACAACCCGAAGGTTTTCTTCTCTCTGAAAAGGAAGACTATTTCTACATATTAAAGAAGGCACTATATGGTCTCAAGCAAGCTCCTAGATCTTGGTATGCTCATCTTGATGGATATCTACATCAACAAGGATTCAAGAAAGGAAGCGTCAATAACAATCTCTATGGAAATTCGATCAAGATAACCTAACAATTATCGAGGTATGTGTAGACGATATAATTTTTGGAAGCAATGATAATAGATTAAGTAAAACCTTTGCCACAAAGATGCAGAGTGAGTTTGAAATGTATCTACTTGGTGAGCTGAAATACTTTTTAGGGCTTCAGATATCTCAGCAAGACAAAGGAATATTTATATATCAAACCAAGTACATCAAGGAAATGCTCAAGAAATTCAATATGGAAGATTGCAAGCCTGTCCTTACCCCAATGGTAACAGGTTACAAGTTAAGTTTAGATGATTCGTCAAAGGATGTGGATCATAGGTTGTATAGATCTATGATTGGTAGTCTTCTATATGTGACAGCTTCTTGACCAGACGTAATGCTGACAATTGCACAAGTAGCAAGATTCCAAGCAGCACCAAAAGAATCTCATATTACTGTCGTCAAAAGAATTATTCGATATATTAAGGGAACAAAAAAATATAGTTTATGGTATCCCAAAGGAAATAATCTAGTTATCCAAGCTTATACAGATGCAGATTGGGCAGGAAGTGTTGATGATATAAAGAGTACTAGTGGAGTAACATTCTATCTAGGTGGTTGCCTTATTTCATGGTTAAGTAAAAAGTAGTCTTAAATCTTGTTATCCACAACAGAAGCATAATATATTGCGGAAAAAACTTGTTGTACTCAAGTTCTCTGAATGAAGAAAACTTTGAAAGATCTTCAAGTCAAGTTTGATGAGCCTATTCCTATATTTTGTGATAACACCAGTGCCATCACTATCTCCAAGAATCCTGTGATGCATTCCAAAACAAAGTACATTCTGATTAAATATCATTTCGTTAGAGAGCAGGTCATCGAAAATAATATCAATCTTAAATATGTTGGCATAAAGGAACAAATTGCTGACATCTTTACCAAACCATTACCTCATGAAGCATTTGAGTACCTTTTCCTAAATCTTGGGATTCTACCAAGATCTCATTAGACTCTTTCCCTTATCTAACTAAGTAAAAAAAAATGGGAGTTGAGGTGTGTACAGGTCTGTTGAATGACATTTGTCACAGTGAGTTACCCTTTTTCATTGATGACAAAGGGGGAGAGAATGTTTTAGGAAGAGGTGTCATTATTGTAGGGGGATTACTTGTGTTGCCATCAATGCCAAAGGGGGAGATTGTTGATCAATGGTTGACATGAGGGGCTACCCTGATGTTCCATGGGAATTTTGACTTGATAACTTACTCTATTCTGAGTCAAGGATATTTTTTACGTTTTCTACTTGTTGAGATATTTCCATTGATATATGGCATGACGCGTAATTCTTCACAGTTTGAGAGACATTCAAGTTTGTAGTTAGTAACCTCAGTTAGTGGGATAAAACCCCATGGGGTTGTATCATGACACTAATAATTGGTTGTGTTCATTGAGTATTCAAGAATTAATAATTTTTAAACTCCTAAAATCCCTCCAACATTCACTTGTTGAAGACCCTCTCAAATTAAGCATTTATATAAATTGTGACCCTCATATCCTCATCATGTAAGGATTTTGCTACTTAAAAAACAGGTCATCATGGCATTATCACTATAAAAAAATTCTGCGAAGCTTCATATGTTGAAAAAAAACCCATTTGAGTTGAAATCCTGATGAAGCACGTGATCGAATTTCAGATATTCATTCACTATATTTTCAAAGATATGATCTGAGGAAGTTAGGGTTTTTGCAGGCTCCCAAATTTCATATGAAACAAGTGACCTTGGAAAATTTGTCATAACTTTCTCTCTGATAATTGGATTCAAATTTCGTAAAAAGGTACATAAATAAGATGGACTGTAGTTTTTTGGATATCGTTTTCAGGACCAAAGGTTGAAACAGTGATAGGTAGCACTTTGTACAAGTTCTATCTACTAAACAAGTCTATAATCAGGTCATCGTATGAGTTTAGGCATAACTATTTCTTGAAGAATCCAATATTGATCAGACCTACGGGATTGGAAATAGGACTCATAGGGATACCAGGGGACACAATTTTAGACCTTGTAATTACATAGATACAACAGATTCAATATCGAGCTTCTAGAAGGCAAGAAACAATATGCATTCAAGGATCATTGTAGTAAGGACAACACATCAACAATCAAGGGTAAGTTTGCTACAAAAAGGTATGTTTGATTAATGTTTGAATTTTAATTTGAATATCATCTCTGACATGTGTTTTTGCAGGACAATGTAAGTATTTTGTATCTATGTTTGATTGGGTTTTGTTCATAAATGTTGAACATATTGATATTTAAATTTTGAATATTTCTCTGATGTATGGTTTGCAAGACAGTGTAAATATTTTGTTTGTATATTGGTTTGGGTCTTGTTCATTAATGCATGTGCAGGAAGGAGGACACAATAGGACAACTCAGACACATACTAGAAGGATAATGTAACGCCAAAGTATCATTACTTGAAGCAAGCACAACAATACCTCAGCAATTGCTAATGTTCAAAGAAGCAGTGTCAATTCAAGTATCAGGTCATGTCAAAAGTCAGTATTGTAAAAATAATCATTGTGAAATTGTAAAAGAGTCAATCTACCTAGAGTTGGAGAGGAATTTTTGGGAGGTATAAGTGTCATTGTTGGATAATGTTATGGTTGGGTTACAGGTCATAGTGTGATTGGGTGATTGGTCTAGTTCAAGAAAATCATTGTGAATCATATTGTATCATGGACCATTGTCCCTGGTACAGGAGTCCACACTCTTGTCTTATTTATGATCATTATAGGGTGGCCGATAGGTTCTATTTTGGTGCATTAAGTCACCTATAGGTTGGAGTTTGTGAACACTTTAGGGTGGTATGTCAGTCTAGGATGTCGATGAATCCATTCAGTTTACTACTGAAGAAACTAGGGCGTTGGGGCTTCCTTCCAGTGGGAGCTGGAGAAGAATTATTTTCTAGAATGTTAGGAAGTTGTACCATTAATTTTAGCTGGGGCTGCAGATTAAAAAATTTATTAGAAAAGCGTTTGGTGGTTTTTTACCCAAAGGTGGTTTTCCACCTAAAATTCATGTGCCTATTACATTCTATTGTTTACTATTGTTTCTTGATAAACATCAATAAAAATTGAATATTAACTAATTCTCCGAAAATATTTAAAAGTGTTAATTGATAAGAAATATTGATTCACCCACCCCCCTCCCCGCCCTAAGTATTTCCAACAACAAGTGTCTCGCGTCAAATTAGTCGAATTGGATTGTAACACCAACATGGACTACATTTTTGTGGCCCTATTAGAGAGTACAACCCACTCTTAAATTGTTAAGAGCCATACATCTAGCCAATAAAATAATTTTAAGTATTTTCTTTTTTCAAAACTAGTTTAAGTGTCTAACAAAATATCCCTCCAGTAGGAGTTATTTAATCACATCAATTTTTTTCACTTAATAAAAAAATGATAATATTAATTTTGGAAATTCAGAAATGAAATTTTGTAATTTAATAAAAACTTAAATCATTAATATTTGCAACAACTTTAGGTTATCTTGCAAAATTCGATGAATTAATACATGGTCAAATACATTTTGACCACGAAGCGAATATTATGGTACAATAGAGACTAATAATATATATCAAATCACTTTGGGTTTTTCCACCGTAGAATAGAATAGAATACTAAAATTTCGCATTCAATGGTATTAATCAGATTAATTATTCTTCTTATAGGTTAAATTAAGCCAATGGGGCGATGAATTTGGTTTTAAACTCCGAAACATCAACATAAATTTAACTAACCATAGATCTTCCAAACATAAATCAAATTCAATCGTTTTAAAGGAAATTTCAATGAAAAACTTGTGGCCAAAACAATCATAAATACTCAAAAAGAGCATCAAAGATTCCATGGCATACCGAGGTTAAGTGAGATGTGTTTGATATACGAAAGGCAGACATGATGAACATAGGTAATTTGACATTTATGGGAGTTATTTATATAAAATTCTGAGATTTAGTTTATAATTTTGTAGGTCAGCAATGTAAATAATTTGGTGAGTATTGAAAATTAAATAACCATATATATAACAAGATTCACAAAAACCCCATCAAATATAATTTGAAATTTTCTAATCTATGATATTAACGAGAGCTGAATTTCTATCTCATTTTAATCAGCCTCTTCATGTCCTTGTTATATGGTAGGTTAAATAAATAAATAAAATAAAATGACAAGTGAAAGTGACAACAAGGTCTGGCATACTATGTCTATGGATAGTGTTCACAAATCGACAAAGATCACACATGTCAAAATAAAATCGCCTCTTGCATTGGACAAGATGATGAAAAAAAACAATGCTTGGTGTGACAACCACTGTCATGTTTTACATGCTATATGATTTAAATGGTTATACAACTTGTTTCTCTTGTGTGTGTGCTTATTCTCCTCATACACCAAGTGTGTGCTTCAACATGGTGTTTAACATGGTATCGGAGCGGGCGATTGCTGGCCCTGCTTCAATTGAGTGAGCCATTTGTGTTTATGGCCTATGCATATCTGCAAAACTTGTTGGTTTTTTTGCAGCACTCAAGTGTTTGTAGCAGTCTTTTTGCCACATTCAGAAAGTGGTTTCAGGAGAAGAAGCAGCATTCAGAAGAAAGAGCAGCATTCAGAATTTGTTTTGAAGAAGAGCAGCAGTCGTTTTGAAGAAAGGCAGCACTGCCCATCTGAAGGTTTTCATTCTCATTTTTCTTGCAATTTCTGCTTATTAAAATCTGCATTTTGAAGAGCTGCTGGAATAGTGCTTTAACTTGGGTTTCTGAACAAGTTTCTGAGTTTTTACTGGAAATATTTCTGAGTTTTCATTGGAAGATTTCTGAGAATTTTGAGTTTTTCTGCTGCTATATGGCCCTCTGCAATTTTTGAAGAAAAGTTCTGGGTTTTTGAAGTAAATATTTCTGAGTTTTTACTGGCAAAATTCTGCCACATTTCCTGAGAAAAATCTCTGCATTTTGTCCAATACTTTGCTGCTGAGCTATTGGAAAATTTCTGAGTTCTATTGACAATATCTACATTTTCTGCTGATGGATTTATTGGAAAAATTCTACTGCTGTGGATTCCTTATCTCTACTCTGCTGTTTTAATAAAAAATAAAAATAAAAAATAAAAAAAATCCTGCAACTCTCATTCAAACCCCGCTCCACACCTCGATTCCCCTCGACCTGCATACATCCCTTCCCTATTAATGAACAACAGAATTTAATATACACCCTACGCCTACCCCTCCCCTTATCTCTCCACGCTGCGCCTCCCCAATCTGCAACTACGCACTGCGCTATTCCATTATCCTACCTTCCTTACAGCAATACTGCGCACTCACCAACACAGTCTTACCCTGTTGTAACGTTTCTGCACCTACGCCCTTACACGCCCCTCTCTGCATCTAATTCTCGAACCCATACACCTACGCAACAGCTCCTACCCCTTGCCATCGTTCTCTCCCCCATCCCTACGACCTTCTCAGCTCCCTTTCCCATTTGACTCGGCCTTTTGGCCTTCCCCTTACACCTGCAATACGCTTCCTTACAGCGCTTTCACTGCACACTCCTCTCACCTACGCATTACGTCCCCCTTAACACACTTTCACAAATATATATCTCCATTATTTAAAAGCCGGCCCTCCCATATAATAAAACCCACCCTCCATTTTTTTAAATAAATTCTCTATAGTCTCCACGGCATCCCTCTTACTCTCCACGGCATTCCATGTTATATATGTTACATTAAATCCCCTCTCTGCATACGCCCTTACCCCTTTTACTATGCTTCATTTTTTAAAATTCGACCTTTTTTAAAATCTTCCCCCACTTCATGTTTTAAATTAATCCTCCCCTCCCATATAAAACGACCCCCCCACTTTAAAATTAATTTAATACCCTTCCACTAAAATTAATCCCCACTCATTATATTTTAATCCCATTCCCATTATATTTTAATCCCATTCCCATTATATTTTTAATTTTTTTAAATATATTCCCCCCTCCCACATTTAATACATTCCCCTCCCTTTTTAATTTTCATATTTAATTTCATTTTAATATATCCCCTCCTCTCCCATTTTAATATTTCCCCTCCTTTATTAAATTCCCTCCCTTTTAATCCCCTCTCCATTATTTAATTCCCATTGATTTATTTTTTAATTAATTTTTAATTAATTAAAAAAAAAAAAAAACCAGCAGAGAGAGAGAGGAAAGAGAGAAGATTTGAAAAGCAGAAAAAGAGGAATGATATGTGAGCAGAATTGAAGAAATGACATGGACTATATCGCAGATTTGATATTTTATGATTTGTGGCATTGATTCGAAGAGTAATTTTTTGAAGAATTTCACATTTGAAGACAAGTTTTCCATCATTTGAACAGCGCTTTGAAGAAAATTTTCAGCTGCCTTAAAGGCTTCTTTCATAGTGTTTTCAGCTGCACACATTTTTGCAGAGATTTTGTATTGAACTCATATTGTATTGAGTAGACATTGCTTCATTCATAGTTGGAATCAGAAAATTTGAGTTGTTGGATTGTTGATTGCCCTCCATCACTTGAGGAGCACACCTTGTACTTTGAGAATTCCTTGGAGTCATTTGTATTTGTTGAATCATTGTAAACGGGTGCATTTTCGGTTGAAGCCGACACCTTTTCATTTGTTTTGAGCCTAATTTGTTGAAAATGACCAAAATCAATGAGGCATTAGTGTTGTTGAATGACCTCATTCATTCAAATGTTCATGATATGATAAAAATGAGCAAGGATGCTCTATGTAACATTCAGAGTTGTTTGCTAGATGCACAAGAGAAGATTGAGTTTTTGCAGTTGGAATCTCAGCTCCAACAAGAAGAACTTCAGCAAAAGAGTCACCATTCTGAACCTGTTTCTGTTCAGAAGATTGTGAAGGACTCTCATCAGAAGAAAGAAGACAAAGTTCCAATTGATTCCCATTCAGTTCCTTGTACTAGAGCAGATGTACATGCAGATGCAGCAGTTCAACCTGCACTTCTCAAGCCCATCATCAGACCTTGGGAAGAGCTTGTCCACAACAAGCACAGAACTGGTCTTGGATATGACAAGGATGTGACCTTTCATATTCCAGACTACACCAAGCCCATCATATTTCAGAGTGCCGGATTCATGTATGACAGTTCACCTGCAGCTGTTCCAGATCCTGTTCCACTTCCACAACAGATTGAGAAATGCCAACACTATGATCGAGTTGGCCATATGAAAGATCACTGTTTTGATCTTCATCCATGCAAGCACTGTGGTCGGCACACCCATTCTTCAGACAGATGCTTCAGACACAAGCCTCCTGCAAGAACAAAGATTCACCTTGGATGGATCGCTTCTTGGCAATGGGCATCAGCAGCCAAGAAGATGTTTACAACACATGTTAGAACTTGTTCACGCATATTGAACAAACTTGCAGTTGAGTTTTCGCCATCATCTCACCTTGTCCCTGACAGGGGGGAAAATGGTGGTCATGTACAAACTTCAATGACAGATCAAGCGAGCCTGAGCCACAATCTCTCATTCTAGATTCAGAGTTGTAGCCACATTTCAAGCGAGCCTGAGCCACAATTCGTCATTCCAGATTCAGAGATGTAGCCAGAGACACGGATGCCCATGAGCATGCCTTCGGTTGGTGGATAACCTAAAACCATCATCTTTGGTTGGTGGACAACCTAAAACCACCACAAGCGAGGAACACTTCCTCTAGCAGAAGCCTTCAGCTTCTTGCCAGCATTGGTTGAGTTCCAGGAAATGCTACAAGCATTCCAGAGTTGTTGGTAATCCTAAAACCATCACAGGTCGTAGACCTCCCTTCTTTTAGGTCGAAGGTCTCCCTTTTTTATGAGGGACAATTCCTCTAGCAGAAGCTTTCAGCTTCTTGCCAGTTTTGGAAGAGTTTCGGGAACTGCAACAAGTTTTGCGTTCCAGTGTTTGTGGTCATCCTAAAACCACCTCTTTTTCCAACATTTCAGAGAGTTGATTCAGCCAAGTGCTGCCATGCATACTTTTCAGATTTGTATTACAACTCTTTTCTTGGACTCACACATACCCCTTCGGATTAAGGAGGGATGTTGGAACACCTAATCCTACATGGGTAGGTGTGGAATGCGAAAAGTCACAATGGAGTCCAAGTGACCTTGGAATATGAAACCAAGAGTCACACCATTGTGTTATAAATGTACATCATGTATAATGGAAAAATAAGAAAGCCTCACGCTTATCCTTCATTGTGTTGTTTTCTGTGTGTGCATTTTTCTCCTCATACAATTATGTGTGTGCTTCAACATGGTGTTTAATGGCTTGAGTATATTCTCTCAAACAATAACTTGACTGCCAATTTGTCATATCTCATAAGCAATATATATATGAGATGTCTTTTGGTTTTGAAAAGAAATATATGAATATTATTCTGTGTGCAATTTGTGCATTATGTTTGCTCCTCAAATTTCTATTTTTGTATAAGAAATTATTCTGGATTAATTCCCTTATGGAAAGGCCAAGAAAATGTGAGAGGAATGAATGCTAATCCTCTATACATATGTCGAATTAGTGACTAGCATTATGTTTGTGTTTTGTATTATTATGTGTGGGATTTGCTGAAGACTATTGTTGTGGGGAGCCAAGCTGGGATAAAGCGTTGAAGTTTGTCCTATGTGTTGAGAAGTAGGTGATATTTTGAACTGTTGTTGAGCATATTCTGAAGGTTTATTCTTACATGGTTCCTCTCTTGTATTTCTTAAAGATCAAATATGTGTTTGGAGTACAATGAGGTCTATTGAGCGCTTGTGCTATGGATTGTGGCAGAGCTTGTCTTTGGAAGGTCGTATGTACTGTGGAAGTGATCGTTCCCAAATTTATGTTTGGAGAAGTCAATAATGGGAACATCAACTTTTCTCATTCATGGAATATCTCATTTTTGGAAACGCATCTCCTTCCTCTGTATTGTTTGGTGACTCCTTTGACTATTTGAAGGAGTTGGTGTGACAATTAATTAACTAGCGAGTTAGATGCAATTACATCCACACGCCAAGAACTGTGTATATAATAATGCTATCTCCAACATAATGATATCAACACCAGGAGTACGGGAGCCAAGATTCATTGCATGTTTTCATTCTACAACACTAGAATGTGTAGAAATCATTGAATTTCATAATTTGTTATGTGGTTTTTGCAGAGGCGAGGCATCGTTATACTCACATAATCTCATGCTTGTTCCTTACTTCTCCATGGTGATTGTTGTTGAGAAGAATTAAATAATTTGAATAATGTTGTGAGAGACCATATTCACCCAGAAGCTATATGCCCAGAGGATAAGAAAATATATGCAGAGGAAGGGAGGAGGTGTTGTTTTTGGTGGATGCTCTATTTTATGGTCTTGTGCCCTAGAGGAGGTGTTGTTGCAGTGGAAGGGAGGAGGTGTTCTCATGGCAGCTGCATCACACCTGAGCATTTTGGTATAGGGGCGAGTGATTATCGGATTCGGCATGGGGATGTCCTCCATGACTACCTTGTTTTATATCTCAGATTCATAACCGACTAAGAAGCCGAGTGTTGAAATTATATGCTTAACCAATTTGTTAGATCCAACCCATGTTAGAGTGGCCGACTGCGTGCATTGAAATAGACCAATGTTTGGAGAAATCGTGGATATGTACTTTGTGGGTATGAGTTATGATAATGGTGTTATGCGAAGGTGGAGCTTAGAAAATAGTATAAGCATTGAAACATGTGAATTTTGATAGTGGAAATCTTTTTCAATGTTAAATGAATTATGGTTTAAATTTATTTGGAGTGTGTATAAAAGACACATTAATTTTGGTCAACTTAATATGGGAGTGTGAGCTCATTATAATTGACCACTTTAACAATTTCCTCGTGAAGAAGAGAAGCTCCAAGATAAATATTGAACCAAGTTGAAACATTGAGACACTTATATAAAAACAACAAGGGAGTGAGAAGGAGACTTGTTTATGCTCAAATCACAAAGGATAATTTCATGATTATTGGTTTTGTTGTTATGAGGTTTGTCAGTTTCTTTGTTAATTAGTCTTGCATCATGTTTGTAAAAAGTGTAAAACCAATAATTGAACAGTGTTGCATAGTTAAAATTATTGGTTCTTAGTGCTTGAAAACCTTTGAACCTATCCTTAGTTTGATTATGTTTATATGACGTTAGGGTTTGTTGTTATTGGCACTCAAAAATCCTTGAAAAATGACTATTGGTTATTGTATGAGATCCTTTTGTGTTATATAGGTCAAGTTGTATAATCAACTTATGAATATACTCAATATCCAAACTTCCTTCCTATAAATTGAAAGATAGCCAAAAGCAAAAAATTCAACAGATGATGGTAGGTCTATAAAGCGATTTAGTTACTTGACATCATTTCTTGTGGAAGTCCTGACAAGGTGAGTATATCAATATTGTTGATCTTACAAGTATGTTAGTGATTCAGTTACTTGAAATTTTTTATTGAGGAAGCCTCGATGAGCCGAGTATGTCAATATTGTTGATCTTACAAGTATGTCAAAAATGGTTGGAGATAGTTGTAACTTAAAAGAGTCAGATGGAAAGGTCAAATATTGTGGTGGAAAAAGAGAATGGTCCATGAGATTTCAGAGTGGGTAGAAGTGCGAGTGAACACTGCATTAGACAGATGTGACTTATAAATTTACTATAATTTGTGGTTCTTTTATATATCTTTGTGATGTTAATTTTGTAATGTAAGCATTAAGGGAGAGGCTTAGAATTAACGATTATAATAGTATATTGGTAGACCAGGTTTGTTGGTTGGATTGGCTTGTTGAGATATTCTATCAACAATAATATCCTAATTTGGAATCTGTTGGATCTCATAAGAAATATATATGTGTGATGTATTTCAGTTTTGAAATGAAATATGTAAATATTACTGTGTGTGTATTGTGTGCATTATGTATTCTCCTCAAATTTCTATTTTAAGTTAATCGCGTATATGGTGAAACTAATCAGCCCAAAGAATCAATGACAGATAGGTTATATAAGGATATCAAGTAAAAATTAATTTAACTATGCGAGGATACCTTATATGTAATTTGGACCACACTTGGTTCCTTCTCATTGGAAATTGGGTCTTTTATCGTCTAGCCAAAACCATTTTCCCCAATGCTTGATACCACCTCAATGGGTTGTTTTGGGGTTTGGCTAAACCACTTAATTACATTATTGGCTAAAAATCCATTGATGAGAGTGTTAATTGTCCACTGCAATTCAACCATGACAATGTGAGAGCATCCACAATAGCCTATTACATAATTCCTTTGTTTTTCTATTTTAAAATTATTTTCGATGTCCCACAAATATCAAAATTAAATCTCTCTCCACCAGGGGTATTATGTCATATCAATCCCCACTCAGCCAATGGAAAATTAGAAAAAGTATTTTCAAAGAGAATAATTATTTATCTAATTATTTACAAAAAAATGGAATTAATCAACATTTTTTGAAAGCTTTGGCCAAAATTACAAAAACTTGGAAAACTAATAGATGGTCAAGGTACTTTGACCATGGGGTGAAATTTATAGTCCTCGGGAAATGATAACAACAACATGAAAGAACAAAAGCTAGTCAATAGTGTTGAAAAAGAGTAGGTAGGTGGAAGAGTTATAGTCCACGGAAATTAAAGAGAAAGGAAACAAAAAATGACAAACAATGTATTGACAAATGGATAGTGTAAAAGTTGGTGGAAATCAGCTTTTGTTGACCATGGATTCAATCTTCATGAAAATATAACACCGCACTAGTATTTTTTTCATCTTGGCTCCACCTTACTCATTTAGAAAACAACATTACAATAAAAAATTTCACACTTTATTAAATATAAGGACTAGTCGCTATGTGACTATCTTGTTGATTCATTGTTATTAATATATTTATTTTAATTTTAATTTATTTTAATTTTTATATTTATTGAGATGGATCTATATTTTTATTGATATATAAATATATTATTCCGTTCATATAAATTAAATGGCTAGTAAATTTTGATTTATTGAGATGGATCTATTTTTTTATTGATATATAAATATATTAGTCCATTCATATAAATTAAATCGCTAGTAAATGTTGATAGACATCAATTCATGATAAGCATCGAAACATTTTCTCATGAAACATTTGTTCATGTCTGACATTTCCCAATTTAAAAAAGAAGAAGAGTAAATTATAATTTTATTTTAAATTATTATTATTATTAATTATAAAATAATTAATATATAAATTAAAAATATATGCATTTTAACAATTATGTAGCAATATTCTTAACCATCGAGATTTATCATGGGCCAAATACCATGGCTTAAATAGTTTTGCTACAATACCATGGCTAATATCATGGCTTATCAATACCATATGTCCAATATGACACTTCTTGATATGAAATATTTTCAATTAATTAATTTGAGTTAAATTAATTAAAAGATCATAATCAACTTGGAGATAAATCTTAATCCTTCATTTGTATATATTATAACGAATATTCTAACATATCCCATGAAAGTTAAATATCTACCATCCACCTAATAATTACTAATAATTAAAATCCTATTTTGAAATAAACACACTTATTAGTAACTTACTTTCATATTAGTTATTCATTACTTTTATGTATTTATTTTGATGAATTTAATATATTTATATAAATAATCTTTAATTTTTATTATTGTCAAATTTAAGAAAATTATATTTTTAATATATATATATAATTATATATTTTTATATTATTATAAAATTGTCAATAAAATAACCATCTATTTAAAAATACATATATACATATATTTCGTAAATAATGGAAATTGTATGTTATATATATATATATATATATATATATATATATATAAAAGAACGTAAATGAAACATCTATTGATTTTAAAGAATGATTAGATACATGATATAATTAATTTTTCTAAATTGCAAAAACAATTTATTTATTTATTTATTTTATTTTTTTCAGGAAGAAAAAATGTTATTTTATTTATGAGATAAAATAGTACACACTTCATCAGACCTTTTCTATTTTTCCTGCATACAACAATGATTCTCTATAGTGATTTCCTATGGCTTGTGTAGAGTCCTTATATCTCTAAATTATTTTCACAAAAATAAAATATGGAATTACATCTTCTATCTATATTTTCAATCAGTGTGAGTACAAAATATCAAGACAAGCCTATGTCTGCAATTTTCAAGAACAAACAATTGTTGCATATGTGAGGTACTCCATTATTTTCTTCCTTAAGAGTAGTTTATGCTCCCATTGAAGATCATGCAATCCTGTTCAAATACTAAGTAAAAAAACTTACCACTTTCCTTATGAATTCCCCTTTTAGATAAATTGTTAGTTGCCCCATTTTTCTTTCTATAGATGTGTTTGAACGTAACCCTCAGGAAGTATTTAATCACAAAATGTACACGCTACATCCAATTGATTAGAATAGGTGGCCTAAAGCTATTACTTCCTTTAACCCACTCAATTATGCCATTAGCAACCCCAAAGATATGTATACTATCTACACCAAGACATTTAGCAACTGTCAAAACTCCCCATACGGAAATTAATTCGGCTCTATTGTTCGTGCCCTCCCCTCCCTCCCACCAGAAATGATACCATTTATCTTTGGGCATGTATATAAAAAAACTGCATCCACATTTCCTCCCTGCACTGGCACCATCAAAAAATCCCACAGGAAATGTATTTCACAAATCCCTTTTCTTGGGAATACTATATTTTTTTATATTCTTCGGAGGACAATTCTCATTGAAATATACCACAGTATTAATGATATTTGCAGGTAAGTCAAGGCTTTTGGCATCAAAGAGGATAGAATTTCTCCTTCGCCATATAGACTAGTAGATGTACAAATTTATATATTAATTTTGTATTTTTTTAAATTACAAAAAGACCTCAACATAGTTCAAAATTTACAAATTATTCTATACTTGCAAGAGAGAAAAGAGCACATCAACTAGAGCAGGAAAATTCCAGTGACAATAACAACATTGGAATGAGGGGAGTAAATGGTGGGGTGTCTCATTAAATCTCTTACACGTTTTTCTAAAACTTCTAAATATTATGAATAACATGGAAAACAAAGTCAAATTAAGATTTTCTTGTTGCACTCCTCAACATAGTTACGAACTTAATTTGACTTAGCATGGAAAGCAAAGTCAAATTGAAATCTTCTTGTTTCACTTCTCAACATAGTGACTGGTCTTGTTAGCATAAAAATTATGGTGTTATTTTCCATAATATTCCACCTCATCAATGATACCCTTCCTTATGAATATATTGATTTTAATTACCCAATTTTAAGGTCACAGCCAAGCCAGACACCAAATTGGTGTATGAGACGCCCTTGTTTTTGGGACAAGGGACCCACCTCCACACAGTAATTTGACTACCAAGTCTATGAAGGCATACATACTGTATCCCCTCTCTGGTTTTGAACCTGTGACCTCTTAGGAGGAAACACATTCTCTTAACATGCTCATACACCTTATTCTTTAATTTAATGTATTGTTCTTACCATAGTGCCCCTTAGAACCTAGGTTCGAGCCTTGTAGTTGATGACATGCTTTAATTTTCATGTACAACCAAATAGTGTTATGGGTGATATGATGGTAAGAAACACTAAAAAAATGCTTATGGGACAGACGTTGCATGCACAGACCCAAGATTTGATACCAAGGGTATAATTAAATTTGACTTGGAGCCAAATAATGTGATAACTACTATATGGCCTTTCCTAAGTAATGGTAGACAATGCTTGAGTTGTAAGTGAAGAAGTGGCACCATAGAGTACTAAATATTATTACTGATTACTAACTCTCATGTGTCAAGGACAAATTTTCCACTCCCTTCTTCTATTTCATTGGCTTCATTGATTCACTTTTTTTTATAACCCAAACAAGAAAGAGTGAAGCAGTCATTCATTTTCTTTTCTTTTTAACCAAAATGGAAACAAATGTTACGAAGCCAACTTCTATTTCCTAGGGATTCATTTTCTTCTTTAATGTGCTAAACCTTGTTAAGAGATGCAGATAATTATAGGCCTGGGGGCGATTAGTTCATTCAGGATGACAGAAAAATCAGCTAGACTTCAGAAATTTTCTAGGGGATTTTCCTATTAGTTTCTATGATGAGCCTTGTATAGATACTTTGATTCCTTTCTCATTTGTTGTTATTTCATTGTTATGCTTTTAAACTTTTTCCTGATATGTAGCATATTTTTTTTGTCCTCTAAGGAGCTTTGGGTTTGCCAACTATTTGATAACCATATTTTCTAAATGGAATGTAATTAGAGGTGAATCTAGGAAGCCATGGGATGAGAGAAACTTTGAAATTTTAGGTGGACATGTCAAGGTTGGGGAAGGAAGACATCAAATTTTATGTTGAGGATAAAGTGGTGGTGATAAAGAAGGAATCCATCTCAAATCCAGAGAGTTGGATGGAAGCGATCACAAACAATATAAGTTGTGACCAAATGGTGAACTATATTTGAGATTATTTACATTGAACTGATATCTAGTTTTCCAATCTACTTAATTAGAAATACAATCAACCCTTCTTTGATTGGATTATTTTTGGTTTTAGAGTAGTTGTCTTTATGGTTTTTAGAACTTGCTAAAGGACACTGAATGCAAACTATCTATGAAGCCAAACTAGCTCTTAAGTTAACATATTTTTCTATCAAGAATAATTTATCACTAGATAATTCTAGTGTCAATGCATTTTGGGTTCCATGGAAATCATGTTTTTTTTATTAAACACGTGCTAAAATTGTTTGCTTAAATCGTATGAATAGTCACACTATATTGATGCCTTACTTGGAGCAGTATTCAATCTAAGGAGAACTAAAAAGTGAGATGTTGATGAAAAGAAGGAATGGAGAAGAAATAAATCATAATAAATTATTGGGTGCCCTCTACAATTAGGAATTAAGGAACTGGACATTTCTCTTAATGGACACGAATAAAAAACAAAAATTATGAGTGAAGTGGTGCTTGAAGCTATAGAAACCATGAGAAGCAGGTTTGTGTTGCAGTCCAAAAATTTGGATCTAGATCTTAATTTTATTGGAGATGAGTGGGGAAATTCTATGTAACTAATAGAAACCATGAGAAGGAGGTTTGGGTTGCAGTCCAAAAATTTGGATCTAGTTCTTAAGTTTATTAAGATGAGTGGGGAAATGTTATGCGACTAATTTAACATGTGAAATGTTAGATTAATTGGTCATTAACTATTTTAACTTAATTAGGGCAATATAATAAGATACAGTGAATAGATGGAAATAAAGCAAAAATGCATTGTAGCTATAGTTGCGCATTTCCCCACATCAAGGCGTCGTCTTATTTAATTTGCAAAAGGAATTCTGAAATGCAATATAGTGATTGCTTCAAAATCGACCAAACAAATCCTCTCAAAGATTAAATTACATAAAGACTTCAACTAGAATATCTCATTTATGTCAAGCAATCTTTAATAAAAAGAAAATAAAATAAATAACAGCGGTGAGAAAGAACAAAAACTAATCACTAGTGTTGACAAAGAGTAGTTAGGTGGAAGGGTTACAACCCACAAAAATTAAAGAGAAAGTCAAGAGAAAGATGACAAAAAATTATATTGACAAATACAAGATTTAAAAATGGATAGAAATCAACTTCTGTTTTGTTTAGTTTGAATAAAATCTTTATCAAAAGATTAACCACAACTGAATTTTGTTCATCTTGAATCTCCCCTACATCACAATAACGCTTTTCGCCCTTTATTCAATATAAGGACTTGCCACTATGTCTTATTCAATATAAGGACTCGTCACTATATCACTATCTTATTGACCCATTACTATTAATATATTTATTTTAATTATTTTTAATTTCATATTCTACACATACATTAATATATTAATAACTTACATTTATGTTAATTATTTTTTTTTATTTTTTTTATGTCGAATGGGTTTAATATATTTATATGGATAATATTTAATTTTTATTTTTATATTTCTAATAAATATAATTATATATTTTTATAATATTATAAAAAAATTCAATACATAAATAATGGAAAATTTATAAATCTATTGATGGTCGAGAATGATTCGATACATTACAAGATTAATTTGTAAATTTTGGAAAATAATTTATTTTTGAAACTAAGAAAAAACACTCAACGTTATTGAAAATCTACAAATTCCACTCTACTTTCAAGATAGAAAAGAGCACATCAACCAAAGCAGAAAAATGCGAGGGAGGAAAAAGCGGGGTGGTCTCCTTCAATCTCTTACTGGCTCTGGTTCGCCGACAACTTCCAAAAATTACAAACTTTATCATACTCGGGGCAATCTGAAGCCAAATTGGATAGTCCTGTGATGTCTTGGACCCATCTTGCAGGTCCACATGTAGAGATATTATATAATTTACTAGTTATATAAATAAATAATTGGTAGAGATTTAAACATACATGTAAAAATATTTATAATATATTTTAAATTTTCAAAAAAAAACATAAAAATTAATTAAATTACTATTATGTTTTAAATTATTACTGGTGTATATTAATTTTAACTTTGCATTTATCAAGAGTTTAGAAAGATTAAATGTTTTAAGATGAAAATATATTTTTAAATGTTAGATATAAAAAATAATTTAAAATAGATCTATAAATTTTTTTATAAGTTTATTTTATTTTTATAAAAATATTACTTTTAACTATTAAAATTTATAATACACACAAATTTCTCATAATTTACTGAATATTTTATTGTGATATATATGTTCGTGTGTGTGTTTATTAATTATATGTCTTAAGAGGTGGCAAGAGGGAGAGAGGTACTTTATGGCTCAGAGGAGGATAAAGTGTTTAGGTAGTCATTGGTTTTTGGTCATATAACAAATAATCAAGCCAAATAAATGGTGTTTACCAAGGACTTTTGTTAACTAAAGAAAATTATGAGAAATATTTAGAAAACGTCTTGGAATTAATTGAAAATTAAGGAATATATCTCATCCAAAGCATTTTTCCATGTTCCAAGAGACTTCAATAGAGAAGCAAAGAAGTATGCTAGCAAGGGGTGTACATTGAAGATAGATGAATTTAATATTAGTGGCCAAAAAAAGTTTGCTATAATTCCCTAATTGTGGATGAAGTCTATTAAAAAAATCCTCTAATAGCATTATATATTATAAATTTTGTATTTTGCTAGGGCAGTGTCTTAAGGTATTCACCTACAAAACCCTTCTTTTGTTGCTCAGATATATATGTATTTCTATACAAACACAAATATAAATACTCTTTTGTTGGAGGACTACATCTTCATAATGTCCAATATATCACCCTGATCAGGGGGAGAATTGAACTGAACCGGTGAATTCACATCAAGGAGTGCCGTAACAGAACGCTCGATCACCGTCTATCCAAAACCCTATGGACTAAAATACTATGATTATGAACATGAATTATTATTATTACATTTTATTTTAATGTGATTTACATATTATGGTTTTTCTAGAAAATTTGTTTATAATTTTTTAATAAAAGCAAAATTAGGAACAATAAAACATATCCTTCATTCTAAACTATACATAATCTATAGGCGCAATTATTATATTATTCTTATTAGTAAACTTTTTTTTAAATTTTAAATTTTTAAATTTTGTTTTAAATTTTTCTCTATTAATATAATTATTTTTTTAATATTTATTTGGATAAGTTTTAATAATTTGATTTTTTTTATATACTTAAAATTATTCTTTCGGTCTTTAAAAAAAACATTATAACTTTCTTAGTAAATAATAATAAATAATTATGTTATATTTTTTTTTAGTTATTTAGCATTATATTTAATAGCCCAAACCTTCCCTCATATTATTAAATAATATAGATTTAATGACTTAGTCTCCTCAATAATAATATATATTAAAGTGTTTTTTTTGTATATTTAAATATTATCTTTCTTTCAATTGTTTTAATTCTCTTCCTTTCTACTCTTCTTGTAACATACTTTGATAACCTCACATGGAAATGCAAGGAATTAGAATTTTTTTATACAAATTACCTACGGGTAACTATCCAAATCACTATTCGAGATTTCTCATTAAGCATTAGATAGAATATTCATTTGTTCATAGAGTAACTTTAGTAGAGGAATAGTAAGTTGCATAACCATTAACAACCACTATTGCAGTATATTAACATTAACTGTATGATGTAACAATGCATTCATTTCATGATTCCTTTAGCCAGATTAATTAATCACATACTTGACATTGTCAACATCACATCATGCAAGGAATATACATCATCAAACTGACACAATAAGCAATCACATCATTGAACAACAATATACCCTAGAAACCCCTTAGGGTGAAAACCAACAAACATTTAATTTATTATTAAATTCTCATGAGGGTTTTCACTCCTCACTCAATATCTCATAAGAGAGTCCATCCCTTAACCATTGTGTTAAAATAATTACAAGGAATGTCATTTAAATACAAACTATCCAGCTAAAATCCATTACAATCATTATGATATCGGTTACTCACAAATACTCAACCTTTATACCTGTGTGGCTAGGTTGTTCCATCACCAAACCATCCTACATCTCACACTCATCTGCATGTACCATTCATTATTTACCTATGCCATGTTAATGAAAATCTATCGCATGCACAAACATCATCCCTTCCTACCATTATTGTCGTCAGCATACATTGATGTCAATATTACATAAAATATTAATAAACCCATTCATAAATATATATACTAGTGATGCTTCAACATCTATACATTTACATTCATGACATGCTTCATTAGCAACACTGCATATGCAATAATTATAATTATAAGCATGTAACCATAAAAATATGTCTATAAAATAAATATCGCATTAACTAATATTTCCTTTACATAAGCACATGTTCTTGCAAGAGAAATCAATACAGTTGTCCATCAATAGATTATGCAACACATGTTTCATTTTCAAGGAAATCTATCATAATAAGGCATGAAATTTTTCTTTTTTCTTTTCCATAACAGTAATGCACTAAAACATATAAATACATCTCTTATTTGCCAAGGATTATACCAACATTACCCATATATATCTATTCCAAGGAAACCAACACAATTACTATGGTTTTTGTGCATGTAAATCATCCTCTTTCCCAAATAATATCTTCCAATGTATGCTAACATAACACGTTATCATTTCCCACATACAAATGTATATTCTTTCCAACGAAAGCTAATAAACATCTTGCATGCATATACATCGTCTTATTCCAAAAGAAACTAACATAATAGTTATGATAGCATACAAGTAATCACATATATTCTCCTAACAAAATATAGCTCAATAGTTCTTATATCCATGAAAAGAACATATATCTATAACACAATGGCTATTATTTTTGCATGCAAGAGCTTATCATCTTTAATGTACGCAACACATATTCTCTTCTTAGAATTCTACCATCATTAACTTATTATTTTAATATAAACAAATACATTCTTCTTTTTCAAAAGGAAGTTAATATAACCTACTTTCTTGTCTTTGTATAGGTAGTTTCGCATTCTTCCCTTTCAAGAAATTATCATAGATAACCATCTTTTATGCATAAAAATAGGCAATAATAACAAGGTTAACTTAACCTTTTATACAACTAAATAAGGAAATTAACACAATTCATCTAGCGAGAAAATATTTCCAAAAGATTAAAGATTAACATAATAACCTTATATACGCAAAACATATTTTGTATATCGCAATGACTACCCTATTGGTGCATGCATCATGTGTTTTCCATAACACAGTGACATTTACTTCAACACACATAATATTTTCAAGAAACAAGCATGCATTCTTATTCTTGTATGAGCAAGATTCATATCCATATTTTAAAAAAACTGTTTGTGTTTGAAGAGTCCTATCATAAAACTCATTCTTTTAATAAATGCAACTTTTATAAAAAGAAAAATCTTAATAATTGTTGTTTCCGTGTATATTAAACATACATATTCTTCAAGAAATTTAGTAATGATTATCCATGTGCATAGAAGCAAATGTTCCATTCAAGAAACTAAAAATAATCTTATATTCTTACAGGAGAATCTAGCTCATTAGTTATTTACTTCGAAAAATAACTATTATCACAATGCATTTAAGCATATATTCCTAGAACTTTACATGGATATCTTGACTATTTAGAAATAATTTCGTGTAATTTATTCCAAGAAAATGATAAAACTACTAAGCTTTTAACACACAAGATTCACATGTATTCTTTCTAAGAGAAACTACACATTTACTTAACTTTTATGTGCAAATCTCTCACATTATTTTCCCAAGAGCATAACATCACTAAATCTTCTATATGAAAAATATATATAAACTCCCTTTTTTTGGAAAATAATGTGGTAAATATTCTATATGCATAGTATATATAGACTCTCTTTTTTCGGAAATAATATAGTACATCCTCTATATACATAATATATACGTAAACTTTATTTTTGGGAAAATAATGTACTAATTTATCTTTTGAAAAGACATGCAAATAAACACATATGATTCCTCACTGCATACTTATATATATATATATATATATATATATATATATATATATATATATATATATATATATATATATATATATATATATATATATATATATATTTTCTATGAAATCTTTCAAAAGATAACTAAATAAACGTACATATATTTTTCTTTCGAGAAGGTGAGCAATTTACTTATCTTTTCCATGGCAGAATCCTTGCCTCCATCACCTTCAATATGGAGCTAAATTTCGAGCCAACAATTTACTTATCTTTTCCATGGCATAATCCTTTCCTCCATCACCTTCAACGTTGAGCTAAAGTTTGAGCCCTGTGGTGTCCTCAGAAACATCTCTCTTGAAAACCTTCCAGCGGAACAAGAGAGCAAGCAAACTATAGAAGGTGGAAGGAAAGCCTATTTTCGGCACCCGCTAAAGGGAGGGTGCCTAACTCTTATTTATATATAGCCAGAATCAAGCGAGTGAAAAAATTATATCAGCTTTTCCAAATATTATTAATCTATAGCTAGAAGGCAAGTGAGTGAAAAAAAGTATAGCAACATGTCCAATTATTATTATTCTATAGCCAGAAGGAAGCTAGTGAAAAAAGTATAGCCACATGGTGGCAGCTGTAGAGCCCCTAATCCATGGTAAAATAAATAAGGAATGGAAGTTTCCAAGAATTTCCAAGAATTCATTTTAATGTTAATTGGTTCTTGATGAGAACAAATACACACACACACACACACTAAATTTTAATATTTTAATTAGGAGTTTTGTGACAATTGCAATAGGGATATAACATAGTCCCCCCCTTAAGGGGAAACACCATCCTCGGTGTTCACCTCTCGCTAAAACTTGACTTTCACTCATGATATAACAATGTAAACAACCCAAAAGGAAATCCTTCCCCTTAAAAATGAAGGATTTCATTTCCAAGAAATACTAGTATTTCAAAAGAGATAATGTTTTATCAATAAGCATAAGCATTTATAGCTAAAAAAATATTTAATTTCTACTTCCATCATTTAGCCATTATTCAAATTCATAGAAACAAAGGATATTATTTATACCAACTTACCATTACTTACTAGTTTCTCATGGAAGTCATGATCACTCCTACGCAAACACTCTAAGAATAGTTGGAAAAACCATCAACATTCCATGGCAAGTACCCTGTAATGTATGAATAAACAATTCAATCACATTAGTCACACCATTTTCAAAAATATCAATCATTCATGCAATTTCAAGTGATATTTTAGTCACTATACTCTTCCTAGTATTCAGAGAGCACCAACTATTTATTCATCAAAATGATAAATCATTGCACCACGTACACAATCTTAGCTTTTGCTGAAGACATCCACCTAGTACTTAGAAAAGTACTCAAAGAACACCTAGCTCTCTAAACATTGAAATGATCAATAAATGCACCAAGTTCATACTGTCCTAGCCCATGCTAAGACATTCAAACGATTAGTAATACAATGTAAATAAAATATTTACAAAATTATATATATAATTTATTTTTAACATAACATCTACCTCAATAGTTAATTTTTTTAGCCATGACAACCACAGTAGGCTAAAGAACACTCCTCCCAACAAATGGGAACTAGTTTCCATAACCATATCGAGTCATTTTCACATCCATACAGTTCTTTGACAAAGACCATACTAGGTCCAGTTTGGAATTCCACTGGCCAACCAGCTCAAGAATTCCAATGACAACATAGGGTCTAATATAAGATTCCTCTTGGCAGTATCTTGCCTATTCCTTCGGATGTGTCTCGTCTATGAGGAATTTTGGGCCTCCTCCAACAGGTTGTAAAATAAACAGATTTACCTCGTTCTTTTTCCCTCTTCAACCTCTTGGCCAACTCTTTTCCCTTATTGAGAACATATATCTCTAAGGAGAGGAAATTTAGGCATGCAAGAAACATTAACCCTTCCAAGCAGGCAACTGCCATCAACCCAAGGCCTTATGGCCTTTCACAACTGTCGAAAATTCTCTAGCATGTTAAATTTCTCTTTTAGCACTCTTTCCCAAAGTAATTTACATAATGAACCATACTCTCATTATTCATTGAGAAAAATATAATTTTATGTATATCATACATCATACTTGGCCCTCAGCATGAGTCCACAACATCTGGATTGGTAGGAAACATAATTGACATACAAGTTATATACATTATGATTTTCCAAATAAAAAAATCATGCACATCATAACACTTTACCTTATCATTTACGGTTGCAATTTGTATTGCAACGTTTTACTTTCACAGGTTTTTTTTTTTCCATTAAGCTACTCATGGTTAATCTCATCAACAATGCTATTCATAAATATGCATTGTTTAAACAAGTATTCACTTTCGAAATCATTTTAGTTTCATGTATACAATGTTGTCATGCATAAAAGTACATACTAATATTCATTAATGTGTATATTTCAATAACGGTTAGGGTAACAGTCCAAACATTTTCAATTCCCACAGTGTATTGTTACCAACAAACTGACACATGAAGTAATTACCATAATCACTTGTTCACAACTTGCAATAAGATTTAAGAAAAACCAATTCATGCATATAATTTTTATTATATAGTCATGCAACACTAACTAATCAATGCTACTAATCATCTAAATGTAGCCATGACATGACTCATTCAACAATTAGCCATTATAGTCAAGTCTCACTACTCGAATTATTGTGTATTTTTAACATCTAAAAGGGTTCATTCAATTTCATTTTAAAGCACTCTATCGTCCTCTTCAAGGAATTTCCCCATCTTTTGCATTCATGCATTAGCTTCATACACCATCACTATACACATTAAAAAATTTTAAGTAGTGCATGCTAACTTTAGTTATGTTCGTTAAATTTATCAATAACCTGTCATATATGCAAATGTTGATAGCCAACTCTCACTTTCACTAGTGAGTACTCCAGTTGTTTATAAGTGCAATAAATGTTTTATTGTCTTTTATCCTCAGCATTCTTCAAATATCATGATCATATTTTTACAACAAACTTTATTACTTACTACTCTTCAATGCAGTTATAAACATGACTCACGCATCTTATGTCAAAAGTAAGCAACTGCATATATTAATATGTAGATTGTTAGACTCTGATATGAATCTGAATGTTAGTTTTGCTATGATAATTTCATCTTCAGAATTATAAATAGTTTGCTGATATTTTGCTTCATGTGCATAGGTTTCTTGAGTTGTTTGTGAGAGTTAAACATGTAAATGTATCAAGTTTTATGTTAAATTCATGAGCATAAAAACATTAAAACATAATGTTGAACAACAACAATAAAAAGTACATCAAACCATCAAATGATCCATTAACACTGTGTTTTGATGAAGGAATTCACCCCTCCTGACGTACACCTCCTTGGTCCAGCTTCCATGCCTTGGGCCTCTACATTAGCTCAAATTGAAAAAAAAGTGTTGTTTAAAATCCTCTATTGCTCCTGAAACCTACTTCAATTTGTTAAGAATGTCCAAATCATCCAGAATAGACTCTTCTTGAGCCCAATTTGGTCAAAACGTTAAGGCCTCCTCAATTCTAGCCTAGGAAACCCCACTAAATCTAGAGAAACTCCAGCTAGTGCTTCTATTTTTGGATTTAGCGCCGAATTTGGGGGCTCTGCTATTTTAACTACCATATTAAACTAGATTTAATTAATTTGAGTGTGATATTAATTAGGGATAAACATTTTGTTTAGCGCTAAACAAGATCCTTAACCAAATATGAATGTAAAATGAGTTTAGCGCAAATAAACATAATTTATGGGTAATTAAACCACATTTAATACTTTAATCCTAAGCTTAATGTAAAATCCGCTCCATGGTTATGGAAAATGGTCCTGTGTTGAGGTTATATTGCGAGGGGGCTGGCCCCCTCCTCCGCCCGACGATCCATATGTATGGAAATAATACAAGTCGCAAGCATATATGGTTAAGTCATATGTTGTGGGCTATTGTAACTTGGTGCACTCGCTTGGGGGAGGTCATGGGGTCAAGCCCCAACCTCCACCCTTCTGCCTATACAATAGTTTTTCCACCAACATATATTATATTTTGACCTTTGTAAAATTGAAATTTGACCATTGTTAAATCAAATTTCGACCATTGATAATTGAAATTCATCTAAACCTTGGTCCACCAAAGGGGGCACGTGGCGGCCCCTAGCTGCACCACGTTTCCATCTCTGGTTGGACTATTCCCATCATATAATAACATAAAATTCACTTCCATATAAAAATTTCGATCTTAAGATAACATAAAAAAAAATCACCTTCCCAGCAAATCCTGCAATGACACTTGTCACAGTGTGATTAGGAAAACTGAAGGAATATTCCCCAAAATATTATTTTTTTGTGCTAACTAGGCTGCCATGTCAGCATTTTGTCTTTTCTGCAATTTTTTTAGTTGTTTATGAAAACAAACAACAAGCCCTATCTTCCTCATCCAGAATCTGTTTTCGATGAAACAAATTGTGTCGGATTCCTGGCGACAAGCTCTTCACTGTCGTTTAGTTTTTAATCGATTTTGAGCACTTTAATTTTTGAGCTTTAACACTGAGCACCTTATCAGACTATACCTGAGTTGATGCCCATTAGTAGCATACCTCGATTTCTTTTCTCTTAAAAATTCCCAGAGGCGATAGGGCTCCAACCTTCAACTCTGATACCACTTGTAACATAACCTAATAACCTCACAGGGAAATGCAAGGAATTAGAAAATTTTTATACAAATTACCCATGCGTAACTATCCAAATCACTATTCAATATTCATCATTAATCATTAGATAGAATATTCATCAGTTCATAGAGTAACTTTAATAGAGGAATATTAAAGTTCCGCAGAGTTCCGCAGCATGAACTCTTCACATCTTCCTCAGCTCAGCTCCGGTCTTCACCTCTTTCATACATTATATATCGTTTTGTGATCTATATTCATTCAAGTATTTTTTTAGGGTTCTTCCCAACTCGAGTTCAAACAGGAGACGGTTCTTGAACTCCTCGCATCTTCCGCAGCTCCCCTCTGGTCTCATCTTCCGCAGCTCTGCTAAGTAGCTTGGCCATTAGATAAGTAGCACTACCGGGGTTTCTACCGCAACACTACCGCATCAACTTATCGAGTTTCTACCGCAGCACAACCAAATTATTATTATTTTACCGTGTTTCCACCGCAGCACTACCACGGCATGGGGTTTCTACCGCAGCACTACCGCATAAACTTATCGGGTTTCTACCACAGCACAGGTTTTCTCCTCGCAGATTTGAAGTTCAAATTTCATACTCATTCTACCGTGGTGCCACCGCAGCACTATCCAAGCACGGGGTTTCTACCGCAGCACTACTGCATCAACTTATCGGGTATCTACCGCAGCACTAATACAACACGGGTTTTCTTCTCGTAGATTTGACTTATCAGATTGTTGAACGTGCAGTCATATATATTGGATTGTGAACCTTCTGTGATCTACCACAGATTTGACTTATTGATCGGGTTTTCTACCGCAAATTTGACTTATCGGATTGTTGAACGTGTAGATATATATATGGCTCCCAGCGTCGCAAAGATAATTTCCAGCCCAGTTCCATCCGCGTCTTAGATTCAAGCTCCTACCCATATTTTCAGTGAAGCCCCAGCTCCTACGGTGCAGGTGGTCAAGGCCTCACTAGATAAGGCCTTGAAGTTTTCTGAAAGTGCCTTAATCTGTTGGTTTAATGGCTTTTGGCCATGGCTAACAGCTCTCCACAGTTGGATCTCAGAGGTATGGAAGCCTATCATCTCTGATGAAATTAATATCTACTCGTGTGCTAAGGGTTTCTTTATAGTAGATTTTGAAAACTCTAAAAGCAGACAATGCATTTTAGATTCCAGCCCTTGGTTTTGGGAAAAATCAGACCTATTCATGAAACCATGGAACCCATCATTCGATCCCTCAACAACAGTCATAACCTCAGCACTAGTTTGGATCAGATTGCCAAACATACCTTTGCATCTCTGGAATCTCTCCTCGCTAAAAGCCATTGGAAATGCAATTGGGAAATTTTACTGTAGGTGCCTAGAAACATAGGAATATGTCAGAACCACCTATGCACGCATCTGTGTAGAAAAGGAATTCAGCGTCAGATTCCCAGCTGAAATAATCCTAACAAGAAAAGACTATTAATGGAACCAAAAACTCGACTATGAAAGTGTCCTCTTCAGATGTCGATCCTGCTTTGAGATAGGCCATCTAGACAAAAATTGCCCAAAAGTCTCCTAGAAAAATTCTGCTAGAAAAAATCACCATAGATCTACATGGTGGGAAGGAGCACAAAAGGAACATTATAATGTCAAGGAGGAATACTCTCTAGAAAACTCTGAATCGCAAGAAATCAAGCAAGAAAGAAACAACCCTCAAGACAAGTGGGGGGAAAGCCCTGCCCAACAACAAAAAAATGAACTCGATGGCTCCTCAAGCATAAAAAATTATGAGGATTCAAATATTGCGCAAAATAAATCTTCATTTAGCAGCAAAGAAGATCTCCCAGATCCCGAAGATAAGACACCAGTGCCCCAAGAATCAGAAGAGATGAAGGAGTTGCAATACAAAGGAAGTTGGAAGACTGTAGAGAAGAAAAAGAGAGCTACATCACCGATCTTGCCAAGAAAGACGAGAAGCCAGACAATTAAGAATTAAGAAAATTATAGGTCCTATAGACCAAATTTTGGTCTCAGTGGACGTTAACCATCATCATCATCATCATCATCATTAAGTTTCATAACCATTAACAACCATTGTTGTAGTATATTAACATAAATTCTATGATGTAACCATGCATTAATTTCAATATTCCTTTATCCAGATTAATTAATCACATATTTTATACTATCAGCATCACATCATTCATGGAATATACATCATCAAACTGACACAATAAACAATCTCATCATTGAACACTGATATACCTTGGAAACCCCGTAGGGTGAAAACTAGCAAACGTTTAATTCATTATTAAATTCTCGTCAGGGTGTTCACCCCTCACTCAATGGCTCATAAGGGAGTTCATCCCTTAACCATTTTGTTAAAATAATGACTAGGAATGTAATTTAAATACAAATTATCTAGCTAAAATCCATTACAATCCTTATGATATCGGTTACCCACAAATATTTAATCTGTATATCTTTGTGGCCTCGTTGTTCCATCACTGGACCATCCTGCAACTCACACTCATCTACATGTGATCCAAATCTTGGGGGTAGGCCCCCAAGATCTAAAAAAATTGAAATAGATCTAACAAGATCTGCAAAATTAGAATGCCAGAAAAAAAGAGAGAACGCATAGTAAATAAAACCACAAAGAAACTTGTTTTATTAAAACAGAGAATAACTGTAGAAGCTACATTGTGGTGGAAAATCTGTCATTTTACAAACTCAGGCTTGTTATTTATAGTCTTTTTTTGAGTTACAATACCATGGGTAAATACCATAGGTGGATACCACGGGTCAATACCTTGGGTAGATACCACTTACAATACCATGGGTAAATTCCATGTGTGGATGAATACCATGGGTGGATACATACCATGGGTGAATGAATATCATGGATAGATGTCATGTACAATACCATGGGTGGATACATACCATGGCTGAATGAATATTCTGGATAGATGTCACTTACAATACCATGGACGGATAAACAATGGGTGGATGAATACCATGGGTGTAGTCCACTTTTCATTCGTATCATTCCTCCCTCCTTAAGAAGAAACAGTCTCTATTACATGAAGTTCCCTCCTAAGAAGCCCTTTTTGAATATTGAGATCCCCTGAAGAGAAGGGTTTTGTGTGGTTAACCCATAACCGTGATGAACGAAGATCCGACGATAGAGATACCTTGTAATTCTTGTGACCAATTGTGATACTAACAGTGGGCAACATAGAAAATGGACTTCGATGAAGTGTGGGTTTTTGGATGACCCATAACCATGAGAAGAGAAGATCCGAGTATATAGATACCTTGTAATGCTTGTGACCAACTGTGATACTAACAGTGTGCAACCTAGCAAATGGACTTCGATGAGAAGGATTTTGTGTGGTTGACTCATAACCATGATGTTGATTGTTGATGAAGTAGCAAGTGCCTACATAGCTTGGGGTCAAAGGGCGCATCTCCAAATGACCCAAGCTAAACGCTGCTATGTTGAAACTGATGAATGTGAAGCAGGTTCCTACTAAAGCGGGGTGGGAGGGCACGTCTCCACAGGGAACCCACTCTGAATACTGCTCCAGATTTAAAAGGAGCATAACTCGGTCAATATAGCTCTGAATATTTATTATAATTTGTTTTTTGGAAATTGAATGATCATTTTTCATCTTCACATGTGTTTGAAATATTTATCTAAAGACTCTAGACTCTCATATTTGTGCTGGAACTGTCCCACCGTCACAAAATTTCTAAAAAAAATAGCTTATTTTAAATCAGCGATAACTCCTTCATATGGACTCCGATTTGAGTGAGTGGTTTTCTGAAATTGGGTGATTTTTCAAGGGAAGCTCAGATATGTAACCATTTCTCTGAAATTTTTCACTGAAAATTGCAAAACATGACAGGATAGTTTCCGTCCATGAATTGTTGTCAGACAATTTTCTGCAACATTGCTGATTTTGAATCAGTGATATCTCTCTCATCCAAACTCCAATTCGGCTGATTTTTTTTTAATTTGGATATTTTTTTCTCAAGGAATCCAAATCTGATCTTTTTTTTTGTAATTTTTTTACCAAAAGTTTCATATCTGATCTACAAACTTGCCGCCCAAAAAATTCATGGATTTTACTGAAGATTGTTGCAAAACATTGAAATTGAAATATGCTTCAAACCCTCATTCCCATGGATTCATAACCTGAATATGATACCACTAATATGGATCTTGGGGGGAGGCCCCCAAGATCTAAAAAGAATGAAATGAATCTAACAAGATCTGCAAAATTAGAATGCCAGAAAAAAAGAGAGAACACATAGTAAATAAAACCACAAAGAAACTTGCTTTATTAAAACAAAGAATAACTGTAGAATCTACATTGTGGTGGAAAATCTGTCCTTTTACAAAGTGAGGCTTGTTATTTATAGCATTTTTTTAGTTACAATACCATGGGTAGATACCATAGGTGGATACCGTGAGTCAATACCATGGGTAAATACCACTTACAATACCATGGGTAAATTCCATGTGTGGATGAATACCATGGGTGGATACATACCATGGGTGAATGAATATCATGGATAGATGTCACTTACAATACCATGGGTGTAGGCCACTTTTCATTCGGATCAACATGGACATTAATTATTTACCCGTACCATGTTAATCAAAATCTATCATATGCATAAAACATCATCCCTTCCTACTATTGTTATCATCAACATACATTGATGAAATGATTACATAAATTATTAATAAACCCATTCATAAATACATACTATTGATGTTTCACCATCTATAAATTTACGTTCATGACATGGAAGTAAAATATCGTGACATGTTTCATTAACAACATTGCATATGCACTAGTTATAAGCATGTAACAATCAAAATATGTCTATAAAATAAATATCGCATTAACTAATATTTCCTTTCCATAAGCACATGTTCTTGAAGTACAAATCAAATACAAATCATTACAACTATCCATCAATAGGGTATGCAACACAGGTTTCATTTTCAAGGAATTATAGCATAATAAGGCATGCAAAAACATGTTTTCTTTCCCATAACACTAATGCAATAAAACATACAAATACATGTCTTCTTTTCCAAGAATTATATCAGCATTACCCATATATATGTATTACAAGGAAATCAACACAATTACTATGCTTTTTGTGGATGTAAATCATCATCTTTCCCAAATAATGTTTTCCATTGTATGCTAACACAACATGTTATCATTTCCCACATACAAATGTATATTCTTTCTAACGAAAGCTAATACACATCTTGCATGCATATACATGGTCTTATTGCAAAAGAAACTAACACACTAATTATGATAGTATAAAAGTAATCACATATATTTTCCTAACGAAATATAACTCAATAGTTCTTCTATCCATGCAAAGAACATATCTATATAACACAATGGTTATTATTTGTGCAAGAAAGAGCTTATCATAATAGCTCTTCTTTAATGTACGCAACACATGTTCCCTTCTTAGAATTCTACCATCATTAACTTATTATTCATGTAAACAAATACATACTTCTTTTTCAAAAGGAAATTAATATAACCTAGTTTCTTGTCTTTCTATAGGTAGTTTCTTATCATTGATAACCATATTTTATGCATAAAACTATGCAACAATAACAAGGTTAACTTAATATTTTACGCATCTAAATAGGGAAATTAACACAAATCATCTAGCAAGAAAATATTTTAAAGAGATTAAAGATTAACATAATAACTTTCTCTACACAAAACATATTTTCTATATCACAATAACTACCCTATTGGTGCATGCATCACCTGTTTTCCCTAACACAATGACCTTTACTTCAACACACATAATATTTTCAAGAAATAAACATGCATTCTTGTTCTTGTATGAACACCATTCATATCCATTTTTTAATAAAACTACTTTTGTTTGAAGAGTCGTATCGTAAAAGCCATTCTTTTCATACATGCAACATTTATAAAAAGAAACTGTCTTAATGAATTTTGTTTCCATGTATATAAAACATACATATTCTTTAAAAAAGTTAGTAATGATTATCCATGTGCATAGAAGCACATGTTCCATTCAAGAAACTAAAAACAATCTTATATTCTTACAAGAGAATCTAACTCATTAGATATTTACTTAGAAAAATAACTATTATCACAATGCATTTAAGCATATATTCCTAGAACTTTATATGGGTACCTTGACTATTTAGCAAGAATTTCTTGTACACACAAGATTCAAATGTAATCTTTCTTGAGAGAAACTACAAATTTACTTAACTTTTATAAGAAAATCTCTCACACATTACTTTCCCAAGAACATAACATCATTAAAATATTCTATTTGCAAAATATATATATATATATATATATATATATATGGTAAATATTCTACATGCATATTATATATAAACTCGCTTTTTAGGAAAATAATATAGTAAATCCTCTGTATACATAATATATATGTAAACTTTCTTTTTGGTAAAATAACATATGTAAGATTTGTCTTTCATTGTTGTGTTTGTAGTAATTCTGTCTTGTGGTTATGCATACAACACCCTGAATGAATTTTCACCAAAATATTGCTGAATTATTTTGCATTAAATATTTAAAATATGACGAGCATTTCAAGGTTGGAAAAAAAAAGAAATTATGTTAAGGAACAATTTTAATGAAACCCCTTCATATAACAGGTTTACTTTACTTGTTAATAGTATTTCATTGGTTGGTAAAGTAAGGTCATTTACAGCACCATGAGCTTTATTTAAGTCCAACAGCATTACGAAAAGGAACTAAACTCATAACCCTGGATGCGTATGTGGAAATGTTGAATAGAATCTAGATAATAAGTTAATAACAACTTGAGGAACTGGGTACAGCATCTCTCGTCCTGGACCTTGGACTAGAACAATCTTAAAAAGGGAAAGTACATAGCTGATCATGTAATAAAAAAATTCAAAGCACCTTCCCACTGATCAAGCCGAAGTGGAATTTGTGTTGATGAATCCCTTCCTTCTACTGGAACAAATGCTCGCATACAGTGAAATGCCCTGTACTGAAAGTATGCAATGCTATGTAGGCACAAGCTGATCATTCTTTTACAAGTAGACCCAATAACAGGGAAAGGTAAATAGATACTTGAGATACCAGATAAAAGACCTATAGAACAGAGGGAGAGATTCAAGAGTGCAAATATACAACTGCATGTACCTGTGTTGTGAAATTAGTATATCCTAATTTTTAGATCCATGACATCTATTAGAGTCCATTTGAGTGGCAAATTTAGCGCTAAATTATAACCAACCTCTGTTACGTCGCAAAATGTTTCAAAACGTTTCAAAAACCAAAAGCAAAACTTACCTGGATATTCGTTTGCATTCTCGAAAATGATCACGTACTATTTGTGAATTCTATCCCAAAAGGACGAAGAGGCCAGCATTGTAGCAATATAATTGAATTTCAACAAAAAAAACTTTTGAGGGGAGATCTAGCTTCCAGGACTGCATTTTATTAATATCCCTGCCTATAAAAAGAGGGAAACTCCAGAAATTGTGCTCATGTTAACCCCAAATACCCTTTGTTAACAACATATTTCAGATACCTAATACAGAGCTGAATACATATGGCAAGTCGCAAAACCAGCAGACTGCGAATTGAGCCAAGAGTGAATAGCACATGATTTTCAGTCACAATTATGAAAATTTGATTAAGTCCAAATACAAGATGACGAAATATAAATTCTTTCCGAAAAAATAAGTCAATTGGTCCATAATTAAGTGCAACGTTCAGTACTTTGATAAAGCCTTAGGAAAATGTATAACATAAAAATAAAACCCCTAAAGCCGGGTACAAGACAATTCAAAATCATCTGGTGCAATTTGCACAATCCAATAACTAAGAGATCTCTTGGTCTCAACATTTCTCACAAATGCCAATTCGTACATGCTACAAAGATTTAACACAACGTTCTCGTTCAATGCAAGGACATGTACTTTTTCAAGAGAATTCTCTAGTACTTTAACAGAACATAGAAAATCCCTTGAATACATCAGATAGAGAGCCTTGTTCTTGGTAGCTACGACATCGGCTGGATCACGATCCAATGCTTCTTCGTACTCTCTGATCGCTGCCGTAAAATATTTTGCAACCAAATGCTGAAGGCCTCTGTTACGGTTTACCATATTTTTAAACCGTTCCAAGC
Organism: Pinus albicaulis; assembly: GCA_034641835.2. NCBI lineage: Eukaryota > Viridiplantae > Streptophyta > Pinopsida > Pinales > Pinaceae > Pinus > Pinus albicaulis. The sequence goes on along the minus strand of CM076574.1, from coordinate 83,910,488 downwards.
TTGAGGTAGGTACTTGACCTTGATTAGCCATGGCCTCAATTCGAGAAAACGTTTTTTTTTCTGCCATGATTATTGCTTTGTTTGCAAATTTCGTTGTTATATATAAATTAGCACAATTGTGGCAATGGCAGAGAAAGTAAAAGTAACTGTAAGTTATTTTTTTAGTAAGTGGGAAATTGCAGATATTCTCCGATTTCTAAGTTTGCAATATGACAGGATTCTTTTATGGTTGAAAATGAAAAAGAGAATAATTGTAAAGTTTTTTTTTTAGTGAGAAACATCAGTGCATTTTTTGACTGTCCATGTCCATTATTATACAGATCCAACAATGGACAATATGACACTTATTTAATTGAATCAACAACAAAAAAATTAGACTATGATGAGGGGTGAATGATTCAAAAATAAACACTTGGTGTGTAATAATATATTGTTGAGAGTGCAAGCTTCTGTGATCCATAACATTTTAATTATAAATCTTCCGGGAAATCACATAAGAAATTTAGGAACCGACATATTTTGAACTACCAACTGTAGTTCATAATCTATTACATATATTTTATATATTTTATATTAAATCTTTCAAAAATAACTAAATAAACCTACATATATTTTTTCCTTCCAGAAGGTGAGAAAATTTATTATCTTTTCCATGGCAAATCCTTGCCTCCAACACCTTCAACGCTGAGCTACATTTCGAGCCAACAATTGTATTGTATTTTCCATGGCATAATCTTGGCCTCCATTACCTTCAACGATGAGCTAAATTTCGAGCCCTGTGGTGTGCTCAGCAGCATCGCTCTTGCAAACCTTTGAGCGGAACAAGAAAGCAAGCAAGCTCTATATGGAAGGAAAGCCTATTTTTGGCACTCGCGGAAGGGAACGTGCATATTGATATATAGCCAGAAGGGAAGGAAGGCGAGCGAAAAAATTATAGCATCTTGTCCAACTTTTATTAATCTATAGCCAGAAGGCACGCGAGTGAAAAAAAAGTATCGCAGCATGTCCAACTCTTATTATTCTAGAGCCAGAAGGCAGCCAACGAAAAAAGTATAGCATCATGGTGGCATTTGTAGAGCCTCCAATCCATGGTAAAATAAAGAAGGGATGGAAGTTGCCACGAATTGTGAAGAATTTGTTTTAATGTTAAATATTTACGCTGTAAAGCGTACCTATTTGAAAACAACTTTCCTAAATTGCTACGTGTATCATTGTGCAACCTTGATTTCAATGTTAGACGATTCAAATAATATCTACCTCATGATTAAATAATCAGTTACAAAAATAGTTACGAGTCTTTATCTTTCTCTTAATGAGTCGTCTTCCATTTTGATGAACTGAACGGCATGCAGTATCTCCATGCTGCGCTCTGTGAATCCATGAGGCTATGGCCTCCTGTGCCTGTGGATTCAACCTTCTGCCTGTGGATTCAATCTTCGCTTCCTTTATACTCGACAGTTATTTCTTTGTGGGTTTAATTCGAACCTGTGTTTCTGAAGGCAAACCTAATAGTTATTTCTTTGTGGGTTTACTCAGCATGCCAGCCTTTATCTCGACCACAATCAACTGAGCAGTACAATACCAGACAGCCTCTCCAACTAACATTTTCTTGTTTAACATGCTCATGTAAGCTTCATGCATTTGAGGGTAAATTGTAATTTTATTGCCCCTTGCATCAAATGGGCAATACATGCCAAATTTGAGAAATTGTAAAATGTTTTACGGGTAAAAATCATGTTTTCTTAATTGGATTATTTACTCTATCTCTGTTGTTATTGTTGAAGGTTACTATTTTGTTTCAGTGGATATTTAAATTATACATTTCAAATTACAAGGCCACAGGTATACCTTTAGGCCAATATCACCGTTAGCTTGCCTATCTTCCAAAACTACCAAGTGAATCTCGATTGTGCATCCGCTAACTTCCAACATCACCTGGCAGCCCTGCTTCGTCACTCTCTGGTCTACCCAGATGGAACCTGCACCCCTCTCCCAACAAGATGGAACCTTCGGTCGGTGATGAATTGACATGAATAGGAGATTGGTCATCACTGACACATTGGGGTTTCACTTGCTTCCGGGAACCCTACCACCATTCCCATTCCCCTACAGGTAACCTAGGCCTTTACCATTTCGAACTTTTAGAGTTCATGATAACTCCAAGGGCTGACCTGCAGACCAGAGCCGGTCAAATAGGAAAAGACCAATCTCTCAAAATTTCAAGGACGACTGATTGATACCTCACAGGTCTGGCCAATTCTTCTTTCTTCTTTCTAACTACCAGCCCCTGTGCACACAGATTGGATGATCTATCCTAAACATATTTGTATTTTTGTTTTATTTTGGGAGAACCAAATATTTTTCATTTGTGTCAATAAAGAGTTGATTAGATCCATTGTGATATGGCATTTGTTATTCTTATCCCAAAGGCTTTTCGTTAAAAACAGCGAAGTTCCGAGTTTCTAGGTTTGTCTTTAAAAACAGTGAAGTTTCGAGTTGGCTACTAGAAAATAAATAGGTTAAACACACAACCGTGAAGGTCATCATATTCTTCAATGGAGGGTGGAGGTTGGTTTGCTCAGGTAAGGGCCTAGTCCAAAGCTCTACCAAGTAATCATAAAAAAGAGATGTACCCCATGGGTGCATGGTCAAGACTCCAATGTAATCTGTAGAATTTATTCTGGTATTTATTCTTCTTCATTAATGGGGGTTGTAGAGTATCCTGTTGAAATATTTGTCATCATGTTTTGCATATGGGCTTCAGTGAGAGTTCTAAGTCCAGTGAGTTGTGACTTGTAAGCCAAATGAAAAACTCTATTGTTCGATACCAGAATTGGCACACTATGGCTGAAAACTTAAAGGTCATGGTACACATGGAAGATTGCTATTAGGCATGTTAATTTTAAGCGTGCCTTTATTTCTTTTTTGGAAAATGAATCTTATAGTTCATCAACAAAGAATACATCAAGAATTATATATTATGGATTTGATGCTTGAGTAGACAGGTTACCCTTACCTAAATAGACAAGGAGAAATAGTCTATCAACTCTGGCACCAATTGCAAGAGAATATTTATCTACATCTTTCATGAAAACGGTTGGGTACTGATGAGAAAAAGAGTTGTTTTTGTATAAAATAAGGTGGATATTAGAACACATATAAATGCATCTTTCTTCCTACAGTGGATAAAACTGTTAATGAACGTGTGCTCTGTGGGTAGACACTAGTGTAACTCTCAAATAGAGGTTATAGTGGTAGCTATCATAATCGATGTCAAGTTGTTGATTCCTCTAATTTCTTACACACAAAAAACAATATAAAATTCTTTGAGTCCTACAAATTATTGTTTCAGGAATTTCAATGTTGATGGAAAAGATAATCTACTTTTGCAAATTTTCAGTTAGCAGTATTGAATTTTACCTTTAGAGTGTAAAAAAAACAATATGTATTTTTTTATTGTTTAATGTGTTTGAATGTCATAGAGAGTGGATAGAGTTATGTTTACCATCAAAGTTACAAGTAGTAACTTCAACTAAGAAATTAGCATGGAAAATAATGGCTACCACTATGTGTGTGGACTTTTCCATGTGTTTTCTTTTCTATGTTATTGCTTTACATCGTTTCCTTTGCAACATATGGTGCAATTTCTAGTACACTTCTATTTTAAAAATATTAAAAAATAATAAATAATTAGGTATTATTGGAGTGAAAATATTTTTTTCCTTTTACAAATAGTTTTTAATGTGACTTTTTGAAAAGTTTTCTGATTTATTTTATATGCAATTAAAAATCCAGTTTAAATAACACAAATCAAGATTTCAACTCAAATATTTTCCCCGGTTTATGAAGAAACTCCAAAAAGTCTCATTAAAGAAAACTCTTTTTTTTCTTTCCTTTATTAATATCCATATGCTCTTAAAAAATGTTTTACAGTCACTAAAACTTAATAGAAAATAGAAATGTTTCTTCTTTAATAATATTATTATTAATTTAAATTTTATAGTTGTGAGTAGAGTTTTCAAGATCGATCCATCACATAAATCTTTTAAATTTCTTTTGGAACCAACTAATGTGGTTCTTCAGGAAAATTAAATATGATAAAAAACCACATTTATAAAAAGAAGTGTTTACACTAACCTTTTTTTATATACTTTATTATAAAATTCAAAACTAAAATCTAAATTTATTCCCATTAAAATATAAAACATATTACATTAAATGATAGATGGGAGACAGGCTTTACAACTCAGTATGAGAGAAATGTATAGGTATAATGTAAAACTATATGTCAATATTTTTTAAATATACTCTATTTTAATCAAGTTCAATTTTTTAATTACATTTTTCCTCTATTAATATAAATAAATTTGTAATAACTTAATTTATAAGTTTTAATAATTTACATTAAAACTTAAACTTATTTCTTTCACTTTTATTTTAATTATTTCCATCAAACTTAAAATTATTTTTTCTTTGTCTTGAATCATTTACTATGATTCATCATCAGCACAAAGATGGATAATCTAACCTAAGAAACAAATAAATATTTAGTTAAAAATGTATAAATAAAATATTATTAAAATTAATAAATAAATCAATCAATCAATAAATTAATAAAATTAACAATAAATAATTTAAATAACAAAATATTAAAATGAATTTTTTTCCTTCTTATTATTTGTTTAAGTTATTTAACTTATATTTAATAACCAATCTCCCTTTATCTCCATTTTAAATAATAGTATTTATCACCGAAGACTTCCCTCTCATTAGAATTTCATCAAGTCTCGCTTTGCGACCTATATAATCTCAGTAGTCTATATAATCTTTGTGGCATATATTTGTATGTAATTTCATCGCGTCTCGGTCAGAGGCCTATATAAACACCGAAGTCTCGCTCTGTGGCCTATATAAACACTAGAGCCTTTGCATCCTATATAAATATCGAAGTCTTTGCGCTCTATATAATCTTCATGGCATATATAAACACCGAAGTCTCTACGGTGGTATATATACAACATAACATATTGGAACTCACTTTGTGGCATATCTAAACTCTACGACATGTCTAAACATGGAATTCTCTGCAGTGGTGTTTATATATATATAAACTCACATATTGGACCTCGCTCCGCGGTGGAATATCTGAACTTTACAGCTTATATAAACTCGCATACTCGCTTTGTGGTATATACATACTCGACATATTGGAACTCTCTCTGCGGTGGTCTGAACTCCCATAACACATTTAAACTCACCTTGCGCCATATATACAGACATCACATCTTCGTATCTAGTACAACTATATTCGATCTCAGATTGAAGTCTCGAAGTTAAATACTATTTTTGACCTATGATCGAAGTCTCGGCTTAGAATTGAACAAGGTAAGACTTTGCAACTCTAGGCGCATGAACTCCTTTACCTGATCTCTCTTCTCCTTTGCTAAATTCTATTTGTCACAATTATGAGTACTTCTCCGCATATTTCTAAGCATATCTCTAGCAGAAAGAGGCCAAGAAAAATGAGTTCAGAGGGTCTTTTGGAATACATTGATTTTTAGAAAAGTGAAGAGAAGAAAGAGAAACAAAACATAAACAAGAATAATCTACAATGCTTATGGAATATAAAATTGAATTATTTACAATGTTTAGAAAAAGTTTCAAGTAATTAGTAAGTAGAATGAATTATGATAGTATTTAAGACTAAAAATGAAGGAATGAAAAATAGGATACAATAAATAGAACAAAAAAATCAATCAATTGTCGAAGAAAACTGCACTCCGAGATTAACGAATTAAAAGAAAAACTAGAAACTAATTCAGCCCTAAGCAACACAAAAAATTAAATAGATACATGTCAAACCCATAAAAGAGAAAATGAACAAATTAATTGAACTAGATCATGAGCACCACAAAAGAGCCATGAACCTTATAATTTATGGTATAAAAGAGAAAAACTATGAGGGCACATTAGAAATAGTAAAATAACAACTAAAAACTAACTCAAAAATTTAAATAGATTATCTAACAGAAGAAAAAAAGGTGAGAAATTTTTCTAAGCATAAACATTGACTAATCCATGTTAAGGTAAGTTGCAATTACTACAAATTAGATATACTTAGTGAAAATATATGTATAAAAGGGTCGGGGATCTTTATAAATGAATATCTTATTCCATAAGACTAAGTTGAACTAAGGAAAGAGGTCCAAAACATAAAGGAGGTGACAAAGGAAGGAAAATGGGCCATCATTAAAAATAGGAAAGCTATTATTACAGATAGAGTCCAAAATAAAAGTGATAAATAGGAATTAGGAACACTCTGCATCCTCTTCTAGAACTGTTGTGGTTTTCCATGTCATAAAGGCCCTATGTTAAGTTGGATCCTGAGTGATATTGATCTTATTTTCTTTGTTGAAACCTGGGAGCAGGAAAAATATAGGGTTCCCCACATACATGGATTCATTCTTTGGCCCACTTGGAACTGGAAATCCTCTCATAGAGGCTTTGGTGGTGTTGTGGATGATTTTGTCACCCTCCTAGAGATAGCCTAGAGTTGCCATAGACCAGTGCCTAGGACATCTTAATATAGCAGGGAGACACGTAATATAGCTTGGGTTGTCAGTCCAAATGCCTTCCTACTATCTCTTGCTTAAACAAGGAAATTAAATTTGAACGGAACCAATCTCTCTCAGAAGCTGACACAAAGATAAGAATAATGTAGGAACATCATGTAAAACTTCAGCATGAAAGCATCAGACAATTAAGAGACCGCTTACTGTAAAGAGGGCCGATTCAAATAATATATCACAGAAATCAGATATCAGGAAATGAGTGTAGTGAGGAAACATAAGAAGATATTAGCTGGCATGAGACTGATACCCAGATACACAACATAACCATATAAGGGCGCACCAATTTACGAATCCTTATATGACAATGGCATTTTAAAAGCACCCTCCTCAAGAAACTAATATAGCAGAAAATATGAAGAGAGTGAACATGAAACAGTATACCATGACTAGGCCTATTTAAAGCGCTTGACTAATTCCAGAAAGGGCATCAACAAGGATGAATCCTTAATGCAAACTAGTGAGCCACTCGCATTCTAGAACATGATACAAGGAGATAATGAGCATGAAAGAGATATTGTATTAACACATGAGAGAAATTACATACTGTGAGATACCAAAGACCAAAATCCTCATTACAGTTATAACCCCTCCTCACTGAGACCCTACGGGCTCTGAAGCTTCATACCGAAATATTACAAAAATGTATACAGAAGTCTTCTCGCTGCACAGTTTGCTGATAGAAATCTGGAACCTCTACAATGTCTTCTTTTTCGGTATTTATAGGAGTGATGGAGAATTCTAGAGAAGGGGGTAGCTGAAACACAATTAATGACTCAATTTGAAAAGAAATGGCGGAAAACATTCGCGCCTACTCTATGAATGACTAACTGTTAATGACTGTACCAGACAACATGTCCATGAAATAAATGCTGGGAGATAAAATCTCCTTATATACAAGATAGGAATAATAAAATATATACAATATGTCGCCCGCGGCTGAGGGAAAATCCGTTGCCGTAAGAGATTTGAAATAATCTACATTTCTGTACTGTACTCTCGCCCCTTGGCTTTGGATTTGAGTCCTGGATCTTTAATGCGGGGCGAATTTATCTAGAGAGTTCTGAGAATCCATATCTATGTTTTCTTTAATGGCGGTCACCTCTCCCACCTACCTTCGGTTTCTTTCTTTAATTTCGCCAGTAGGATATGTCCTTTGGTATGCTCTGGATCTTTGCAACGGAGGCAGCAAGTTAAAGCACCAACTAAGTCATTTTAAAACCTGCAAAACCCGCAAAACATTAGAGAAAATTGACTCGGTGACAGGGAGTGTGGATACGACAGCGGCCATGGAATCGGTGATACAGACTAGGCGAAGTGTTGGGACGATGCAAGGTGACAAGAAACGTATGAAAATAATGGAGAAATAGAGGGTGACGATGCAGAATACAATGGAGTGACAATGAATGAACGAGGCAAAGGTTCATAAAACATGACACATCACCAAAACATATGAATGGTGGAGGAGGAACACGGCGTACACTTGTGAATTACGATGACACGACCACAGGAGGTGGGACCCAAATCGGAAATCGCAATCGGAAAGTGGAGCGGGGAGACCGGGGTGGCACATTTTGGAAGTTTCGATTGCGATTGAGGGCAGGGCTGCGATTGACCCAGGACCGTTCGATCTCAGAACAAGATCAACGACTGCACTTGCATCGGAGGGTAATAAAACAGTGGGCCATGAAATACCACCGGTCTGTTCTGCGCGGGCCCTCCATATAAGTTGATTGCCGCGCCGCTGATTTGAGCCAGATCGGACGGCCAGCATTGCGCCCGATCGTTAAAGCAATATGCACCTTTTCGTTTTGATCTATGATTTTCAGACTCGGGCCATATAGAAGCCAAAGCGGGAGGGAGTCAAGCTCTTAGGGACTCGGCCCGATATATTTAAATTTGGGTCTATAACCATTGTAAAGCAGATTTTCGGGCGGAGATAGTAATAGCAAGCAGGGTCATGAGGTTTTAGGTCACTACAGAGGTAAATATGTACAACAGGTGGTATGGCCTATTATGTTAAAAATATTATTTCTTCCCACATTCGGATTCATAAGATTGACCCCCTTAACCAATACATTTGGATCAAAATTTCATACTTTATCGCTAATAGGATTTTTCTCACAATATTTTATTTTGCTCCTGTAAACACTTCCTCCTATAAAAAAATAAAAACTGGATAAGAATTTCCCCTTAATTACCTTAAAGGAGGATATCCACAGTCCACAGAATGAGGGCAACATCATTTTCTTGTAGACTTCAATGCTAGAACCACTACTAACCAAGGTACTATTTTAAGTAATAAATGTAACCCTAAACCCCTATGGCCTAATGAGGATTGTGACTGAGATCGTAATTTCCAAATAAACTTTGAAGAAATAACCGAGAACCTTTTTGGTACTAAGCTAATCAAGATTTGCAGTTCTCAAGACTTGATTATTTGTAACGGGATTAAGAAGTGGCCTACATTTGGCAAGGCGGCTTGTACTCATGGGCTTGGAAGCAATGTTGTAGTCTATGTGATATCTGACACCCAAGTTCTCAACCGTATTATTAATTTTGACCTCCTAAATGGCCATGAGCCTAATTATAACTACAGACCCCTATTATTAACACTTAACCTTGGTATACACACCAACCACATGAAAAGCAATGGTGAGAGCCAAAGGCACATTCACTTTGAAAAAAGTAAAATGGATCTCTTAATAAAAGAATTAACAAGGAATTTAGGTCTCTTAATGTATAACGATAATATCGATCACATCTACCATAAATTATTACAACCCTCTCCATTACCATTATCAAATTCTCTTATGAGGGGTCCTATAAAAAGAATAATCGAACTTCCAACCCGTATTATGATAATCATTGCAAGATTTTCAGGAAAGAAATTAGGGATGCTCCTAACGAAACTGTAAATATTGAAAAATCTAGTATGTACAAAACTATAATCAAAAGGAAGAAAAGGTAATATATAAATAAGAGGCAAGAGTGTCTTCTTCACCTTTCTAAAGTTGATCCTAGAAAGTTTTGGAAGAATATTCTTATCTATAAAACGAAAGAAGATAACTCGACCCCCTTAAAGAATTGGAATATCTATCTTAAGAATATTTATGACTCCCAGACACCATGGAAAATATTGTAAGAAATCCTATAGAGGAAGGTATATCTTCTTTGGAAGATGATGAGTTCATAATTAAAAAGCTTGCTAATAGGAAAGCTATAAATATTGGAAGGTTATCAAGATAAAACTTTCAAAATGAATAGGTCTATCCTCATCCCTTCACATACACAAACTCCTCAATTTGGTTGTGAAACATGGATTCCTGAATCCTTTGACACAAATCCTTATTGTGTCTATCTTTAAAAGTGGGGATAAAAATGTTCCCTCTAACTATAGGACTATTATGATTAGTCACATTTTAGCCAAATTGTATGGGCTCATTTTGGAAAACAAGTTTAGCATTTGGCTTAAAACTCATGGTAAAATAAATAAAGGGCAAGTTGGTTTTAGGAGACATCACTCAGATTTTTACCACCTTTTCACTCTTAGTACCATTATTGAGGAGTGTCGCAATAGTAGAATTGATCTCTTCTCTTGTTTTTTTTACTTTAGAAATTTTTTTGACATTATCACTTGGGAGAGGTTATAGAAAAGGCTCAAAGATATAATGGTTCCGCTTGAGATAAGAGTTGTTGTAACTAGGTTATAAGAGAATGTTATTACTAAGCATAAGACCACTAAGAGTTGGTCTAAAGATATTAAATGCAATATCAGAGTTAAGCAAGGGTGTCCCCTATCCCCTACCCTTTTTGTCATTTACATTGTTAAGCTAGAAGAATGTCTAAACGTAACAGAATGTAATGGACAATAGCTCACTATAGTGCCATTTCTCTTCTCTTTTATGTTGATGATATCATTCTTCTTTCCAAAATCCCTAATGATCTCAACAAGAAGCTTAGAATCCTCCATGATTACTTCTTCAAGATTGGTACAATTGTTAATACTGAAAATACTAAAGTCATGATAATTAAATCTAAAAGGAACAATTATGATAATTTCATATATGACAACGATTAGTTGGAGAATGTTTCCTCATACAAATATTCAGGTATTGACGTTAATCATCAGCTCAACTCGAACTACATCATTGAGAAAAGGATTATAGGAGGTTGGAAAGCTTATTATGAGCTTGAAAACAATTGTAACTCGACTGATATTTGATTTCTTAGTATAAAAAAATTCCGTCTTCGATACTCTCATCACCCTTGTTATTTTATATGGGCATGAGATTTGGGGCTGCAATATATCTAAGGAATCATGGAGAAATATTGAGATGATCCAAAATAAATTTATAACCTAAAACCTTAGGATTAAAGGAAATACTCCCTACCATATTCTCTTGGTTAAAAATAGCATCTCCCCCATTGAAAGCATGGTTTTGTTTAGCTATTTGATGTACAAGAAGAATTTGTACAACATGGATTCCAAGAGGCTCTGCAAAATTGCTTCCAACTCTAGTCAAAATCCCCACCTCCAGCTTAAGCAAGTCTGGCACAAAGATGCCCAGTCCTAGCTTAGTCATTAGGGGATAAAAGAGGAGATCATATTGATGAATAAGGATTAAATTAAAAGCACCATTACTTCCAAATTTAAGGATAAGTTTTGGGATGATAAGGAGTTAGAGGGGAAAGGGAAGCTAATATATAATAAGGAGGTGATCAATCCCACTCTTTCTAACCAAAATTTTATTTCTATTTTGACAAATGCTAAGAATAAAATCAATATTGCAAAGATAAGAATTATTTCTCATGATCCTTAGAGGGAAACTGAGCATTGTTATATTCCCAATACAACTTGGAACAAAAGAATTTCCCCCCTTTGCGATACTAACAGAGTTGAAGATGAAAAATATTTTTTCATGGAGTGCTCAATCCTTGCTCACATCTAATCTGCTTTTCAAAACATTTGCCACATTACCAACCTTTTTGACTTTTTAACTCAACAAAACTATAATGACCTTAGAGTGTTCCTCTCGCTTCTTTTTTATTGTAGAAATCAAATATTAGAGAGCCTCAGTTAACAACTTCCCTTCTTAAGGTACAATAAACCATATTAGTCTTTGTAGATGTTAACCATCATCATAATCATCATCAATATTATTAAATAATATTTTTATTTTTTTATTTATTTTTGTATTAATACAATTAATTTTTTAATAATTTCCTTTTTATAAATTTTAATAATTTACATTAAAAATTAAGCTTATTTACTTTATATTTCAGTTTTATTTTAGTTTTTTCCCTTTCTTAAAATTACTCTTTAATTTTATCTTAACAAATATTATTTCTTTCTTAATAAATAATAATAAATAATTATGATATATATTTTTTAGTTTTCTAACATTATATTTAATAACCCAATGATTCCCATTAATCAATAATATTATTAAATAATGTACATTTAATGCCTTGTTAATTATTTATCTTGTGCTTAAAGATTTAAATTTTTATTTTATGTTAATATTAGCCATCTTTCACTTATTTTAACTCTTTGCATTTCTACTCCTCTATTTACATGTGACAATTATTATAAAATAAATTAGAGAGAAAATATTTCTCTTTTTTTTGTCTTTCCTTTTTTAATCTCCATACACCCTTACAAAATGTTTCATACTCAGTAAAATTTTAATAAAAAATGGAGAGGTTTCTTCTTTAATAATATTAATATTAATTTAAATTTTATATATATATTATTAAAAGTAAAATTTTTCAGATGAAACTATGCTTAGGATGATTAATTTTGTTCAAATTTTTAGGTGTGCACTCCACCCACAGTCAGGGACTTTGAGAATTGAAATATTACAAACAAGAATTGTGTATTCTTTAAAAGAGGCATCTAAAATTAGTGGTTAAAGAATAATATTAAAATAATGGAAGTAAGTGTTAAAGAATAATAATAATAATAAATTATATAATTAGTTGTTAAGAGAAAGGGTTAATTCTAGATAAAATAAAATAAAATATATAAAAAACCATTAAGAGAAAGGGTCAAGTTAAAAGATTTAAATAAAGAAATGATTAATAAAATTAAATTAGATAAATGGGATGGGATCGGAGGAGAGAGTAAAATTAGAGAATATTGATAAAATTGTAAGGATAAATAATCTAAAAAATACTTTGGATTAGAAAACAATATGATTTTATTTTTTAATCAAAAGAATTTATTATAACATAAGGGTATTAAATATATGGATGAAAAAGTAATATTATTAAATATAAGGATTCAAAAATCTAATGAGTCAGATGGTGGTGTTGTCACTACTATAACACCCTCCAAAATTCTGGCCCTCAAAAATTTTGGCCTACATCCAAATTTCAGAGCCTACTTGTACTTTGCATGTTTTCGTCGCAAGCATTAAGAATTATTGCACATGTTTTCTCTAAGTGTCTTCATCCCATTTGCAAGAAAATCAAAGTGTCATATTTTAGCATGTGGAGTGTCGCATAATGCACAAAACCTAGTTTTGGTGGTGTCTATGGGTAACCTTTGTGTAAATGAGTTGGTCTTACAATGTAAACATGTATTGAACTCATTTAAAAAGTTTCAAGCACTGTCGCACAAGTGTCCTCACTGTCGTCGAAAGTGTATCTTACCTCTATCTCAGAGGCTCACTTCCTTTTCCCTCTACATTAGAAGAACCTTGATGCACTTGCAACTAAACATTCACCAAGCACACTTAATTGATTTTCGAAGGCACATATGTTATTATCTCTCTTGATGACAACTAAAGCCAAGGAAAATACCGAAGTATATGAAAATCAAGCCATATTCCGGATGGGGCTCTTATACCAAACGGTGTGAGGTCATATTGGGAATGCATATCAGGGATACCCCTTTGAATTTTGGTAGGTCCAGCACCGTCAACATTTTTGGCGTTAGAAGGAGGGAAGCAAGCTTTTAATGGTTGATAACTCCACTCACCCAAAACATACTTCCTTTGGACAAGAAAACAACATTCCGAGCACATCTTTGAATCATATTACTGAAAAAACGGATCTTCTCATCTTGACCCTGAACAAAGTTTTGAAGTTTGTTACAAGCACATCTGGGAAATTTGATCCATAACCCGTAAGTTTGCAAAGGTTATCATATTGATTCCCAGAGCACATAATCTTCCTTAATTTATGAAGAAGAAAGAAACAACTGTTACTAGGATAGTGGTTTCTAATTTGGAAGATTTGGTTTTTGCTACCCTTGAAGAGTTAGAAGATTCTATAGAAAAAAAAAGAAAACCCAAATCATCCTCCATCTTACAACGAGGGGGACATGGACAATGGTGTTCTCTCAGACGACACTTTCCACGGTTTAGGTGGTCACGGAGAAGATTCCTAAGATTATTAATAAGAGGAGGAGTATAGAGATGAGAACATGCTTGGAAAAGATCTACATTGGATGAGTCAGTTGCCACTTTCCCTTCCATTTATTTTACATAAGATGATAAAACACACATAAAAATTGCTAACGAAATATGACCCTGGAAAGGTGATCAAAGCATAATACCATCTGAATGAATTTTACCTTCACCTTCAGACACTCGAGGTACCTTATGATGATGTTGCATGTAGATTTTTTCCTTGAAATTTAGATGGTAGAGCACTTGCTTGGCATCATAGTCTTCCCGCAATTTCAATTCAGATTTTGATGGGGTTTAAAAAGTTGTTCCTTGAAAATTTCATTAATGGCAAAACTCCAACCATGTTATTAAAGGAACTAGGGAATCTGAAGATGGGAGAAAAAGAAAAGGTCAAGGATTTTAATTAGAGGTTCAATCGGGTATTGAGCCAATTTCCTCCAAATACGACACCTCACGACTCCATCACAATCGATTACTAGACTTATGCCTTACTGAAAAGCATTTCATAGTTTGTAAAGAGAGTTTTCAAAGAAACTTTGGCACAAAATTTTTAAGAAGCCATCATAGTTGAAAAGGACTTGTGTGAAATTGGATTCATTGTCAATGATGAATTATCTAAATACTCCAAGGAGACTAGAAAAATGTCTCAAGCCTCCTCAAACAAGGCCAAGGATAAAGAAGATACTGATGTGGAAAGCTTGATTAATACCATCAAGTATTTGTCCAATGAGTTGGCAGAGTTAAAACAAAGGAGAAGTGAGACCATTGTCAGCAACAAGCCCCCAAAGTTCAAATTCCTAAGAAGGGCTAACAACAACAACAACAAGAGTAGTAATCATTCGGCTAAGTCTACACCAAACTTGAATGTCGTGTTGAATGTTGAAAGCATGGCCATGGACCAATACTATTATTTTCATCAAGAATATATTTCAAAAAATACATGCCCACAGTGGAATCACAACATGAACTCTCTGGTTGTGCACATCATTTCCACGGTACTTTTAGATGAACAAATTGAGGGGATGGAAGAAAAGGAAGAATATTTTGTTGCTGAAGATACTATGGGTATAAGTAACATAGTGAATACTTTCAATTTTTTGTTCACTACTGAGAATAATAATGTCAAATAACAACCACTGAGTGAGGCCCTAGCTAAAAAAAAAGTAGTCGATACAAGTTGAGGAACCAAGGACATGTTATTGAACAAGTGTCAATGAGGAAAAATTGAAGGAATACTTGTTAAGAAAAAATAAATCACCTTCCAACTCGATTTAGAACACTCAAGACAAGTCTGAAAAAGTTGCGACCGCAAAGAACACTTCTGCCAACAGTAAAATCAATTCTACCAGTCTGGAAGTGTCAAACAGAGCTACTTCTCTAGACACTTTGGCAATGCCTACTGCACTATATTATAATATAGTGGAATAAATAATGAAATCTCACACAAATATTTTGATCTTCGAGCTTACAAGGATAGCCATCAAGTGGGAACTGCTTGTTCGCATCCTTGACCAACCTTCATGAGATGATAATGTTTCTTCTTCACAGAAGGGATATGGTAAGTCTTTTGGTCCCCTGGAATCAGTAGTCAATGCATTGAAATTAGAAGCTAACACTCTTTTCCCTTAGTTTTTATTGACTTTCGAAATTTTCAATTACAATGTTCACAATTGTCTAGTTGACTTTGGTGTATCTGTAAACATAATGCCATTATCTGTTGCCAAGAAATAAATGCTAAACGCAATAAGACCAATGCACAAACCATTCATCTAGACAGGTCTCTTGTCCAGGTTATTGGTGAACTCATAAATCTTCTTATTTTCATATCATCTGATCAGTCAGTTCACTAGTGGATAAGCATAGTAGTTATGGACATCCCGGAAACCTACCATGTATTTCTAAGTAAAGACTAGTCTACCAAACTATAAGGGTATTTTACTACCAATTGGTTGAATTCATGGCTTCCATACAAGGGCGGGAATAACCAAATCTGCGTTGAATCAGAACCTTACACGAAACACATTGTCACACCCTTCGAGAGGAAAAAATAAGCTTTTTTCTTTCAAAAATTTAATTTTTGGAAATTTCTTTTTTGAGACTGAACTTGGGTGCTACCTTACTCAACCTTCCCTAGTCCATCCAGACATACAGTTGGAACTCCTTCCTAGTCCAACTAGTGTAAATATGGGAGTCTTCACCACTATAATAGGGAGTTGTCACCATTACATGGGAATTGTTGCCACTATAACACAGATTTTCTACCATTAAAATAGAGGAGTTTACTAGGTTCAACAAGGATCGGCTACAACTGAGTTGCGATAATTCACAACTTTAACTAATAAAAAACAATGTGAAGCTACCATGTGTTTGCATCCATATTTACAAAAATTCAAGTTGGTTACATGGAAAAATATTTTTTTTAATTTTAATTTTTAAAATTATTTTATTTTTTTCCACAAGGTCTTGGATAGATGGTGATCACGTGCTATGTTAAGGCACTCCTTGATGTGAAGTAACTGGTTCAATTCCCCGATCTAGGTGATATATTGGACATGATGAAGATGTAGTCCTACCCAAGCTTACAATATATATATATATATATATATATATATATATATATATATATATATATATATATATATATATATATATATATATATATATATATATATATATATATATATATTATTTTTATTGTGATTTGTTATAATATAATAATTTATTAAATTAATTTTTTATGTTGTCTCTCATAATTATTTTCATTAGTCTATTATATATTATAGTAGAGTAGGGTTTTGGTGATTTTTATGTTTTATCTCACTACCTCCATCCTCTCTCACTCACATACACATAAATTTATCAATGTCAAGATAAGGTTTCATTGCTTAAATCAATAAGTAAAAAATAAATTCATGAGCACCAATGTGAGGTGTGAATGTGTATATCAATAAATGTCAATGTAGTTAATACCTACAACTTACAAATTCTATTTAATTTTAAACAAATAAATTTTAAACACACTTAAAATAATTTTATCATTAGATTAATTCATTCAGGCTTAAAATTTGAAGCATGTAAAAACACATATTTTAATAAAAATACAATACTCTATTTCAGAAACAAGCTATAGGCTAGTTGCTGCCATTACAGGGAAGTTGCCACAATTGTAATAGAGAAACACAGAAGTTATTACTACTGAAGAGGGAGTTGAAGCCATTAGAAAAAAGGATTTTCCTAATTTCAACAATGATCACCTACAATTGAGCTATTGTTTGCACATCCATAGTTATACAAAGCTTCAAGTTGGTTACATGGAAAAATTAATTTTTAAAATTTACATTCATTAATGTGAGTGTATCTGAGTGAGAGGATGCGGATAATTAGAGTAAACAAAAATCTAAACCTACTCTACTTCTCATATATATATATATATATATATATATATATATATATATATATATATATATGAAAGTGTAGAATGAAGATAATTATTAGAGAAAACATTAAAAATAATTAAATAAGTTTCTATATAATTTTTTAACAAATCACAATTTAAAAAAACAAAAAAATTAAGAAAAAAAAAAAAGGAAAATTTATTTAAATTAATTTTACTATGTAACCAATTTTTGTATAAATATGGATACACATAAAAAGTAGCTTCACATAGTATTTTATTAGCTAAAGTTTCCAATTGATGCAACTTAGCTATAGGTGATAGTTTTTGAAACTAGGAAACTCCCTTGTTCTAATTGCTACAACTACATGTTATAGTGGTGGCAACTCCCCTATTTCTTTATCATTGTTGCCACAACTCTCCTATATCTTGTTGCTAAAATAGAGTATCGTATTTATTAAAATTTGTGTTTTTACATGCTCCAAATTGTATTTCTAGATTGAATTAATATAATGATAAAATATGTTTTTCATTTTTAATAGTTATTTGTTTAAAATTAGATATAATTCGTAAGTTGTAGATACTAACTGCATTGGTAGCTATTTATTTACATATTGGAACCTCATGTTAACACTAATAAATCACTCACATACACATAAAAATTAATAACTACGAAAGTAGCCTAGTACCTACAATTTACAAATCCTATCTAAAAACACAAATTTTAATAAAAATGCAATGCTCTATTTCAGCAACAAGCTACATGCAAGTTGTCACCACTACAAGGAAGTTGTCACAATTATAACAAGAAACATGGGAGTTGCCGCAACTGTAAGAGGAATTTGTTGCCATTAGAACATGGAAGTTTCCTAGTTTCAACAATCATAACCTACGCTGCCATTAGAAAACAACCATAACCTACAATTGAGTTACAAAAATTGATAACTTTAGCTCACTACTTAGTCTGTAAATCTATATTTACACAAAAATTCAAGTTGATTACATGAGATAATTAATTTTTAAATTTTAATTCTTTTTTTAATTGTGATTTTTTAAAATGATATAAGAATTTATAATTATTTTTAATATTTTCTACATTAAAAATAATTAAATTAATTCTTATATCATTTTTTAACAAATCAAAATTAAAAAAAAAAAAAAAAAAAATTGAAAATTAATTTTGTCATGTAATCAACTTGAAGTATTGTATAAATATGTATTTACAAACAAATTAGTCAACTAAAGTTGTCAATTATCCCAACTCAATTATAGGTGATGGTTATCCAAACTAGGAAACTCCCATGTTATAATGACCATAACTCCCTATTACAGTGGTGGTTGTCTAAACTATTAAACTCCCTTGTTCTAATGGCGAAAAATCCCTTTTACAATGGTGGAAACTCCCATGTTTCCCTATGATAACTCCCTTTTACAGTGGTGGAAACTCCCATGTTTTACTATTATAGTTGCGGCTCTCTTGTTTCTCTATTATAGTTGTGGCAACTCCCTTATAGTGGTGACAACTCCCCTGTTTCCCTATTATAGTTGCAAAAACTCCCTTGTAGTGGTGGAAAATTGCATGTAGCTTGTTGTTG
This sequence comes from Pinus albicaulis, assembly GCA_034641835.2. Classification (NCBI taxonomy): domain Eukaryota; kingdom Viridiplantae; phylum Streptophyta; class Pinopsida; order Pinales; family Pinaceae; genus Pinus; species Pinus albicaulis. The sequence continues at coordinate 83,891,452 of CM076574.1, read as the reverse complement.
AAATAGAGTATTGTATTTTTATTGAAATTTGTGTTTTTACATGCCCCAAATTGTATTTCCAAATTGAATACATTTCTGATAAAAATATGTTTTTCATTACTAAAATTTATGTTTTTAATTTTCAAAATTTATTTGATTAAAAATAGATATAATTTGGAAATTTTAGGTAATAATTGCATTGGTAGTTATTAATTTACAAATTTGCACCTCACATTGACACTGAAAAATTTATGTGTATGTGAGTGATTTATTAGTTTTAACATGAGGTGCAAATGTATAAATAAATAACTACCAATGCACTTAGAGTACCTACAACCTACAAATTATGTCTAATTTTAAACAAATAACTTTTAAAAATTAAAAAAAATATTTAATCATTAGATTAGTTCAATTTTGAAATAAAATTTGGAGCATGTAAAAACACGGATTTCAATAAAAATAGGATACTCTATTTCAACAATGTTCTACAAGAGAGTTTCCACCATTACAAGGGAGTTGTCGTAACAGTAATAGAGAAACAAGGGAGTTTCCACCACTGTGGCAAAGGAGGAAATTGTCCTTATTAGAAAAAGGGAGTTTCCTATTTTCAACAACTATCACCTATAGTTGAGTTCCATTAATTGACAACTTTAGCTAATAAAACACTATGTGACGCTAGTTTGTCTATGCATCCATATTTATACAAAACTTCAAATTGGTTATATGGAAAAATTAATTTTTTATTTTTATTTTTATTTTTTTTACTTATTTATAATCTTTTCTCTAGTAATTTTCTTCATTCTACACTTTCATTCATATATATATATATATATATATATATATATATATATATATATATATATATATATATATATGAGCAACATAGTAAGTTTGAGGCATTTTTATGTTTTTTCTAATATTTCCCACTATCTCCATCATCTCTCACTCAATACACTTAGTGTCAGGGTGATGGCACCTCCCACTCACACTAATGAATATAATTGTATGTAAGTAAGAGAGGATAAAGGTAGTGAAAAATATTGGAAAAAAAACATAAAAACTCCTTCGAACCTACTCTATTTCTCTTTCATATAAATATATGAGAATCACACGAAGAGAATTATTAGAAAATACATTAAAAATAATTAAATAAATTCTTGTAACAAATATAATTTGTAAGTTATAAGTACTAACTACATTGACAGTTTTTTATTTACACATTGGTACTCATGAATTTTTTTTTTACTTATTGATTTAAGGAAATGACACCTACTCTACTATAATATATAATAGACGAATGAAGATAATTATTAGAGACAGCATAAAAATAAAAATAAAAAGTAATTAAATAAATTATTATATCATTTTTAAAAAATCACAATTTAAAAAAAAAAAAATTAATTTATAAAATTCAAAATTCAAAATTAATTTTTTCATGTAATCAACTTTACTATAATATATAATAGATGAATGAAGATAATTATTAGAGACAACATAAAAATAAAAATAAAAAGTAATTAAATAAATTATTATATCATTTTTTTAAATTCACAATTTAAAAAAAATAAAATTAATTTATAAAATTCAAAATTTTAAATTATTTTTTCCATGTAATCAACTTGAATTTTTGCATAAATATGGATGGAGAAACATAGTAACTTTACATTGTGTTTTATTAGAAGTTGTGAATTGATGTAACTTAGTTGTAAGTCATTGTTGAACCTAGGAAACTCCCCTATTGTAATGGGCGCAACTCCTTGTTATAGGGCGGAAACTCCTATGTAATGATGGAAACTCTCTATTATAGTGACAGAAACTCCCACATTTACCCATTATAATTGCATAAAATCCCATTTACTTGTGGCAACTAGTGTGCAGCGTGTAGTGTGTTATAGAAAGTGAGTATTGTTTTTTTATTATTATTATTTACATGTTACAAAATTTATGTGTTTTTTTAAATTGAGATAACATGAAGTGGAGTAAAGCTATGTTTATGCAACAAGAATAGGTACAAGAGAGTGCTTCAAGTCCATATACATCTCCCTACAAGTCAAGCACCCACAAAATATAGTAAAAAAAAAATTGTAGTGGATATCAATCATATGAAAATGCCACTAAGGAAGAAAGAAAGTTTAAGAAAAGTATGATTTCAGGTTACAAATCCTTAGTTTAAATAAATCAACATTTTAGTCTTAATATTAAAAAAAATGTATAATGTGTAAGAAATAATTAAGTTCAGTAAATTTCATGGATAATTTTTATTTTTTTTTAAATTAATAAATTTCAATAAACAACAAAGTAGTCATGTACGAATAAGCAGTAACAAACAATTCCAAGTGATAAACAAGTCAAGCACCAACAAAATATAGGAGAAAATTTCAACAAAGTATAGGATAAAATTTGTAGTGGATATCAATTATATGAAAATGCCACTAAGGAAAAAAAGATTGATTGTTTAAGAGAAGTATGCATTAGACTATAAAACCCTGGTTCAAATAAGTCAATATTTCAACCTTAATATTAGAATAGAATATCAGGGTATAATCCAATTTTTTATTATCACCACACAATAATGTGTAAGTTGGCTAAGTTTAGGGACAAAATCGTTTGATAAAATATTTTTTATTATCACCACACAACCATGTGTAAGTTGGCTAAGTTTAGAGACAAAATGGTTTTGATAAAATATAAAGTAACATATATTAGAACTCAGAATGATTGATTGAATTACATTAAAAAAATGACTATAAAAATATAAATTATAGGTTTAAATTTAAGTAAAAAAAACCAGTTAGATAAAATATTTGAAAATGTTTTACAGATTGAGGAGGTTCAAGAAAAAATGAAGTCAAGAGCACAATGTAAACCAAAAATCTATGTAAGAAATAGTAAAGTTTAGTAAATTTCATGGATAATTTTTTATTTTTTTAAAACTTAGTAATTTCATGTGAACATTTTTACAAACCTAGAAATTTATGTGAGACACCATAAAACTTGCTAAATTTCATGGATAATTTTTGAATTTTTTTAAAGATTAGTAAATTTCATGGGGGCATTTTCATAGTACACACAAATATGAATTTTTGTAAAAGAAAATAATACCATGATTGATACAAAACTAGAAACAATTATCATAATTCATTCCTAAAATGTTGTTTGTGGTTTTAACTTGGATGATACTATAATGTGATTTCCTCCCTAGACTCCCCAACTGAAACTCAACCACAGTGTCCTCACTCAATGAAGCATTCAACAAGATTCTCTCCCATCTAGATATTATTTTGTTTCAAAAAATTTGTGCGCCATTGTTGAGTTTTAAATTTTGGATGTGGAGGTGGCATTAAATGTGTTAGCTAGAACTGGATGGTGGTAGTACATGAGATAGAAAATGGGAGCCAAACAATTTTGATCTAATGGAACAATTTTGGTAGAGCAAGTGAGCCACTACTCTAAATGGAATCCTGTAATTTCTATGGTGAGCAGGTGACCAATTTCTATGGTTGGAGTTCACTAAATTTTGGTGTACACACCTAAAATTAATTTCGAAGTTTTAACTGCAAATCAGTGCTAATGTACAAATAACCGCACTGGTGCATTTTAGTTACTACGCACTGGTGTGTTTCTATTAAGTGACGCACCAGAGACGAATAAACGCAAATAAAAATAGCACAAATCTATTTTCCTTAAGTGAAAAAAAATAAGTAAATTGAAAAATGGGCGATAAAATAATTTTGAAAATATAATTTCATAAAACAATTCTTTAGATACTAACCACTTTTCATTATTTCACTATTTTTACAAAAAAATTCCACCAAAGATTTGCAGGAGACATACTTGGAGCAAGAGAGAATGAGAGCACTATGGAGCAGCAAAATACGTTCGAACAGAAGTATTCAGACAATCAGACTTCCAAACCTCTGGTGATTCAAACCCTTTAGCATAGAATTTCAAACGATCTCGTGATTACATTTGATTATTTTTTTTACTTTTTCTGCAGTTTTGTTTTTTATTTTCAGAAACAAAAATAAATAAATAAATAATCCTTTTTTACCCTAAACCCTTCATTCTTTTTGTTTCTGCTCTTTCTTCTCCCTGTTTCTGTGATTTCAGAATTAGGGATTTTCATTTTAGATTGACATCCAACCCACGAAACGACTTGAATAGTCGGATCCCAATCCATGTCGGCCCTTGCGTGAATTTTTGAAAAAAAAGGGTTTTTTTTATCAGTGTGCCCTGAGTAACCTAGCGCATCAGTGCTCTGTATTATCCTAGCACACCATGCAAGTACTATGTAATAAAAAAAATAAAAACAATTTTTTTAATCAGTGCGCCATATCTAAAATAGAGCATCGGTGCACTAGGTTATGAGGGGCGCATCGATAACGAGCTATTTCATTAAGGCGCATAGTGAACGTGTTGTTTCACAAAAAATTATGTTATTTTGTTAATCGGTGCACCATGTAACATATAACGCACTGCACTGGGTCTCCTAGTTGAAAGAGAGCACTGTATGGTCGTCTCTTATTTTCACAGGGCGTTTATGCTACAAAAACTAACATTGGACGATTTTTATTATTTTCTTTGTGTTAATTAGTGCGGTGGTTAACATGTAAAGCACCAGTGCTCCTTGTTGACATAAAGCATCGTATTGTCTAATATATTGTTTGTGCGAGATGTTTATAATACCCCCACGCACTGACGTCGGTGCATACATCATTAAAGGCACATCGGTTTCTTGAGATTTCTTTTTTATCTGAAAATTTGACAATTTATTTATAAATATACGTCGGTGCGTACATCATTAAAGGCACACCGGTTTCTTGAGATCTCTTTTTTATTTGAAAAGTTGCAATTTATTTATAAATATATTAATGAATGATATGGTACAAGTTTCATATTGATAAATAAATTACTGACAAGAGATCAAGAAACAAAAATATTGGTAACACATCAAGAAAAGAAAAAAAAGCAAGTTCTTTGTAAATTCTTTACAAAAAATATTATTTTTGAACTATATGTAAGTTTAACTAATATGTATTGTTTACTATGTATCATGCAGAGCCACAAAATGACGAAGCTTGATAAGATTATTTATTATCTAGGACCATAAGAGTGTAAAATCTTGATGGAAAAATTGCAAAAGGATGAATCAGGTGAATGAAAAAATACTATCGATCCAATATGAGTTTCTTTTTTTAATTTTCATTAATAATATACTTAAAATTATTAGATAAAATGTGTCAAACAGAGTATTAATTCACATCTATATAGTGTTCTACAGGGACCAACAACTCAGAAAATGAATTTTGTTCTAAGAAAAGAAAAAAATAGAACATGCAAATGAAAATGAATGTCTCCTTAGCTCATCTGGAGTGGTGTTCGAGGTTAACGAAAGGGGGAAAAGCTTTTACAAAAGTTTGAGGGATCTAGTGGAACGAATGTATAGACGTCCTTTCCACTTACAATACAAAAATTAATCCAATGATTCCAAGAACCAAATTTAATCTAAACTACAGGAAGAGTTTCCAGAGAATTGGTCAATGAGACATGTTAGAATTTTAATAGCAAAAACATACAAAAAAAAAAGAATGAATTAATTGTGGTATTTGTAAGCATCTATCGATCTTGTTTTACTTAGCTCCATCTATAATTAATAGAACAAAAAAAACTTTTATATTAAATATATGATTTGTTATTGGGTATAAAACTTGCAGGAAACAAAGTATGGAACTGCGCCAACAAATGAAGTTTTGAAAGATGGCATGGTACATGGTTTTGAAAGAATGTGTATAGTTTATGAGTCAATTGTTGCTATGGTACGTCATTTATTTTCGATTTGCATTGATGTAATATATTATTTAATATTTCAATTTTAATTATTCTCACCAATCTATATACACTCATTACAGTTTATTTTTATGTTTTTAGATGGAAGGCGAAGAAGAAGAAAAAAATCAACACCATGAACAAAAAATTCCTGAAATCAACCCAAGTCATGGAAGTAGCTCTAACAGTGACAACAGTGAAAATGAAGAATGATGATCACTATGTTTGGATATCAAAGCAAGGCATTGTATTTTTTGAAATATTTGTCTATGAAATCAAACATTTTGTTTAATGTAATGGACATAGTGTCCCAATTGAAAGACAAAGGGATACCAATAACTGTCCCATTTTGTATGACACATACTGTCTTATTTATGTGTGTGTGTTTTAATTTATTCTATTGTGTTCTCCATTTTCGTTCTCAAATGCACTAATAAAAAATTAGTTCATATCAATATTGTTATAAGATATATATGTGCCGACTTTTGATGAATAATGAATTTTAAAAAATCACAATAATTATGATATGATATAACAAATTAATCCAAACATCACATTCAAATGCATTAATAAAAATTTAATTAATATGAATATTGTTATAAGATGTGTCGACTTTTTATGAATAATGAATTTAGAAAAATCACAATAATTTCACCGTCACAAGTCGATGTTTCTAAAAATACAAAATGAACACCAGTGCGTCTTAGTTACGGTACACCAGTGAGTTTATATGCTGCAACACATCAGTGTGTTTCTACGACCTATGGGCATCGCACAAATACCAAAACCAATTAAAAATCTCATTGTGTTTGTGCGATACTATGCATCGGTGCTTTTATGTGAGACTATGCACTGGTGCATTTTTACAACGTATGGGCACCACACAAATACCAATACCAATTATAAATATCTGTGCATTTTTCTGATATGGCACACAGGTGGGTTTGTATAAGTATATGTATTGGTTTTTTGAGACGACCTATGGGCATCGCACAAATCCTAAGACCACTTAGAACGGCCTCGTGCATTGTATCACCAACACTGCGCCCAATGCAGTTTTATACCTTGACGGCCCGGTGCATGCACATTCGACTGCCCTGGGGCCACTGACTAGATGACACACACCGGTGCATTGGAACCTTAGTAGTGCACCATGAAAAAAACATCCATAATAACCTTTGGCTGCCTATTTTTTTTATTTGTGTTGAATTTCCATTAAAAGATCCACCAAAACCTCCGTAACCATAAACGAATTTGTAGAAAATGTTTTTTTGAAAATTTTGGCCAATTTTATAACACTAAAAGCCTCCTTTATAACCTCCGCTAGAGAGTCTTTTTCTTGTAGTGGAGGTGCTAGGTTGGTGCATGAATTCACCTACAGGTTGGAGCCTGTGAACACTTCAAGGTGGTAGGTCGGTCTAGGATGTCGAGGCATCCATTTAATTAACTATTGAAGAAACCAAGGCTTTGGGGCTTCCTTCCAGTGGGAGTTGAAGAAGAATTATTTTCTAGAATTCTAGGAAGTTGTACCTTTCATTTCAGTTGGGGCTAAATATTAAAGAATTTATTAAATAAGTGTTTGGTGGTTTTTGACCCGAAGGGGGTTTTCCACCTAAAATTAATGTGCCTATTATGTTATATTTTTTACTATTGTTACTGGATAAACATCAAGAATAATTCAATATTAACTAATACTCTGAAAATATTTAAAAGTGATAATTGATAATAAATATTGATTCATCGTCCCCCCCCCCCCAGTATTTCCAAAAATTGGTATCATAGCTGGGTTCCATCAATATTCGTCTAACAACTAGAAGGAGATCATGGAGTATACTAAGAATAGAGTTCCTCTGTTCAACGGAAATAACTAGACACTTTGGAGTGGAAGAATGCAGGTCATTTGCTACTGCAAGGATACGAGTATGGAAAATAATTGAAAAAGGATTTAGAGGGATCCAGGATGAACAAGGTAAGAAAAATATGGTATATGATGCAAAGGCTAAAGATATCATTATCAGTGGTCTTATCGAATCTATCTATATTAAGGTACTAAGTTGCAAAACTTCTAAAGAAGTATGGGGAAAGCTTGAGAATATATATGCAGGTGACTCAAATGTGAAATAAGAAAATATTCAAATTTACAGGGAAAATTTTGAGCAACGCAAAATGAAATATGATGAAAATATTAATGCATTATTATATCATGTTGATGAAATAAAAAATGCATTGGAAGGTTTGGGATAACCTCCCAACACGAAAATTGTTGTCCGAAAGATCCTTGGAACCTTGCCGACAATATTCAACCTAAAGGTATCTGTCTTGGAATATAGTTTGAATCTAGCCAATCTCATCAAAGATGAATTTCATGGAGTTCTTACAGCATATTAAATGAGGATTGAAGAAGCGGATGACACGTCTCACCTAGAAACAACATTCTCTGCATCCAAGAAAACTAGTACGGACAAGCATACTCCGAAAGTGAAAACTTGTAGTTGTAAGGAAGAAGATGAAGGATAATTTTTAGATAAATAATTTTCCTACTTCACGCAAAAATTGAGAACAGGTATAGTGAAATTCAAAGGTAAACTTCCATTGATATATTTCGATTGTGGTGAGGTTGGCCATTTTTCAGCCAAGTGTCCTCACAAAAATGAGACTGTATGAAAGGAAAGAAAGGTTTGAGGAAGTTAAACAAGCAAGGCAAGAAGAAATGGTTTAAGAAGAGTTTCTTCTCCAAAGCAGATAGCTCCTCATCTAATGAAGACAATGATAACGAAGAATAAATCAATGGAAGAGTATTTTTTATGGCCCAGCATAGTAAGAAAGAAGCATATGATGACGAAGAAGAGGTGACCGAGGTTGAATTTCAAAACGAAGTGATCATGGTTATCAAAGAGCTCAAGGTCGAGAAGAAGCATGCCAACACTCTTAAAGATGAATTAAGTATAGAAAGCAAACATGTCCTAAATCTTAAAATCAAGGTTCAAGAATACAAACGAGTTGAAGAATCGCTCAAGGAAGAATTAAAGGAAAGAAACAAGGAAATAGAATAATTGGAAGCTAAAATAGTTTCTCTACGAAAGCAAGTAAAAAATGGAAAAAATATTCAAAACTATGTACCAACAGCTCCAAGGCATTGGAAGAAATCATCAAAAATCAACGATCAAACAATGACAAGACTGGTCTTGGTTACAAAGAAAAATTTGAAAAGGAGCCAAGTCCTTCAATGATAAAAAAAGAAGATGGATATGAAAAATATAACAAGCAGGTAGACCTCCCATCCAACTCAAGAAATCAGGACTCACAAGAAGAACCATGGAAGGCAATTCCTCGTTGAAGATTTCCTCCTAGGTATCAACCTATACAATATGGTCATTGTTATTCATGTGGAAGGTTTGGACATAGAGCTATAGAATGTCACATGTATGTTTGGAATAAATACAGTTTTGGGAGATATTTCAGAAAGGGGTATTCTAGAACTCAATAGAATATTAACAGATTTGATCATTTGAGAGATGATGTCAAATGTTATAAATGTAACAATTTTGGGCACCTAGCTAAAGATTATAGACATGGAAGTTATTCAAAGTGATTCTCGCAAAATCAGAATGAAAAAATATGGAAAAAGAAGACTGAAAAATCTGTGATCGTTCTCAAGGCTCAAAGCAACAAAAAGGTTTGGTATGTTGATAATGGTTGCTCAATTCATATGACTGGAGATAGGAATGAGTTCATATCCTTGAAGGGAAATAAGGATGGAACAATGTTTTTTGGAAATGACGGGTCTTCAAATGTCATAGGAGTAGGTACAATCACATGTGGAAGCAAGAATGCATTAGCGAAAGATGTGTTGTTGGTTGAAAATATGAATCACAATCTTCTCAGTGTTGGACAAATGTGTGATCAAGGACACATGATGTTATTTAACTCTAAGAAAGGTGAAATCAAGAAAAGAAAGTTCGGTAAAATTGTGGCTACAACAATCAGATCTCCAAATGACATATATATCTTGGATGAGACATCGAAAGGGTGCTTTTTGGTGAAATAAGATGAAAGTTGGTTATGGAAAAAACAAATGGGACAGATAAATTTCGACAATTTGGTCAGGATCAACAAGAAGGAAGAAGTAAGATAAATGCCTAAAATTTCAAAACCTACCAATACGGTATGTGAATCTTGTCGGCACGGAAAGCAGACAAAAGTTGAGTTCAAGACAAAAGAACACTTTGCATCACGTCCATTAGAATTAGCACATACTGATGTATGTGGTCTTATGAGAACAAAAGGTTTAGATGGAGAATTATATTTTATGCTAATGATAGATGACTACACCAAAATGAAATTCGTCAGCTTCTTAAAGAAAAATACTGAGGCATTCGAGTGTTTTAGAATCTACAAGGAATTGGTTGAAAATGAAACTGATTTGAAGATCAAATGTCTGAGATCAGATAATGGTGGAGAATTCACTTCCAAGATATTTCAACAGTACTGTGATGAAAATGGAATAAAAAGGAAATTCTCAAAAGACAGAACACCACAACAAAATGGAGTTGCTGAAAGAAAAAACACAATCGTACAGGAAATGGTCAGAACAATGTTAAATGCCTCAAAATTAGATGATAAATTATGGGTTCAAGTAATCGATACATCTAGTCTTTATAAATAGAGGTTTGCTAAGGAACAATTTTAACATGACTCCATACGAATTATGGAAAGGAAGACCAACTAACCTCAAATAATTCAAAATATTTGGAAGCAAATGCTACATCAAAAGAGAAGATAAAAAATTTGGCAAGTTTGATTCCTGTGTCGATGAAGGTATTTTCATTGGTTATTCACACAAAAGGAAGGCTTATAGATGCTACAATCTGAGGCAAAAAAAAATAGTGGAAAGCATAAATGTTACTTTTGATGAAGATTTTGTTACAAAGGATGATGATGAGATTGTCCCTTCAAGAAAATCTGAGGGATCTGAGCGAGAGTCTGTGAAGGATGAAGAAGAAGCTCTAGAACAAGACCAATCAAATAAGGAAACAACAATCAACCAAGAGGAAATAATAAATGATCAGCATGATATACAAGAAAATTCTCCAAAAGATTTAAAAGAATGGTGTCAAAAGAATCATCCGTCAAATAAAATAATTGGCAACATAAATGAAGGAATTGGAACCAAAAGAAGTCGAAAGCTTCGTCCATCACAAAAAACCCACCCTGATTTTTTAGAAACTTTTGAGCCTAGCAATTTTGAGGAATCTAGTCAAGATGAACACTGGGTAGTATCTATGAATGAAGAACTAGATCAAATTGAGAACAACGATACTTGGGAATTGGTTCCACGACCAAAGGATAAAATTTTTATTGGAACTAAATGGGTCTTCAGAAACAAATTGAATGAGGATGGACAGGTTACCAATAATAAGGCAAGATTAGTATGCAAAGGATATGCACAAGTCGAAGGAATTGATTTTGAAGAAACATTTACTCTCGTTGCTAGAATAGAAGCTATCATAATGTTTCTCACTTATGCATGCTCAAGAAAAATCAAGGTCTACAAAATGGATGTTAAATCAGCCTTTATAAATTATGAATTGGAAGAAGAAGCTTACATTGAACAACCCAAAGGTTTTCTTCTCTCTGAAAAGGAATACTATTTCTGTAGATTAAATAAGACACTATATGGTCTCAAGCAAGCTCCTAGAGCTTGGTATGCTCATCTTGGTGGATATCTACATCAACAAGAATTCAAGAAAGGAAGCGTCGATAACAATATCTATGGAAAGTGGATCAAGATAACCTAACAATTATCAAGGTATATGTAGATGATATAATTTTTGGAAGAAATGATGATATATTAAGTAAAACCTTTGCCACAAGGATGAAAAGTGAGTTTGAAATGTATCTACTTCGCGAGCTGAAATACTTTTTAAGGATTCAGATATCTCAGCAGGACAAATGAATATTTATATATCAAGCCGGGTACATCAAGAAAATGCTCAAGAAATTCAAGATTACAAGCCTATCCTTACCCCAACGGTAACAGGTTGCAAGTTAAGTTTAGATTATTCGTCAAAGGATGTGGACCATAGGTTGTATAGATATATGATTGATAGTATTCTATATGTGACAGCTTCTTGGTCAGAAGTAACGTCGGAAGTTGTGCAAGTAGCAAGATTCCAAGCAGCACTAAAATAATCTCATATTATTGTCGTCAAAATAATTTTCCGATATACTAAGGGCACAAAAAAATATTGTTTCTGGTATCCCAAAGGAAATAATCTAGTTATCCAATCTTATACAAATGTAGATTGGGCAGGAAGTGTTGATGATCGAAAGAGTACTAGTGGAGAAACATTATATCTAGGTGGTTTCCTTATTTCATGGTTAAGTAAAAAGCAATCTTCATTCTCGTTATCCACAATAGAAGCAGAATATATTGCGGAAACAACTTGTTGCACTCAAGTTCTCTGGATGAAGCAAACTTTGAAATAACTTCAAGTCAAGTTTGATGAGCTTATTCCTATCTTTTGTGATAACACCAGTTCCATCATTATCTCCAAGAATCATGTGATGCATTCCAAAACAAATCACATTCCGATTAAATATCATTTTTTTAGAGAGCAGGTCATCAAAAAGAATATCAATCTTAAATATGTTGGCATAAAGGAACAAATTTCTAACATCTTTACCAAACCATTACCTCATGAAGCATTTGAGTATCTTTGCATAAAGCTTGGGATTCTACAAATTTCTCATTAGACTCTTTCTCTTATCTAACTAAGTAAACAAAAATGGGAGTTGAGGTGTGTACAGGTCTGCAGAATGATGTTTTTCAGCGTGAGTTACCCTTTTCCATTGATGACAAAGGGGGAGAGAATGTTTTAGGAAGAAGTTTTATTATTACAGGGGGAGTATTGGTGTTTCCATCAATGCCAAAGGGGGAGATTGTTGATCATTGGTTTTCATTGATGTCAACCTAAGCAACACCAAGGGCTACCCCTATCTTCCATGGGAATTTGACTTGAAAACTTACTCTATTCCGAGTCAAGGATATTTTTGATAGTTTTTACTTGTTGAGATATTTCCGTCAATATATGGCATGACACGTAATTCTTCACGGTTTGAGAGATATTTGTGTTTGTAGTTAGTAACCTTAGTTAGTGGGCTAAAATCCCATGGGGTTGTATCATGACACTAATAATTGGTTGTGGTCATTGAGTATTCAATAATTAATAATTTTTTAAACTCCTAAAATCCATCTAACGTTCACTTGTTGAAGACCCTCTCAACTTAATAATTTATATAAATTGTGACCCTCATATCCTGATCATGTAAGGATTTTTCTACTTAAAAACAAGTCATCGTGGCATTATCGTTATAAAAAAATTTCTACGAAGCTTTAGATGCTGAAAAAAATACCCATTTGAGCCGAAATCCTGATGAAATGTGTGACCGAATTTTAGATATTCATTTGCTATATTTTCAGAGATATGATCTGAGGAAGTTAGGGTTTTTGCAGGCTCCCGAATTACATATGAAACAGGTGACCTTGGAAAAAAATTCATAACTTTCTCTCTGAGAATTGGATTCAAATTTCATAAAAATGGATATAAATAGGACGAATTGTAGTTTTTTTCACATCGTTTTCAGGACCAGAGGTTGAAATAGTGACATGTGACACTTTGTACAAGTTTTCTCTACTGAACCAGTCTATAAACAGATCATCGTATGAGATTGGGCATAACTATTTCTTGAAGAATCCAATATTGATCAGAGCTACAGGGAAGGAAATAGGACTCATACGGATACCACGGGACACAATTTTAGACCTTGGAATTACATAGATACAGTAGATTCAATATCGAGCTTCTAGAAGGCAAGAAAAAATATGCATTCAAGGATCATTGTAGTAAGGACAACACATCAATAGTCAACGGTAAGTCTGCTACAAAAAGGTATGTATGATTGTTGTTTGAATTTTAATTTGAATATCATCTCTGATGTGTGTTTTTGCAGGACAGTGTAAGTATTTTGTATGTATGTTTGATTGGGTTTTGTTCATAAATGTTGAATGTATTTATATTTAAATTTTGAATATTTCTCTAACGTACAGTTTGCGAGACAGTGTAAGTATTTTTTTGTATATTTGTTTGGGTCTTGTTCATTAATGCATGTGCAGGAAGGAGGAAACAATAGTACAACTCAGACACATACTAGAAGGACAATGTAACGCCAAAGTACCATTACTTGGAGAAAGCACAACAATACCTTAGTAGCTGCTAGTGTTCAAAGAAGCAGTGTCAATTCAAGTATCAAGTCATGTCAAAAGTCAGTATTGTAAAAATAATCATTGTAAAATTGTAAAAGATTCAATCTACCTAGAGTTGGAGAGGAATTGTTGGGAGGTATAAGTGTCATTTTTGGATAATGTTATGGTTGGGTTGCAGGTCATACTGTGATTGGGTGATTGGTCTAGTTCAAGAAATTCATTGTGAATCATACTATATCATGGATCATTGTCCCTGGCATGGGATTCCACACTCTTGTCTTATTTCTTATCATTATAGGGTGGTCGGGAGGTGCTAGTTTGGTGCATGAAGTCACTTACAGGTTGGAGTTTGTGAACACTTTAGGGTGGTAGGTCATTCTAGGATGTCGATGCATCCATTCAATTGACTACTGAAGAAACCATGGCGTTGGGGCTTCCTTCCAGTGGGAGCTGGAGAAGAATGTCTTTCTAACATTCTAAGTAGTTGTACCTTTCATTTTAGTTGGGGCTGAAGATTAAAGAATTTATTAGAAAAGTGTTTGGTGGCTTTTTACCCAAAGGGGGTTTTCCACCTAAAATGCATGTGCCTATTGTGTTCTATTGTTTACTTTTGTTACTCGATAAACATCAAGAATAATTGAAGATTAAATAATTCTCCGAAAATATTTAAAAGTGATAATTGATAAGAATATTGATTCACCCCCCTCTCTCCCTCTCTCCCCCCTTTGAGTATTTCCAACAAAAAGCATCTCACGTCAAATTAGTCGAACTGGATTGTAACACCAACATGGACTACATTTTTGTGGCCCTATTAGAGAATACAACCCACTCTTAAAATGTCAAGAGCCATACATCTAGCCAATCAAATAGTTTTAAATATTTTCTTTTTTCAAAACTAATTTAAGTGTCTAACAAATATGAAAAAAATATCCCTCCACTAGGAGTTATTTAATCACATCAATTATATTCACTTAATAAAAAATGATGATATTAATTTTGGAAATTCAGAAATGAAATTTTGTAATTTAATAAAAAAATAAATCATTAATGTTTGCAACAACTTTAAGTTATCTTACAAAATTCGATGAATTAATACATGGTCAAATACATTTTGACCACGAAGCGAATATTATGGTACAATAGAGACTAATAATATATATCAAATCACTTTGGGTTTTTCTAGCGTAGAAGAGAATATTAAAATTTCACATTCAATGGTTATTAATTAGATTAATTATGATTCTTATAGGTTAAATTAAGCCAATGGGGCAATGGATTTGGTTTTAAACTCCGAAACATCAACACAAATTTAACTAACCATAGATCTTCCAAACATAAATCAAATTTAGTCATTTTAAAGGACAGTTCAATGAAAAACTTGTGGCCAAAACAATCATAAATACTCAAAAAGAGCATCAAATAGTCCATGGCATACCGAGGTTAAGTGAGATATGTTTGATATACTAAAGGCATACATGATGAACATAGGTAATTTGACATTTGTGGGAGTTATTTATATAAAATTCTGAGATTTAGTTTATAATTTTGTAGGTACTGATGTGTAGCAATGTAAATAATTTGGTGAGTATTGAAAATTAAATAACCATATATATAACAAGATTCTCAAAAACCACATTAAATATAACTTGAAATTTTCTAATCTATGATATTAACGCGAGCTGAATTTCTATCTAATTTTAATAAGCCTCTTCATGTCCTTGTTATCATGTAGGTTAAATAAATAAATAAAATGAAATGACAAATGAAAGTGACAACAAGGTCTAGCGTACTATGTCTATGGATCGTGTTCACAAGTCAACAAAGATCACACATGTCAAAATAAAATCGCCTCTTGCATTGGACAGGATGATGAAAAAAACAATGCTTGGTGTGACAACCACAATGATGTTTTACATGCTATATGATTTAAATGGTTATACAACTTTCAGTGATAAAGCACCAGGTTCCACGTGCTTAGCTAGAAGTTCTTAGAATTAACACCTACAATAGTATATTGGCGGATTGGGATTGGTTTTGTTGGTTAGATGGAGTTGTTGAGATATTCTTTCAATAATAATATCTTAATTTTCAATTTTTGGTATTTAATAAGTACTATATATATGGAATGCCTTTTGGTTTTGAAAAGAAATATATGAATATTATTCTGTGTGTAACTTGTATGTTTGCTCCTCATATTTCTATTTTGGTATAAGAAATTGTTCTAGGTTATTCCCTTATTGGAAAGCCAAGAAGATGTGAGAGGCATGAATGCTAATCCTCTATACATACATAGAATTAGTGATTAGCATTATTTTTGTGTTTTGTATTACTATGTGTGGGATTTGCCGAAGATTATTGTTGTGGGGAGCCAAGCTGGGATAAAGCGTTGGAGTTTGTCCTATGTGTTGAGAATTAGGTGTTATTTTGAACTGTTGTTGAGCGGATTCTAAGGGTTTATTCTTATGTGGTTCCTCTCTTGTATTTATTAAAGATCAAATATGTGTTTGGAGTACGATGAGGTCTATTGAGAGCTTGTGCTAGTCCATTACCGGTTCATTTGGATTGTGGCAGAGCTTTTCATTGGAAGGTCGTCTGTACTGTGGATGTGATTGTTCCCAGATTTATGTTTGGAGAATTAAATAATGGGAATATCAACTTTTCTTATTCATGGAATATCTCATTTGTGGAAACACATCTCCTTTCAGGAATGCTCACCGCACGATGATCTACAGTTTTGATTCGACGGCGGGCATTTTCTGCCTAGGCGCATTTATGGGCCTATGGCAGTGGAAATAAGGCTTGCCTCTCCTTCCTCTGTATTGTTTGGTGACTCCTTTGACTGTTTGTAGGAGTTGGTGTGACAATTAATTAACTGGCGAGTTAGATGCAATTACATCCACCTATCAAGAAGTGTGTCTATAATACTGCTATCTCCAACATAGTGATATCAGAACCAGGAGTACAGGAGCTAAGATTCATTGTATATTTTCATTCTGCAACACTAGAATGTGCAGATATAATTGAATTTCATAATTTTGGTATGTGGTTTTTGCAGAGGCGAGGCATCGTTATACTCACATAATCTCATGCTTGTTCCTTACTTCTCCATGGTGATTGTTTTTGGGAAGAATTAAATAATTGTAATAATGTTGTGAGAGACCATCTTCACCCAGAAGCTATATGCCCATAGGATAATAAAATATATGCAGAGGAAGGGAGGAGGTGTTGTTTCTAGTGAATGATCTATTTTATGGACTTATGCCCAGGAGGAGGTGTTGTTGTAGAGGAAGGGAGGAGGTGTTCTCATGGCAGCTGCATCAAACCTGAGCATTTTGGTATATGGGTGAGTGATTATCGGATTAGGCATGGGGATGTCCTCCATGACTGCCCTGTTGTATATCTCAGAGGCATAACCGACCAAGGAGCCAAGTGTTGAAATTATACTCTTAACCAGTTTGTTAGAGCCAACCCATGTTAGAGTGGCCGGATTGTGTTCATTGAAATAGACCGATGTTTGGAGAGATCATGGATATGTACTTTGTGGGTATGAGTTATGATAATGGTTTTATGTGAAGGTGGAGTTCAGAAAATAGTATAAGCATTGAACCATGTGAATTTTGATAGTGGAAATCCTTTTTCAATGTTAAGTGAATTATGGTTTAAATTTATTTGGAGTGTGTATAAAAGACACATTAAGTTTGGTCAACTTAATATGGGAGTGTGAGCTCATTATAATTGACCACTTTAACAATTTCTTTGTGAAGAAGAGAAACTCTAAGATAAAGATTGAATTAAGATGACACATTGAGAAACTTATATATGAATAACCAGGGAGGGAGAAGGAGACTTGTTTATGCTCAAATCACAAAGGATAATTTCATGATTATTGGTTTTGTTGTTATGAGGTTAGTCAGTTTCTTTGTTAATTAGTCTTGCATTATGTTTGTAAAAAGTGCAGAACCAATAATTGAACACTGTTGCATAGTTAAAATTATTGGTTCTTGGTGCTTGAAGACCTTTGAATGTATCCTTAGTTTGATTATGCTTATATGTCATTAGGGTTTGTTTTTACTGGCACTCGAAAATCCTTGAACAATGACTATTGGTTATTGTATGAGATCCTTTTGTGTTATATAGGTTAAGATGTATGATCAACTTATGAATACACTCCAGACTTCCTTCCTATAAATTG
This sequence comes from Pinus albicaulis, assembly GCA_034641835.2. Classification (NCBI taxonomy): domain Eukaryota; kingdom Viridiplantae; phylum Streptophyta; class Pinopsida; order Pinales; family Pinaceae; genus Pinus; species Pinus albicaulis. The sequence goes on along the minus strand of CM076574.1, from coordinate 83,873,189 downwards.
AAAGATAGCCGAAAGCAAAATATTCAACAGATGGTGGTAGGTCCATAAAGCAATTTAGTTACTTGACATCATTTCTTCTGGAAGTCCCAACACGCTAAGTATATCAATATTGTTGATCTTACAAGTATGTCAATGATTCAGTTACTTGAAAAAATTTCTTGTGGAAGCCCCGATGAGCTGAGTATGTCAATATTGTTGATCTTATAAGTATGTCAATAATGGTTGGAGATAGTTGTACCTTAAATGAGTCAAGTGGGAATGTCAAATATTGTGGTGGAAAAATAGAATGGTCCATGAGATTTTAGAGTGGGTAGAAGTGCGATTGAACACTATATTAGAGAGATGTGACTTATATATTAACTATAATTTTTGGTTCTTTTATTGATCTTTGTAATGTTAATTTTGTAATGTAAGAGTTAAGGGAGAGGCTTAGAATTAACAATTATAATAGTATATTGGTAGACCAAGTTTGTTGGTTGGATTGGATTTTTGAGATATTCTATCAACAATAATCTCCTAATTTGGAATATGTTGGATCTCATAAGCACTATATATGTGTGATGTATTTCTATTTTTGAAAAAAAATATGTGAATATTACTCTGTTTGTATTATGTGCATTATGTCTTTTCCTCAAATTTCTATTTCAAGTTAATCAGGTATATGGTGAAACTAATCAACCCAAATAATCAATGAAAAATAAGGTATATAAGGCTATCAAGTAAAAAATAATTTAACTATGTGAGGATACCTTATATGTATATGGTGAAACTAATCAACCCAAATAATCAATGAAAAATAAGGTATATAAGGCTATCAAGTAAAAAAGAATTTAACTATGTGAGGATACCTTATATGTAATATGGCCCACACACATTGGGTCTTTTATCATCTAGCCAAAACCATTTTCCTTAATGCTCGATACCACCTCAATGGGTTTTTTTGGAGTTTGGCTAAACCACTTAATTACATTATTGGCTGAAAAGCCATTGATGACATTATTAATTGTCCACTGCAAATCAATCATGACAATGTTAGAGAATTTACAATAGCGAATTATAGGTGAAAGAGTAGATAGGTGAAAGAGTTACAGTTCACGAAAATTAAAGAGAAAGGAAACAAAAAAAATAACAAACAATGTATTGCCAAATGGATAGTGTAAAAGTTGGTGGAAATCAGCTTTTGTTGACCATGGATCCAATCTTCATGAAAATATAACACCGCGCTAGTATTTTTTTCATCTAGACTCCACCCTACTCATTTAGAAAACAACATTACAATAACAATTTTCACACTTTATTAAATATAAGGACTAGTCCCTATGTGACTATCTTGTTTATTAAATATAAGGACTAGTTGCTATGTGACTATCTTGTTGATTCATTGTTATTAATATATTTATTTTTATTTTTATATTTATTGAGATGGATTTATATTTTTATTGATATATAAATATATTAGTCTATTTATATAAATTAAATTGTTAGTAAATATTGATAGATATCGATTCATATTTATTGAGATGGATCTATTTTTTATTGACATATAAATATATTAGTTTTTTCATATAAATTAAATCTGTAGTAAATGTTGATAGACATCAATTCATCATAAGCATCTAAACATTTTCTCATGAAACATTGTTCATTCTCACATTGCCCAATTTAAAAAGAAAAAAAAGTAAATTATAATTCTATTTTAAATTATTCTTATTATTAATTATAAAAGAATTAATATATGAGTGAAAAATATATGCATTTTAAAAATTATGTAGCAATATTCTTAACCATGGAGATTTATCGTGGGCCAAATACCATGGCTTAAATAGTTTTGCTACAATACCATGGCTAATATCATGGCTTATCAATACCATATGTCCAATATGACACTTCTTGATATGAAATATTTTCAATTAATTAATTTGAGTTAAATTAATTAAAAGATCATAACTAACTTGGATATAAATCTTAATCCTTCATTTGTGTATATTATAATGAATATTCCGACATATCCCATGAAAGTTAAATATCTACCATCCACCTAATAATTACTTATAATTAAAAGCCTATTTTAAAATAAACACACTTATTAGTAACTTATGCTCATATTAGCTATTAATTATTTTTATGTATTTATTTTGATATATTTAATATATTTATATAAATAATCTTTAATTCTTATTATTGTCAATTTTAAGAAAATTATATTTTTAATATATATAATTATATTTTTATAATATTATTATAATGTCAATAAAATAACCATCTATTTAAAAATATATATATACATATATTTCATAAATAATGGAAATTCTATTATTTATATATATATATATATATATATATATATATATATATATATATATATATATATATATATATAAGAATGTAAATGAAACATCTATTGATTTTAAAGAATGATTAAATACATGACATAATTAATTTGTTTAAATTAGGAAAATATTTTATTTATTTATTTTATTTTATTTTCAGAGAGAAAAAAATGTTATTTTATTTATGACATAAAATAGTACACACTTCATAAAACCTTTTCTATTTTTCCTGCATACAACAATGGTTCTCTATAGTGATTTCCTATGGCTTGTGTACAATCCTTATACCTCAAAACTATTTTCACAAAAATAAAATATGGAATTCCATCTTCTATCTAGCTTTTCCATCAATGTGAGTACAAAATATCAAAACAAACCTATGTCTGCAATTTTCAAGAACAAAAAATTGTTGCATATGTGAGGTAGCCCATATGGAATCTGTATTTTCTTCCTTAAGAGTAGTTTATGCTCCCATTGAAGATCATGCAACTCTGTTCAAAGACTGAGTAAAAAACTTACCACTTTCCTTGTGAATACCCCTTTTAGATAAAATGTCAACTGCCCTATTTTTCTCTCTATAGATGTGCTTGAACCTGACCCTCAGGAAGTATTTAATCACAAAATGTATACGCTACATCCAATTGATTAGAATAGGCGGCCTGAAGCTATTACTTCCTTTGACCCAATCAATTATTCCATTAGCATCTCTAAAGATATGTATACTATCTACACCAAGCCATTTAGCAACTGTTAAGACTCCCTATAGGGAAATTAATTTAGCTCTATTTTTAGTGCCGTCCGCTCCTTCCCTCCCACCAGAAATGATACCATTTATCTTTTGGCATGTATTTAACAATACCACATCTACACTTCCTCCCTGCAGTAGCGCCATCAAAAAATACCACAGGAAATGTATTCCACAGATCCCTTTTCTTGGGAATACTATATTTTTTTATATTCTTCATAGGACCAATCTCATTGAAATATACCACAGCCTTAATGATTTTTGCAAGTAAGTCTAAGGCTTTTCGCATCAAAGAGGATAGAATTTCTCCTTCGCAATATAAACAAGTAGATGTACAAATTTATATATTAATTTTGTATTTTTTTGAAATTATGAAAAGACCTCATCGTAGTTCAAAATTTACAAATTATGTTATAATTGCAAGATACAAAAAAGCACATTGACCAGAGAAGGAAAATTCCAGTGACAACGACAACATTGGAATGAAGGGAGTAAACGGCGGGGTGTCTCATTCAATCTCTTACACGTTTTTCTAAAACTTCTAAATATTACGAATAACATGGAAAACAAAGTCAAATTAAGATTTTCTTCTTGCACTCTCAACATATTTACTAGCTTAATTTGGCGTAGCATGGAAAGCAAAGTCAAATTGAAGTTTTCTCATTTCACTTCTAAACATAATGACTAGTGTCGTCAGCATAAGAATTATGGTGGTATTGTCCATCATATTCCACCTCATCAATGATACTTTTTTTTATGAATATATTGAGTTTAATTACCCAATTTTAAGGTTACGTCTAAGTCAGATACCAAATTGGTGTATGAGACACCTTTGTTTGTGGGATAAGGGACCCACCTCCACACAATAATTTGACTGCCAAGTCTACTAAGGCATACATACTATACCCTCTCTCTAGTTTTAAACTTGTGACCTCTTAGGAGAAAACACATGCTCGTACACCTTATTCTTTAATTTAATGCATTGTTCTTACCATAGTGCCCCTTAGAACCTAAGTTCAAGCCTTGCAGTTGATGACAGAGTTTAATTTTCATGTATAACCAAATAGTGTTATGGGTGATATAGTGGTAAGAAACACTAAAAAAATTCTTATGGGACAAACGTTTCACGCACAGACCCAAGCTTTGATACCAAAGGCACAATTAAATTTGACTGAGCCAAATAATGTGATAACTACTATATGGCCTTTCCTAAGTAATGGTAGACAATGCTTGAGTTGTAAGTGAAGAAGTGGCACCATAGAGTACTAAATATTATAACTAATTACTAACTCTCGTGTGTCAAGAACAAATTTTTCGCTCTCTTCTTCTATTTCATTGGCTTCATTGATTCACTTTCTTTTAGACTCCAAACAAGGAAGAGTGAAGCAGTTATTCATTTTCTTTTCTTTTTAACCAAAATGGAAACAAATGTTACGAAGCCAACTTCTATTTCCTAGGGATTCATTTCCCTCTTTAATGTGATGAACCTTGTTAAGAGATGTAGATAATTATAGGCCTGGGGGCAATTAGTTTATTTACGATGACAGAAAAATCAGCTAGACTTCAGAAATTTGCTAGGGGATTTTCCTATTGGTTTCTATGATGAGTCTTGTACAGATACTTTGATTCCTTTCTCATTTGTTGTTATGTCATTATTATGCTTTTAACCTTTTTCCTGATATGTAACATATTTTTTTTATCCTCTAAGGAGCTTTGGCTTTGCCAACTATTTGATAACCATTTTTTCTATATGGAATGTAATTGGAGGTGAATCTATGAAGCCATGGGATGAGAGACACTTTGAAATTGTAGGTGGACATGTCAAGGTTGGGGAAGGAAGACATCAAAGTTTATGTTGAGGATAAAGTGGTGGTGATAAAGAAGGAATCCATCTCAGTTTGAGAGAGTTGGATGTAAGTGGTCACAAAAAATGTAAGTTGTGACCATATGGTGAACTATATTTGAGATTATTTACACTGAACTGATATCTAATTTTCCAATCTACTTACTTAGAAATACATTCCACCCTTCTTTAATTGGCTTATTTTTTGTTTTAGAGTAGTTTTATTTATGGTTTTTAGAACTTGCTAAAGGACACCGAATGCAAACTATCTATGAAGCCAAGCTAACTCTTAAGTTAACATATTTTTCTATAAAAAATAATTTATCACTAGATAATTCTAGTGTCAATGCATTTGGGTTCCATGGAAATCATGTTGATTAAACACGTGTTAAAATTGTTTGCTTAAATCGTATGAATAGTCACACTAGATTGATGCCTTCTTTGGATCAGTATTCAATCTAAGGAGAACTGAAAAGTGAGATGTCGATGAAAAGAAGGAATGGAGAAGAAGGAAATCATAATAAATTATTGGGTGCCCTCTACAATTAAGAATAAAGGAATTGGAAATTTCTCTTAATAGACACGAATAAAAATAATAATTATGAGTGAAGTGGTGTTTGAATCTATAGAAACCATGAGAAGCAATTTTGTGTTGCAGTCCAAAAATTCCGATCTAGATCTTAATTTTATTAGAGATGAGTGGGGAAATGCTATGTAACTAACAGAAACCATGAGAAGGAGGTTTGGGTTGCAGTCCAGAAATTTTGATCAAATTCTTAAGTTTATTGAGATGAGTGGGGAAATGTTATGCGACTAATTTAACATGTGAAATGTTTTATTTTTATATTTTTAATAAATATAACTATATATTTTTATAATATTATAAAATATAAAAAAAAAAATACATAAATAATGGAAAATTTATAAATGATAAAAAATGATTCGATACATTACAAAATTAATTTGTAAATTTTGAAAAATAATTTATTTTTGAAACTATGGAAAAAAATCAACATTATTGAAAATCTACAAATTCCACTGTAATTTCAAAATAGAAAGGAGCACATCAACCAGAGCAGAAAAATGCGGAGGAGGAAAAAGCCGGGTGGTCTCCTTCAATCTCTTATTGGTTCGCCTACAACTTCCAAAAATTACAAACTTTATCATACTGGGGATACTCCTGTGATGCCTTGAATTTATCTTGCAGGTAGAGATATTATATAATTTACTAGTTATATAAAAAGACGTATAATATATTTTAAATTTTCAAGAATAAGAAAAACATAAAAAAATAAATTAAATTGCTATTATGTTTTAAGTTATTACTTGTATACATTAACCTTAATTCTACATTTATCAACGGCCATGTTTTAAGATGCAAATATATTTATCAACGGCCATGTTTTAAGATGCAAATATATTTTTAAATGTTAAATATAAACAATAATTTAAAATACATCTATAAAAGTTTTTAATAATATTATTTATAATTATCTAAGTGTAATATTTTTTAAATAAAAATATTATTTTTAACTATTAAAACTCATAATACACACAAATTTCTCATAATTTCTTCAAAATAAATAAATATATATATATATATATATATATATATATATATATATATATATATATATATGTGTGTGTGTATATATATATATATATATATATATATATATATATATAAATTTTAATTTTTTTATATGTTTATTAATTGTATGTTTTAAGAGGTGGCAAGAGGGAAAGAGGTACTCTATGGCTCAGAGAAGGATAATGTGTTTAGGTAGTTATTGGGTTTTGGTCATATAACAAATAATCAAGCTAGATAAATGGTGTATATCAAGGACATTTGTTAATGAAAGACCATTATGCGAAATATGTAGAAAACATCTTGAAAAGAATTGAAAATTAAGGAATATATCTCATCCAAAGCATTTTTCCATGTTCCAAGAGACTTCAATAGAGAAGCAAAGAAGTATGCTAACAAGGGGTGTACGTTGAAGATAGATGAATTTAATATTAGTGGCCAAATAAAGTTTGCTATAATTCCCTAATTGTGAATGAAGTCTATTAAAAAAAATCCTCTAATAGCATTATATATCGTAAATTTTGTATTTTGTTAGGGTAGTGTCTTAAGGTATTCACCTACAAAACCCTTCTTTTGTTGCTTAGATATATATGTATTCCTATACAATACAAATATAAATACCCTTTCTCATTCTAAAAAATATATATATATATTATTTTTTTTTGTAAGCTTAGCAAGACTACATCTTCATAATGTCTAATATATCACCTTGATAAGAGGGAGAATCGAACTGAACCGGTGACTTCACATTAAAGAGTGTCTTAATAAAATGCCGATCACCATCTATCCAAGACACTATGGACTAAAATACTATGATTATGAATATGAATTATTATTATTAAATTTTATTTTAATGTGATTTACATATTATGATTTTTTTCTAGAAAAATTATTTATAATTTTATTAATAAAAGAAAAATTAGGGACAATACACCATATTCTTCATTCTAAAATATACATAATCTATAGGCTCAGTTATTATTATTATTATTATTATTATTATTATTATTATTATTATTATTATTATTATTATTATTATTATTATTATTATTATTATTATTATGATGCTAAGAGGTGCCTTTGTATGTAAACATTTTTTAAATTGTTTAATTCTTAAATTTTGTTTTTATTTTTTCTCAATTAATTTAATTATTTTTTTAATATTTATTTGGATAAGTTTTAATAATTTGATTTTTTTCTATTTACTTAAAATTATTCTTTCGATAAAAAAAACATTATAACTTTCTTAATACATAATAATAAATAACTGTGTTATATTTTTTAGGTTATTTAACATTATATTTAATAACCCAATTTGGTTTTATCTCCCTTTTAAATAATATTATTTAATAACCAAAAGCTTCTCTCATATTATCAAATAATATAGATTTAATGACTTAGTCTCCTCAATAATAATAGTATTACTTATTTCCTTTTTACTTAAACTGTTATATATATATATATATATATATATATATATATATATATATATATATATATATATCTATATATATATATATCTATTATATTTCTTTCAATTATTTTAATTCTCTTCCTTCTACTTTTCTTGTAACATACTTTGATAATCTCACATGGAAATGCAAGGAGTTAGAAAATTTTTATACAAATTATCCATGGGTAACTATCCAAATCACTATTCGAGATTCCTCATTAAGCATTAGATAGAATATTCATCTGTTCATAGAGTAACTTTAGTAGAGGAATTCTAAGTTGCATAACCATTAACAACCACTATTGTAGTATATTAACATAAACTATATGATGTAACCATTCATTCATTTCATGATTCATTTAGCCAAATTAATTAATCACATACTTGACATTATCAACATCACATCATGCAAGGAATATACCTCATCAAACTGACACAATAAGAAATCACATTATTGAACAACAATATACCTTGGAAACCCCATAGGGTGAAACACAACAAACATTTAATTTATTATTAAATGCTCATGAGGGTGTTCACCCCTCACTCAATGGCTCATAAGGGAGTCCATCCCTTAACCACTGTGTTAAAATAATTACGAGGAATGTCATTTAAATACAAACTATCTAGCTAAAATCCATTACAATCATTATGATATTGGTTACTCACAAATATTCAATCTTTTTTATCTGTGTGGCCAGGTTGTTCCATTATCAGACAATCCTGCATCTCACACTCATTTTCATGTACCATTAATTATTTACCTATATCATGTCAATGAAAATCTATCACATGCACAAACATCATCCCTTCCTGCTATTATTATGGTCAGCATATATTGATGTCAATATTACATAAAATATTAATAAACCCATTCATAAATATATATACTAGTGATGCTTCACCATCTATACATTTACATTCATGACATGCAATTAAAATATCGTGACATGCTTCCTTAGCAACACTACATATGCAATAATTATAATTATAAGCATGTAACCATAAAAATATGTCTATAAAATAAAGATCGCATTAACTAATATTTCCTCTACACAAGAACACGTTCTTGCAAGACAAATCAATATAGTTGTCCATCAATAGAGTATGAAACACATGTTTCATTTTCAAGGAAATCTAGCATAATAAGGCATGCAAAAAAATGTTTTCTTTTCCATAACACTAATGCACTAAAACATATAAATACATCTCTTATTTTCCAAGGATTATACCAACATTACCCATATATATGTATTCGAAGGAAACCAACACAATTATTATGGTTTTTGTGCATGAAAATCATCCTCTTTCCCAAAGAATGTCTTCCAATGTACGCTAACATAACATGTTATCATTTCCCACATACAAATGTATATTCTTTCCAACGAAAGCTAAAACACATCTTGCATGCATATACATCGCCTTATTCCAAAAGAAACTAACATAATAGTTATGGTAGGATACAAGTAATCACATATATTCTTTGAACAAAATATAGCTCTACATTTCTTCTATCCATACAAACAACATATATCTATAACACAATGGCTATTATTTGGGCATGCAAGAGCTTATCATCTTTAATGTACGCAACACATATTCCCTTCTTGGAATTCTACCATCATTAACTTATTATTTTAATGTAAACAAATACATTCTTCTTTTTCCAAAGGAAGTTAATATAACCTATTTTCTTGTCTTTCTATAGGTAGTTTCGAATGCTTCCCTTTCAAGAAGTTATCATAGATAACTATCTTTTATGCATTAAAATAGGAAATAATAAAAAGGTTAACTTAACCTTTTATGAAGCTAAATAGGGAAATTAACACAATTCATCTAGTGAGAAAATATTTTGAAAAGATTAAAGATTAACATAATAACCTTATATATGCAAAAAATATTTTCTATATCGCAATGACTACCCTATTGGTGCATGCATCATGTGTTTTCCATAACACAATGACATTTACTTCGACACACATAATCTTTTCAAGAAACAAGCATGCATTCTTATTCTTGTATGAACAAGATTCATATCCATATTTTAAGAAAACTATTTTTGTTTGAAGAGTCCTATCATAAAAGCCATTCTTTTAATACATGCAACTTTTATAAAAAGAAAAAATCTTAATAATTGTTGTTTCCGTGTATATTAAACATACATATTCCTCAAGAAAGTTATTAATGATTATCCATGTGCATAGAAGCACATGTTCCTTCAAGAAACTAAAAATAATCTTATATTCTTACAGGAGAATCTAGCTCATTAGCTATTTACTTCGAAAAATAACTATTATCAAAATGCATTTAAGCATACATTCCTAGAACTTTACATGGATAACTTGACTATTTAGAAATAATTTCGTGTAATTTATTCCAAGAAAATGATAAAACTACTCATCTTTTAACAAGATTCACATGTAATATTTCTTAGAGAAACTACACATTTACTTAACTTTTATGTGAAAATTTCTCACATTATTTTCGCAAGAGCATAACATCATTATATATATATATATATATATATATATATATATATATATATATATATATATATATATATATATATATATATAACCCCTTTTGGGGAAAATAAGGTGGTAAATATTCTATATGCATAGTATATATAAATTCTCTTTTTTTCAGAAAATAATATAGTACATCCCCTATATACATAATATATATGTAAAATTTCTTTTTGGGAAAATAATGTACTAATTTATCTTTTGAAAAGATGTGCAAATAAACACATATGATTCCTCACTGTATACGATTATGTATATATATTATAGATATTTTCTATGAAATCTTTCAAAAGATAACTAAATAAATGTACATATATTTTTCTTTAAAGAAGGTGAGCAATTTACTTATCCTTTCCATTGTAGAATCCTTGCCTCCATCGCCTTAAACACAGAGCTAAATTTCGAGCCAACAATTTACTTATCTTTTCCATGGAATAATCCTTGCCTCCATCACCTTCAACGTTGAGCTAAAGTTTAAGCCCTATGGTGTCCTCGGAAACATCGCTCTTGCAAACCTTCCAGCGGAACAAGATAGAAACCAAGCTATAGAAGATGGAAGGAAAGCATGTTTTTGGAACCCACTAAAGGGAGAGTTCCTAACTCTTATTTACCTATAGCCAGAATCAGGTGAGCGAAAAAAGTATAGCAGTTTGTCCAAATCTTATTAATCTATAGCTAGAAGGAAAGCGAGCGAAAAAAGTATAGCAACATGTCCAATTCTTATTATTCTATAGCCAAAAGGATGCTAGCAAAAAAAGTATAGTCGCATGGTGGCAGTTGTAGAGCCCCTAATCCATGGTAAAATAAATAAGGAATGGAAGTTTCCAAGAATTTCCAAGAATTCGTTTTAATGTTAACCGATTCTGTATGAGAACAATTATATATATATATATATATATATATATATATACTAAATTTTAATATTTTAATTTTGTAACTGTTAGGAGGTTTGCAACAATTGCAATAGAGATATTACATAGGCCCCTATTAAAGGGAAGCACCATCCTCAGTGTTCACCTCTCGCTAAAACTTGACTTTCACTCATGATATAACAATGTAAACAACCCAAAAGGAAATCGTTCCCCTTAAAAGTGAAAGATTTCATTTCCAAGAAATACTAATATTTAAAAAGAAATAATGTTCTATCAATAAGCATAAGCATTTATAGCTAAAAAAATATGTAAGTTCTACTTCCATCATTTATCCATTATTCAAATTCATAGAAACAAAGGATAATATTTATACCAATGTACCATTACTTACTAGTTTCTCATGGAAGTCATGATCACTCCTACGCAAGCACTCTAAGAATAGTTGGAAAACCCATCAACATTCCATGGCAAGTACCCTGTAATGTATGACTAAAAAATTCAATCACATTAGTCACACCATTTTCAAAACTATCAATCATTCATGCAATTTCAAGTGTTATTTTAGTCACAATACTCTTCCTAGTGTTCAGAGAGCACCAACTATCTATTCATCAAAATGATAAATCATTAAACCATGTGCACAGTCTTAGCTTTTGTTGAATACATCCACCTAGTACTTCCAAAAGTACTCGAAGAACACCTAGCTCTCTAAACATCGAAATTATCAATAAATGCACCAAGTGCATACTGTCCTAGCCCATGCTAAGACATTCAAATGATTAGTAATACAATGTACATAAAATATTTACAAGATTATATATATAATTTATTTTTAACATAACATATACCTCAATAGTTTATTTTTTTAGCCATGATAACTATAGTAGGCTAACGAACACTCCTCCCAACAAATTGGAACTGGTTTGCATAACCATATCGAGTCATTTTCACATCCATACAATTCTTTGACAAAGACCATACTAGGTTCAGTTTGGAATTCCACTGGTGTTGGAGAGGTAAATCCCCTCTGCAGACAGAGGCGATCCCTACTAGCCCAGATCATGTCTAGCAACAACTAAGTCACGCTAAGACGCAAGTTCCTAATTGCAAAAGACCAAGATGTGACAAGAGGCCTACCTTAAGTCCTACGATGTCGTCGTTTGTGCAGAAGATGGCGCTTCCGTCCCCTACTTTGGCAAATCACAATTCTCTCGCTCGATGCGATCGAACACTTGCATGTACAAGAAGAAACAACAAAAAAACAACCGTAAAACCTAATACATGCAATCATGTATCAATCAGATAAGATACAACTCATAACATAAAACATGAACATCTGAGTGGAACCATAATCGAAGTCACTTATTATTAATCAGAACAAAGAAAGATACAACCTAAGCTCTGATGTTGGATCTTCCTTCGGCGGGTCGACAGAGGAGTACGTCTCGGTAAAGCTCGTCGGGAAAAGGACAAGTCTCTCTCTCTTCGGTTGTCTGCCGATAATATCCTTACAATTGATTCAGCTCTATTTAGGCTACCAAGACTACTTTGTTCAACCATTCAGCCCCTTCATCAATGGAAGATGGATATATTTATAGATGAGAGGAGGAGGTTGGGATCCCTACAATAGTGGAAGGGAGGCCTTATCCCTTGGGAGGTTCCCCGTAAGGTGGAAACAAGAGGCCAAAGGAGGAAGGTCGTGGTTATTCAGTCGAAACCACTCCTCATGACTCATCCACGAAGCTGTTGCAATCGAAACTTCGTCTCTTTTTTTAAAAAACTTTCCATAAGAAGATTGGCGTGGGTGCTTAACTGGGATAGAGCGCCAACTGGAGTGGGCTTAGTGTTAATTTTCCTCATTGGCGCGAGGACATAACGGGCTACCAACGCTAAGGCAAAAACAGTTGTTTTTAGGGGTCTGCTCAGGAAATGATCAACAAAAGGAATGTTGTCCTCATGGAAAGGGATGCAATGATGGTATTTTCAAGGCATGTCACTGCTCACAAGTCACGGAATAAGCCCTCCAGTGTGCGGGATGGGGGATTGCAGGGACGGTGACAAATTACTGTGTAACAGATGCCCCCTAAAGCATGAGGCCCGAGAGAGAGAGAGGGGTGAAATACTTTACGAGAATGCGCCCAACTGAAAACACTGCCATCGAAAAACCTGCGTAGACAAGTACAACTGATGTCTCAAATACATGATATATACGTGGTATGGGCGCAGCCATCCGTAACAGAGTATACAATAATCAAGATCCAAGGCATGGACGCAGCCATCTAGTGAGGATCGATAAATAGACTCGGGTATGGTCGCAACCATCCAATCAATGAGTCATGTAACCAATCATAATAATCCACAAAATCGTAGCCTGGATTCTAATAGAAAAACCCAGGGTCTTGCACTCCATCTCGACCCGAACAAAGTACAAGTTCAGGCATGTGAATAAGTGATCTGAAGTCGAACATGCAATAACATCTTCTGATTACCAGCCAATGATGAAAGTTGTTAACATATGTGAGAGGAACCACCAATAATGACAATGGACCTCAAGGTACTATAGGTACAATCCATGGAATGTGAACAATGAGCTGGCGTCGAACACCCACAGAATCATCCGATCAAAGGTCATTGATGAAAACCTTGCGTCGAATGCGAAGAACCTGCCATTGAGGCACGCAGGCTCCAAGGTACCGGAAGGGAGTCTCTAGATCAGCTTCCTGGATAATGAGCTGGAGTCGACAAGAAGTGACCTTGATCGAAGGTGGGCCATAGTGTTTCCCACATCATCAATGTGAGATAGAGTAAAATAATGTTTGTGAATCAGGATCAGATGAGAATCAGAGGAAGGTTGAAACTTGCAGAGGTAAACTTCTCTTAAACATATTGGCGGAATGACAGTGGATTTGGAAGTATTTGACATCAAAAGATCAAAGGTCATGATGACGAGGCAAAGAGCAGATGAGAGTTCAAAAAGGATTACCCAAACCCACGGAGGCAAACAGAGAGTGAGATGAGATGTCCCCAACCTGACACAAATGCAGACAAGTGCCATGTTCAAGAGCGACATACTACCGACACGACGACGATACTGGTTCCACTTTTCCCCCACCATTTCTGGCGAGTACCTCTTTATTTTTACACAAGCTTGAAGAGGATACCATATGCTTGTCATATAAGTTCGTCCTTCAGACGAATCCATCCTAGTACATTTAACGAGCCGTAGGAAGGAGAAACTCGAATATTGTCATTACGACTGAATCCGATGTCATCAGGGTTTAACGAGTCTGACAAAGGAATAACTCGGCATCTTTTCATGTTTAGAGAGTTTGAAAAGGCAGTAGAAAAGTAAAATCCAACAGTCCCTTTTTGTAAATAGTTCCTTAGATCCGAAAAGGTAGAAAACTATGTCTGAGAAAACCTCTTAGTCGCGATAGGCTAGGGTATTCCTTTTTCGTAAATAATCTATCCCAACCCGAAAAAGGGGTAAACGTATATTGGGTAGATGTCGTTTCGCAGCCACTTTAACGAGATCAAAATGACAAGAGACTCGGCAATATTTTCATGTTTAGAGAGTCAAAAAAGAGCTGAAAGATGATTCCTCTTGAAGGAACGAGTGGTATGAAGGGCAGCAACTGGTTCCGGTGATGGTGGAACTGCTCAGAATAAATAATGGTTAATAGGTTGGCTAACAAGACCACTCATCGCAGCGGTTCCTCAGGAACGGATAAAACAACCAAGTGAAGGCATATGATCGGCCAAGTAGATAGTGACGATGGAGTGATAAAACCAAGGCTCATCTAGCAAAAACAGGCTGATAAAATGGCAATCACAAGAGGTAAAACGGGAATGGTTTCATTTTTACACAAGCTTGAAACAAAGATAAACTATGCTTGAAACCAGTTTCATTTTTACACAAGCTTGAAATGGAAAGAAACTATGCTTGAAAGATTTAAGCATGCCCCCAGCATGGTGACTCAATTCGAGGTACATGCCCCCCAAGCTTCAATCCATATGAAAGGCAGATGGAGTGAAGGTTCAAAAACGAGATCAAGAGAAAGACTCGACCAGGATTTTATGAGATCTTACAAAGACTCGAATTGAACGGGAAGATGTTTCATTGTTTTAACGAGGTTGACACATCAAAAGAACTATCGTCATAAGAGCTTGTTTAAATTTTTAAGGAGCTTGACACAAGAAAATGAACTATGCTCCGACGACCTTGTTTGATTTTTTAGGAGCTTGACACAAGAAAATGAACTCTACTCCGAGGACCTCATCATAATGAACAAGAAGTCATCACTTCCAAGAGTTCCACTCCCGATGGAAGGAAAACATCCTGGAAGTCAGGACCCAATGCCCCCAGCACCTGATGCACAACGGCACTATCACTGAGTACAGGCATGGGGTAGGTAGCCACATAGTTGACTTGCGGCGGGGCATATACAACGAGTGGATAAAAAATAGGAAGGGATGATGGCAAGCTAGATGCCACATGAGGACCAAAGAACAAAAGCTGATCAATGGTCACGATGTGTCCTTCATGTGCAAAACAGACCACACGAAAAAGGGAGGAGACAAGCACTCCCATGACATAGGTGTTATTGCGCCCAAAAAGCAGATTGAAATCCAAGGGGCCTGGAACAACCATCACATCCATATCGACAGTTTTACCTCCCAATGTAACAAGTAACCTTGAAAGGATCCCTAACGGTTGACTAGTTCTTCTGTTAAACGCCAACAGATTCTACGTAACAGGCACAAGCGGCGGCGAACCAAAAGCTTTCCAATTATTTGAGGATAGAACACTAATAGACGCACCTTCATCTATAATGGAGCTGGGTACGACCAAACCAAAATCCTGTACCGTTATCTCGAAAGGCACATAAGACGGAAGGCGGTATCCTGAAAATTGACTCCAATCAAAGGAGCGACCAAACTACTCGGAGGGGGTACCATCGAACCGATATGATCTTCCCCTACTGTTACGGAAGAAGAAGGAGCATCCTCTACGACCTCCATATTGAAGGTGGGAGGGGAATCCTCTGGGACCTCCAACACGGGAGGCGGAGTAACAGCTTCTTGAAGTGCAGGGACAGGAGAATCCTTCTCCAAGTCCGAATAATCTGAAGAAACAAGAAGAACCTGAGGGGCATGAGATCCACTCTCAACGGAAAAGACCTGGTGCACCGCAAACGGGGCCAGTTCAACCGATCCCATGACCAATGGTTGGTTGGGAATGGATTCTTGAATTTGAATTTCTGGGGGAGCGGGATTGACCAAGGATGACTCTTGACCAATCGTAGGATCAGCTGGTGGAGACTCAAAGAAAGTCGTTTATAACCAGCTGGAATGCATGGTGTAGAAACGGTCGAGTTGTCCAAAACTCGTTTGGATTCATCCATATACGAACAAAGGTGAATTGCATGGTGCCCTTCACACAACTTACAAGGATTGGTAATCTTACCCTGCTTCTTAGGATTTTTACCAGCACTAGCTGAAGACAAGCCCCCAACCTGACTCCCGGAAGCCAAAGGCAATGACGGACGACCGTTGTACCATACTTCGAGCACCTTGGGAATGCCAGGGCAATCTCAAAGAAGATGGTTTCCTTGGCACAACATGCAAGGGAAATTAACTTTCCATGGAGGGTTGGAAGGTTTATCAATGGAAGGCTTCTTATGCGGAATAGCCACAGAGCTAGCCTCTCCTTTATCTGACTTCTTCTTCTTTATCTTCTTCTTCTTCTTCTTAGTCATCTAGTTACTAGAATCCAGACTTTCACCAGGCGAAGTAGAAGAGGAGGACGCAGAAACAGGCGAAGAAGGGGAGAGGTCCACCTTGGAATCAACATTATTTTGTTCATGTGGAGGAACTGATTGACCAGTAACTGGGACATTCTGGACCACAGAGGTTGAAAACAACCAAACAGGCAGCCCAACAGTTAACCCAGGAAGGGACAACGTTTCCATATAAGGAGCACCAACATTCCCAAAAGGAGGAAAATGACTAGGATTCCCATCGGAGGGGATTCCTTGGTTGGTGAACTCCAGAAACGTTTCCATCAGAAACAACCTTGAAATAAAACAACACCCTAAGGAAACTAACTTTAACCAGGAATATTTCATGGGCAGTTAATTTTTAAAACATTGAAACAAAACTCTATCGTTTCATCTTTTAAGAGTCGAGAAACAGGAAAAAGGTGACTCTATCACTTTCAGTTTGGAAACAAGCATAAAAGGACAAGTGCTTGATGATCTTTTCAAATTTAATGAGTCAGAAAAGATCAAAATGACTACTCTGGAAATCTAGGCAAAAGGGTGTACCAGATATCCGTGAACTGCAATATACACCTTGGTTTCAAAATGAAAGAGAAATCAACCAAGGACTTCACGTACGTGCAGGCAATCTCCCCGAATGTTGTGTCCGTTGTATCACGGGTATAAGGCGGTAGACTCGGCTTCCTACGGATAAAGGATAGAAACCTAGTGGTGTCTCCCTTTATATACGCGACAGTACGAGGAGCACAAGTCCATACTAGTGTTGTCTAAAGACAAGAGGCGAACGACAGCTACTAGGTTTAACGACGCCGAAACACGTCACTAGCCTAGACCTCTAAAAATTTCGTTAATGTTTCAATGCTTCCTTAGGTTGATTGAATAAATTTTAGAGTTGATATTCAATTATGTTTCAATTTTCAGGACCTATCACGTGTCATCTGACAATCTCCTATATGCAGCTATATGAGAAAAGAAAACTTTTCAATTTGATGAATGCTATCTAGTTAAGGGAAGAACTTCAAACAATGATGCAACAAACAACAATACTGAAAATGAAATTTTTCCAAACTAGATGACTTTCACTATCCAAAAGTAATTTCAAACATTCAACGATGCAAATAATGCAATGTAATCTATGCAAAATCCTCTTTTTCGAAAACTATGCAATTGTAATCTATGCACAATTTCCTTTTTCTTTTGAAATGATAAGAATGCACTCAATGCATTTTTCGATGAAATGAGAATCTACTTAATGCATGCTTTTAATGAAATAGAATGCACTCAATGGGATTTTTAGCTTTCAACCATTAAACAACGTGATCTAAGTTCAATGATAAATCTCAAAAATACTTTTCAATGCAATGTGATCTAATGCATTTTAACGAAAAGAAAAACATGAGACCAAAACTAAACGAACACAAATCTCCTTAATGAAAGGATGAATGAAAAATGGATGCAAATAAACACTAAGAATGCAATCGTTGTTTTAAACACTTTGTAAGGAAATTCCTCAAAAGGCTACAAGACATATGGGGTCAAGCACAAAAAGGACTTCCAAAGCATGAGATCAAAACAAGGCATTCATTCCCTTTTACATTAATAAATCATGGAAAGAAGACATTTCAGCTGAACAATGAGCAATGTAATCTATGCTCATACAGAGAAAAGACTGGAAGGGAAAGACACACTGGTGAAGGATTTAGGGAAAAAGTTTCAATTTTCACACACCCTGAAATTGGCACGACTTTCGTGGGTGAAACTAGTGCCAATTGGTGCGACTTTCTCACTGACAACTAGTGCCAATGGCCAATTGGTGCGGTTTGCTAACTGAAAACAAGCACCAATGTCTGAAAATGAAAAAACAAAGAATTTCTCCCAACCAAGACCAGACTCACCACTTCAAGAAAAATCTAAAATAAACCCAGAATCAAAGTACTGACCAAAAGAAACTTCCGAACAAGGGAAACCCTAGCACCTACAGGAAATGGCGCGACTGTCTGGCTGTAATCCGCGCCAGACAGGGGATGGCGCGGGTGATGAACTGGCAACGTGCACCAATGGGCGCGACTATCTGGGTGGAAACTGCGCCAATCAAGCCAACCATGAAAAGATGAAAATTCGGAAAAGCAGAAGTCAGATCTGATCCTTTGGGGCTGAACAGGGGTCTTACACCAGAAGTAGATAGACCATAAGAGAAAATCAAGTATACAAAATCCAAAAGCAACCAAAAATACAAGACAAACTCCAATCAATGTGTCCCCAGTGCAGTCGCCAGTTTTTTGGAGAGGTAAATCCCCTCTGCGGACAGAGGCGATCCCTACTAGACCAGATTGGGTCTAGCAACAACCGAGTCACGCTAAGATGCAAGTTCCTAATTGCAAAATACCAAGATGCGACAAGAGGCCTACCTTAAGTCCTACGTTGCCGTCATTTGTGGAGAAGATGGCGCTTCCGTCCCCTGCTTTGGCAGATCACAATTCTCTCGCTCGATGCGATCGAACACCTGCATGTACAAGAAGAAACAACAAACAAACAAGCATAAAACCTAATACATGAAATTATGTATCAGTCAGAGAAGATACAACTCATAACATAAAACATGAACATCTGAGTGGAACCATAATCAAAGTCGCTTATTATTAATTAGAACAAAGAAAGATACAACTTGAGCTCTGACGTTGGATCTTCCTTCGGCGGGTCGACAGAGGAGTACGTCTCGGTAAAGCTCATCGGGAAAAGGACAAGTCTCTCTCTCTTCATTTGTCTGACGATAATCTCCTTACAATTGATTCAGCTCTATTCAAGCTACCAAGACTACTTTGCTCAACCATTCATCCCCTTCATCAATGTAAGATGGCTATATTTATAGAGGAGAGGAGGAGGTTTGGATCCCTACAATAGTGGAAGGGAGGCCTTATCCCTTGGGAGGTTCCCCATAAGGTGGAAACAAGAGGCCAAAGGTGGAAGGTCATGGTTATTCATTCGAAACCACTCCTCATGACTCATCCACGAAGTGGTCGTAATCGAAACTTCACCTCTTTTCTTAAAAAACTTTCCATAAGCAGATTGGTGCGGGTGCTTAACTGGGATAGAGTGCCAACTAGCACGGGCTCAGTGTTAATTTTCCTCATTGGTGTGAGGACATAACAGGCTACCAGCGCCAAGGAAAAAACAGGTGTTTTAGGGGTCTACTCAGGAAATGATCAACAGAAGGAATGTTGTCCTCATGGAAAGGGATGCAATGATGGTATTTTCAAGGCATGACACTGCTCACAGGTCACGGAATAAGCCCTCCAATGTGCAGGACGGGGGATTGCAGGGACGGTGACAAATTACTGTGTAACAACTGGCCAACAAACTCAAGAATTCCAATGACCACATAGGGTCTAATATAGGATTCCTCTTGGTAGTATCCTGCTTATTCCTCTGGAAGTGTCCCGTCTATGAGGAATTTTGGGCCTCCTCCAACAGGCTCCAAAATAAACAAAATTGCCTCATGCTTTTTCCCTCTTCACCCTCTTGGCCAAAGCTTTTCCCTTATTGAGAACATATATATCTAGGGAGAGGAAATCCGGGCATGCAAGCACCATCAACCCCTCTAGGCAGGCAACCACCATCAACCCAAGGCCTTATGGCCTTTCACAACTGTCGAAAATTCTCTGGCATGTTAAATTTCTCTTTTAGCACTATTTCCCATAGTAATTTACATAATGAACCATACTCTCATTATTCATCGAGAAAAATACACTTTTATGTATATCATACACCATACTTTTCCCTCAGTATGAGTCCACAACATCTGGATTGGTAGGAAACATAACTGACATACAGGTTATATACATTATGATTTTCCAAATAACACAATCATGCACATCATAACATTATACTTTATCATTTACGGTTGCAATTTGTATTTTAACGTTTTACTTTCATAGGTTTTCTTTTTTCCATTAAGCTACTCATGCTTTATCTCATCAAAAATGCTAGTCATAAATATGCATTGTTTAAACAAGTATTCACTTTCACAATCATTTTAGTTTCATATATACAATGTTGTCATTCATAAAAGTACATACTAATATTCATTAATGTGTATATTTCAATAACGGTTAGGGTAACAGTTCAAACATTTCCAATTCCCACAGTGTACTGTTACCAACAAACTGACACATGAAGTAACTACCATAATCACTTGTTCACAACTTGCAATAAGCTTTAAGAAAAACCAATTCATGCATATAAGTTTTATTATATAGTCATTCAACACTAACTAATCAATGCTACTAATCATCTTAATGTAGCCATGACATGACTCATTCAAAAATTAGCCATTATAGCCAAGTCTCACTACTCGAATTATTGTGTATTTTTAACATCTAAAATGGTTCATTCAATTTTTCTTTAAAGCACGCTATCATCCTATTCAAGGAATTTCCCCATCTTTTGAATTCATGCATTAGTTTCACACACCATCACTATACACATTCAAAATTTTTAAGTTGTGAAAGCTAACTTAGTTATGTTCGCTAAATTTATCAATAATATGTCATATATGAAAATGTTGATAGTCAACTCTCACTTTCACTAGTGAGTACTCCAGTTGTTTATAAGTTCAAAAAATGTTTTATTGTCTTTTATTTTCAACATTATTCAAATATCATGATCATAGTTTTACAACAAACTTTATTAATTACTACCCTTCATTGTAGTTATAAACATGACTCATGCATCTTATGTCAAAAGTAAGAAACTGCATATATTAATATGTATATTGTTAGACTTTTATCTGAATCTGAATGTTAGTTTTGTTGTGATAATTTCATCTTTAGAATTATAAATCATTTTTTGATATTTTTCTTCATGTGCATAGGTTTCTTGAGCTGTTTGTGAGTGTTAAACAGGTAAATGTATCAAGTTTCATGTTAAATTCATGAGCATAAAACATTAAAAAATAATGTTGAATAAAAACAATAAAATTTACATCAAACCATCAAATGATCCATTAACATTGTGTTTTGATGAAGGAGTTCACCCCTCCTGGCTTACATCTCCTTGGTCCATCTTCCATGCCTTGGGCCATTACATTAGCTCAAATTGAAAAAACACGTTGCTTAACATCCTCTACTGCTCCTGAAACCTACTTCAATTTGTTTAGAATGTCCAGATCATCTAGAATAGACTCTTCTTGAGCCCAATTTGGTCGAATTTTGCAAACGTTATGGCCTCCTCAATTCTGGCCTAGGAAACCCCACTAAATCTAGAGAAACTCCAGTTAGTGCTTCTATTTTTGGAGTTGGCGCCGAATTTGGGGGCACTTCTGTTTTAACTGCCATATTAAACTGGAGTTAATTAATTTAAGTGTGATCTTAATTAGGGATAAACCTTTTTTTTAGTGTTAAACACAAACCTTAACCAAATCTAAATGTAAAATGCATTTAACGAAAATAAAAATAATTTATGGGTAATTAAACCACATTTAATACTTTAATCCTGTGCTTAACTGTAAAATCCGCTCTGTGGTTATGGAAAATGGTCATGTGTTGAGGTTCTATTGCGAGGGGGCTGGCCTGCGAGGCTGGCCCACTCCTCTGCCCGACGGTCCGTATGTATGGAAATAAATACAAGTCGCAAGCATAGATGGCTAAGTCATATGTTGCGGCCTATTGTAACTTAGTATAATCACTTGGGGGAGGTCGTGGGGTCAAGCCCAACCTCCACCCTTCCGCCTATACAATATTTTTGCCACCAACATATATTATATTTCGACCTTTCTAAAATTGAAATTCGACCATTGTTAAATAAGATTTTGACCATTTATAATTGAAATTCATCCAAACCTTGGTCCATCAGAGGGGGCACGTGGCGGCCCCTAGCTGCACCATGTTTCCATCTCTATTTGGACTATTCCCATCATATAATAACATAAAATTCACTTCCATACAAAAATTTCGACCTTAAGATAACATAAAAAAAAAATTCACCTTCCGAGTGAATCTTGTAGTGACACTTGTCACAGTGTGATTGGGAAAACTGAAAGAATATTCCCCAAAATATTTTTTTTTGTGTAAGCTAGGCTGTCATGTCACCATTCTGTCCTTTCTGCAATTTTTTTAGTTGTTTATGAAAACGAACAACAAGCCATATATTTCTCATCTAGAGTTTGTTTTCGATGAAATGAAATGCGTCGGATTCCTGGTGACAAGATTTTTTCTATTGTTCAGTTTCCAATCGATTCTGAGCACTTTAATTTTTTAGCATTATCACTAAGCACCTTATTGGACTATACTTGAGTTGATACCCATTAGTAGCATACCTTGATTTCTTTTCTCTTAACAATTCCCAGAGGCAACAGGGCTGCAACCTTCAACTCTAATACCACTTGTAACGTACCATGATAACCTCACATGGAAATGCAAGGAATTAGAAATTTTTTATACATATTACCCATGGGTAACTATCCAAATCACTATTCAATATTCATCATTAATCATTAGATATAATATTCATCAGTTCATAGAGTAATTTTGGTATAGGAATAGTAAGTTGCATAACCATTAACAACCATTGTTGTAGTATATTAACACAAACAGTATGATGTAACCATGCATTCATTTCAAGATTACTTTATCTAGATTCATTAATCACATATTTTACATTATCAACATCACATCATGCAAGGAATATACATCATCAAACTAACACAATAAACAATCTCATCATTGAACACCGATATACCCTGGAAACACCATAGGGTGAAAACTAGCAAACATTTAATTTATTATTAAATTCTCATGAGGGTGTTCACTACTCACTCAATGACTCATAAGGGAGTTCATCCCTTAACCATTTTCTTAAAATAATGACAAATAATGTCATTTAAATACAAACTATCTCGCTAAAATCCATTACAAACATTATGATATCGGTTACACACAAATTTTTAATTTGTATATATTTGTGGCCTCGTTTTTCCATCACCAAACCATCCTGCAGCTCACACTCATCTACATGTGATTTGGATCTTGCGGGCAGACCCCAAGATCTAAAAAAATTGAAATGGATCTAACAAGATCTGCAAAATTACAATTCTAGAAAAAAAGAGAGAACACATATTAAATAAAACCACAAAGAAACTTGTTTTATTAAAATAGAGAATAATTGTAGAAGCTACATTTTGGTGGAAAATATATCCTTTTACAAAGTGAGGCTTGTTATTTATAGCCTTTTTTTGAGTTACAATACGATGGGTAGATAACATAGGTGGATACCATGTGTAGATACCACTTACAATACCATGGGTAAATTCCATGTGTGGATGAATACCATGGGTGGGTATATACCATGGGTGAATTAATATCATGGATAGATGTCACGTACAATACCGTGGGTGGATATATACCACGGCTGAATGAATATCATGGATAGATGTCACTTACAATACCATGGGTAGATGAATATCTTGGGTGTAGGCCACTTTTCATTTGTATCATTCCTCCCTCCTTAAGAAGCAATGGTCTCCATTGAGTGAAGTTCCCTCCTAAGAAAACCTTGTTGAATATGAAGATCCCCTGAAGAGAAGGGCTTTGTGTGGTTAACCCATAACTATGATGAACGAAGATCCGAGGATAAGATACCTTGTAATGCTTGTGACCAACTGTGATAGTGACAGTGGGCAGCATAGAAAATGGACTTCGATGAAGTGTGGGTTTCTGGATGACCCAAAACCATGAAAAATGAAGATCCGAGTATAGAGATACCTTGTAATTCTTGTGACCAACTGTGATACTAATTGTGTTTGGCCTAGAAAATGGACTTCGATGAGAAGGATTTTGTGCGGTTGACCAATAACCATGATGTTGATTGTTAATGAAGTAACAGGTGCCTACATAGCTTGGGGTGGGAGGACATGTCTCCAAATAACCCAAGCTAAATGCTGCTATGTTGAAACTGATTAATGTGAAGTAGGTGCCTACTAAAGCGGGGTGGGAGAGTACGTCTCCAAAGGGAACCCACTCTGAATGCTGCTACAGATTTAAAAGGAGCATAACTCAGTTAATATAACTCTGAATATTTATTATAATATGTTTTTTTAAATGGAATGATCATTATGCATCATCACATGTGTTTGAAATCACTATCTAAAGACTCTATACTCTCATATTCGTGCTGGAACTGTCCCGTCGTCACAAGATCTCTGAAAAAAATAGTTGATTTTAAATCAACGATAAATCCCTCATCTGGACTCTGATTCGAGCAATTTTTTTTTGAAATTTGGTGATTTTTAAAGGGAAGATCATATATGTAACCATTTCTCTAAAATTTCCCACTGAAAATTGCAAAAAATGACAGGAGATTCACCGTCCACGAATTGTTGTTAGAAAAATTTCTGCAACATTGTTGATTTTGAATCAGCAATATCTCTCATCCAAACTCCAATTCGGCCGATTTTTTTTTTGAATTTGGGTATTTTTTCTCAAGAAATATAGATTTAATCTTTTTTTTCGTAAATTTTAACCAAAAGTTTCAGATCTGATCTACAAACTTTCCGCCCCAAAAATTCATGGATTTTACTGAAAAATGCTACAAAAAATTGAAACTGAAATATGCTTCAAACCCTCATTCCCATTGATTCATCACCTGAATATGATACCACTGATCCAGATCTTAGGGGGAGGCCCCCAAGATCTAAAAAAAATGAAATGGATCTAACAAGATCTGCAAAATTAGAATGCCAGAAAAAAATAGAGAACACATAGTGAATAAAACCACAAAGAAACTTGTTTTATTAAAACATAGAATACGTGTAGAAGCTACATTGTGGTGGAAAATATGTCCTTTTACAAAGTGAGGCTTATTATTTATAGCATTTTTTTTAGTTACAATACCATGGGTAGGTACCATAGGTAGATACCATGCGTCAATACCATGGGTAGATACCACTTACAATACCATGGGTAAATTCCATGTGTGGATGAATACCATGGGTGGATACATACCATGGGAGAATGAATATCATGGATAGATGTCACTTACAATACCATGGGAAGATGAATACCATGGGTGTAGACCAATTTTCATTTGGATCAACATGGACATTTATTATTTACCTGTACCATGTTAATCAAAATCTATGATATGCACAAAACATCATCCCTTCCTGCTATTGCTATCATCAGCATACGTTGATGTCAAGATTACATAAAGTATTAATAATCCCATTCATAAATATATACTAGTGGTGTTTCATCATCTATACATTTACATTCATGAAATGCATATCGTGACATGTTTCCATAACAACATTGCATATGCACTAGTTATAAGCATGTAAAAATCAAAATAAGTCAATAAAATAAATATTGCATTAATATTTCCTTTCCACAAGCACACGTTCTTGGAAGAAAAATCATTACAACTGTCCATCAATAGAGTATGCAACACATGTTTCATTTTCAAGGAAATATAGCATAATAAGGCATGCAAAAACATGTTTTCTTTTCCATAACACTAATGCAATAAAACATACAAATACATGTCTTATTTTCCAAGGATTATATCAACATTACCCATATATATGTATTACAAGGAAATCGACATAATTACTATGGTTTTTGTGCATGTAAATCATCCTCTTTCCCAAATAATATTTTCCAATGTCGGCTAACACAACATGTTATCATTTTCCACATAAAAATGTATATTCTTTCCAACGAGAGCTAATACTCATCTTGCATGCATATACATGGTCTTATTCCAAAAGAAACTAACATACTACTTATGATAGCATAAAAGTAATCACATATATTTTCCTAACGAAATATAGCTCAATAGTTCTTCTTTCCATGCAAAGAACATATCTCTATAACACAATGGCTATTATTTGTGCATGCAAGAGCTTATCATAATAGCTCTTCTTTAATGTACGCAACACATGTTCCCTTCTTAGAATTATACCATCATTAACTTATCATTTTCATATAAACAAATACATACTTCTTTTTCAAAAGAAAATTAATATAACCTAGTTTCTTGTCTTTCTATAGGTAGTTTCTCATGCTTCCCTTTCAAGAAATTATCATAGTTGACCATATTTTATGCATAAAAATATGCAACTATAACAAGGTTAACTTAATATTTTATGCACCTAAATAGGGAAATTAACGCAATTCATCTAGCGAGACAATATTTTAAAGAGATTAAAGATTAACATAATAACTTTCTCTACACAAAACATATTTTCTATATCGCAATGACTACACTATTGGTGCATGCATCATGTGTTTTCCCTAACACAATGACCTTTACTTCAACGCACATAATATTTTCAAGAAACAAGAATGCATTCTTGTTCTTGTATGAACATGATTCATGATGCAGGAGCATGAGGCTTAGAGACAAAAGGCTTCATTAATTATTTCAAAAATCCAAAAAAAAAATTACAAGCAAAGGTGTTGGTACCTTTAGCTGTCAATTTACAGTTTTACTAGATAGGGTTGAACTAGTATCTAGGAAGGTTGAACTGTTTTATATTAGATTCAGTATATTTAGCCTTTAGTTGATATATTTAGGGAAGATATTATGTAATTAGGATTTTTATCTAAATTAGAAGAATTCGATCCTCAAGAGGAGGTCGACTGTTATGTAAAAAAACTATAAATGTAACCTTTGAGAAGGAGGAAATAGAATTGGGTCGTAGAAGATTTGATTGATAGGGTTTTGCCTCTGTTTTAATAAAATTGCAGAATTTATTTATCTTTTGTTGCTTGGAAAATTCTTAGAGGGTTTCATCTCTCCGAAAATCCATTTGATATATATATTCTGTGTAGAACTTACGTGTAAGTAACTTCTTTGTAAAGAGTTCAGAGGAATTTAAATAAATTTGGTTTTCTTTTCTTAAGATCAGAGATTGATAATCGATCTATACTTGTTGAGTTACGGAGCGGAAAAGGAGGTTTTCAAGAGGAGTCGAAATTAAACCTGAAATCCGGCAAAAATCCGTGTTTAAACGAAATCGGAAGCAGAAGTTTGCAGGTTAAGTGGTTTTTGAAAACAGGTCACCGTTGTCGCACAGCTTTTGGCAGGTCAGTGGTTTTATCAAAATCGAACGTGATCAAATCAAATCATGACACTTCACAATGGCAATACCACCGATTTGGCGTCACTTTTGGTTGATAAGTCACCAGGGTTGTTGGAATGCGATAGTCGTCCGATCGTAAACAATTGAGATCTGACGGTGATCGCATTGAAAGTTGTGTGGAGACTTAACAAAACGTATGGACTCGACAGTTATTTCAATAGAGCTTTATTAAGGTTTGAAATCTGATACCCTTGCGAAAAGGTTTTAAACATTGTTTAATATGAATTCTCATGTTGAAGTCTGGTACCCATTTCCGAAGGTCTTAAACATTGTTTAAAAGTAAATTGTTACATTTCCGAAGGTTTAACATTGTTTTAAAGTGAAGGGTAAAGGGGACTTTAGCTTCCGTGTTGCATTTTTGTTAGTTTTATCAAAAAAATTTAATAAAGTTTGATGACCGAGAGTGGAACTAAATACCAGGAACTAATTCCTCATGAATTAGAAAGAATTGTAACTAAATTTGAACAACTCTCCTTAAGCCTACACCCACACTGCCATCATTTGTGGTATCAGAGCAGTCTTCAGAGCATTTTTCAAACACTGAACAAGCTTCCAAAAGTCAGAAAAAGAAATCCAACATGGCTGTCAGAATTGGTAGAGGTGGTCATTAGAGGAATTTTGAGGTCTAAAATAGGCCTACTAAGGAAATAATAAAATAATATCTAAACCAATAAAATAATATTTATGAATTTGCAATTCACTTTTAGGGGATGACCAGAATCTTAGACAGAGATTAATGATAGTAAAAGAATACACAGAATAATTTTACAAAGTGAGCATAAGAGCAGGACAAATTCGATATACAGCAGAGAAGATTTCCAGGTACATAAATGGTCTCAAAATGGAGATTCAAGATGAGATAAGTATATTGTCTCCTAAAAAAGTAGAAGAGGCTTACCAAATGGCCTTAAAAGCTGAAGAAAAACTCATAAGAAAGAAATCTGCCAAAGGAAGAGGTACTTTCCGAGGAAGAGGAAGTCAAGGTGGTAGAGGAAGATCTACAACGCCAAGAGATGGAGCTAGCAGCAGCTCACCTCAGTATGCACCCACAGAAGGTGATACAAGTGGAAGAAGGAGTCCTTACAGAGGAAGAGGAGGCAAAAACAGAGGAAGAGAAGTCAGATGTTACAGATGTAACAAATTAGGACATAGAGTCTATGAGTGTCTAGAGAATGTGGGGAAAAACCACAGAAATGCAATTGTTGCTCAGACTGAAGAAGAAGCAGCAAAGTTTCCTGTAACAGAGAAAGAAAGTGTGCCAGAGAAAGGATAATCTTTGGTGGTTAACAAGGTTTTGTTAAAACAAACAAAGGAAGTTGCTAAACCAACACAGAGAAAGACTTTGTTCAAAAGTGTATGCAAAGTTCAAGGGAAATGCTGTCAATTGGTCATTGATAGTGGCAGTACAGATAATTTGGTCTCTACAGAGGTGATAGAGAAGTTGAAATTGAAGACAAGGGAACATCCAACACCCTACAAGGTGTCATGTATTAAGAAGGGACATCAACTGATAGTAAAGGAACAATGTGAAATAGAATTAAAAATGGGCAGTTACAAAGATAAAATCATGTGTGATGTGATGCCTATGGATGTGTGTCACATATTGCTGGGTAGACCTTGGTAGTATGACAGAGCAGGAGCACATGATGGGAAGAGAAACACTTACAAGTTTTTCAAAGACAGTATGAATCAAACATTGTTACCTATGGAAGAAGAATATGC
Organism: Pinus albicaulis; assembly: GCA_034641835.2. Taxonomy (NCBI): domain Eukaryota; kingdom Viridiplantae; phylum Streptophyta; class Pinopsida; order Pinales; family Pinaceae; genus Pinus; species Pinus albicaulis. Next base: position 83,843,194 of record CM076574.1, on the reverse strand, counting down.
ATCAAGTAAAAAGTCTGATCCAAAGGCTTTATTGTTGAGTGGAAAATAATAATTGTAGCAGATTGAAGATGATGAGGTAAATTTTTCTTTAGTTTGCAAACCTAAGGTAGTATTTACTTCTACTAAAATTTCTGATTTGCCAATTGAAATTCAAGAAATGTTGGAAGACTATTGTTATATTATTGTGGATGATTTTCCTGATAAATTACCACCTATAAGAAGAATCGGCCATCAGATAGATTTGATTACAGGATCAAATTTGCCAAACAAAGCAGCTTACAGAATGACTCCTACAGAAAATGAAGAAATCAGAAAGCAAGTACAGGAATTGGTTGACAAAGGTTTGGTAGAGAAAGTTTGAGTCCTTGTGCAATACCTATAGTATTAAATCCAAAGAAAGATGGAGGTTGGAGAATGTGCACTAATTCAAGAGCAATTAACAAAACAACAATTAGGTATAGATTTCCTTTACCTGGAATTGAAGATTTAATGGATTGTTTGAGTGGAGCAAGATATTTATCAAAACTAGATTTGAAAAGTGGGTATCATAAAATTAGGATAAGGGAAGGAGATGAATGGAAAACGGCCTTTAAAACAAATGAGGGATTGTATGAATGGATGGTAATGCCTTTTGGTTTATTAAATGCACCTAGCACATTTATGACGCTCATGAATGAAGTATTAAAGGAATTTATTGGTAAATTTGCAATTGTATATCTGGATGATATATTAATTTACATCAAAACAAACGAAGAACACCTGAGACATCTTAATTATGTCTTAAGGAAGTTACATCAAGAGAATATACTGATAAATTTAAATAAATTTTCATTCATGAAAGAAGAATTGGTATATATAGCTTTTGTTGTTTCTGCTGAAGGATTAAAATGGATCCAGAGAAGATAAAGGCAATTGTGGAGTGGCCTTCATGTAAAAGTCTTTTTGAGGTAAGAATTTTTCATGGTCTTGCTAGTTTTTATAGAAAATTCATAAGGAATTTTAGTAAGATCAATGCACCTATCATTGAAACCATAAAGAAGGACAAAAAACCATTCAACTGGACTGTTGAAGCTGAAAGTAATTTTCAGTTCTTAAAGAAAAAGATAACTGAGAAACATGTCTTAGTTTTGTCTGATTTTAATAAACCATTTCAAGTAAAATGTGATGCCAGTGGGGAAGCTATTGGGGCTGTATTAAGTCAAGAAGATAGACCTGTAGCATATTTCATTGAGAAGCTAAATGAGACAAGGAGGAAGTACTCTTCTTATGACAAGGAATTTTATGCAATTGTTCAATCATTGAAGAAGTGGAGACATTATTTAATGTCTAAAGAATTTGTGCTATATTTAGATAATCATGCTTTACAGTATATTATGAAACAACCTAAATTGAATCAAAAACATGCAAAATGGGTTGAATACCTTCAAAGTTTTAACTTTTTATTGAAGCATATAAGTGGTCAAGCAAACAAGGTATCAGATGCCTTGAGTAGGAAAAGCATTCTTCTTCAAGAAGGTCAAATTCAAGTGTTAGGTTTTTATTTTCTTAAAGAACTATATAAGATAGATTTGGATTTCAAAGAAGCATTTGAAACATGTTTTGATCCTATTTTGATAGACAGAAGTCAGTGGTTAGATTATTTCTTGCAAGAGGGTTTATTGTTCAAAATAAATTAGTTGTGCATACCAAATTGTTCTATGAGAGAAAATTTAGTCAGGGAGAAACATAATGGTGGACTTTCTGGAAATTTTGGCGTTCATAAGACTTATGGGCAACTAAGTCATTTTTATTTTTGGCCAAAGAGAAGATCTGAAGTGGAAAAGTATGTGAAGAATTGTAAAATTTGTCAATATGCAAAAGGGAAAAGTCAAAATGCAGGTTTGTACATTCCATTACCTATTCCAAACAGACCTTGGGATATGGTAAGTATGGATTTTCTTTTAGGATTTCCTAAGGTATGGAGAGGAAATGATGCAATTTATGTTGTAGTTGACATATTTTCAAAAATGGCACATTTTATTCCATGTTATAAAACCAGTGATGCTACTCATGTTGCCAATTTGTTTTTCAAGGAGATTGTCAGATTACATGGGTTACCTAAAAGTATTGTCTTTGATAGAGACACCAAATTTGTTGGTCATTTTTGGAAGACATTGTGGAAGAAGCTTGGTACTAGACTAATTTTTAGCTCAGCTTATCACCCTCAGACTAATGGGCAGACTGAAATAGTGAACAAGAGTTTGGGTAATATTTTCAGAAGTCTTGCAGGAGAACATCCTAAACAATGGGATCATACTTTACCATAGGCAGAATATGCATATAATGATTCACCTAACAGAAGTACAGGATATATTCCATTCCATATAGTTTATGGAATGCACCCAAGAGGAGTATCTGAATTAAGGAACTTGGGGAAAGCAGAAATGAGAAGTGTTGAAGGAGAGGATTTTTCTTCATAAATTCAAGCAATACATGAATGGGTAAAGCAGAAGCTACAAGAAAGCAGCTTCAAGTACAAAAAAAGAGTAGATTTGAGAAAAATAGAAGTTAATTTTGAATTTGGTGATTTGGTTTTAGCACACTTAAGGAAAGAAATATTTCCAAAGAGGAAGTATAACAAGTTAAAATTCAAAAATATAGGACCATGCAAGATATTGAGAAAGCTTTTTTAAAATGCTTATGAAATTGAATTACTGTTTTATATTGGAATATCTCCAATATTCAATGTTGTTGATTTGTACAGATATGAAGATAGTGGCATAGATGACAGACCAGAAGACAGAGAAAAGACGGACTGGGTGTTGAGTCTCAAATCTGCATCTTTTCCATACACTTTTCTATACCTTTTTCACTCACCTGAACCTCCCAAGTTGTCAATATAATTGTATATTAATTGCAAAAGAGAATCTAACATGGTTTTTAACTATATTTTTGTGTCTGCTATTTGATTTAGATTTTGTTCATCTAGCTGAGGAATCTTGCCACTTTCTGCAGCTGCTGCAACTTTCCGCAGCCATTTTGTGAAACTCTATGTTACAGGTGTCTACAGGAAAAATGAGCCACATGGGCAAGTCAGAAATGATGTGGACATGGTTCGTGTCCTATTGACTCGAGCAAACTCATCTAAAGAAGTTGCGGTCAAAGGCATCCAAATGGAAGTCAACCGTAGAGTCCCACGGTGACAGGACTCTGTTTCGTGTCACGTGAAGGTTCATATGGCCGTTTCTGAGTTGCGGAGGATAAATCAACATCTGTACATGGCTCCTTAGCCGAATTCAAACATCCACTCCTCATAGATTTACTTTTCAATACGGCCATGATCCTAGATCCGTGGACGTAATGGTCTACGTGTTCTCCACCAGCATAAACTTTAGGAATTAGTTATGTTTCTTTTGTTATAAATAATGCGTTTGCATACGCATATGGAGTTAGTCTCGATTAGTCTCTGTTATCTTTTATTAGTCTTCTCTGTAATGTAATTACGCTGCCTTTGTGCCGTAATACTACCTTACTGTTATGACTGCATTTTAATATAAGAAGACTCTGTTTTCCAACATAATTTGTACTTGAAGATTGCTGCCAAGGCTGGTGTAGAGGGCCCCTGCACTTGCCAAGGTTCTGTGCATTATTGTATAGTTCTTGTTTTATTTCTTTAAAGCTCATTGTGCCATAATCCATTCACATGTTTATACATTGCATCTTTCATGGTATATATGCTTCATTTCTGTTTATAAACTTTCCTGCTTTCCATTTCATTTCTATCTTTCATGTTTTATGTTATTGATTACTGATCAGTGTTCTTGTTTCAGGTTATAGATAGGCAGCCCGGGCATTTGCATAACTTTTTGACTAATGACATGGAATTAACATTGTTCTGCTGCTAATTTGCTTTTCTTAGTTTCTGTTAATTTTAGTACTGCTTTGTTTAATTCAATTTTGCTCATTTTCTTCAGTAGTTAAATTTAGATATATTAAACTCCTCATAACATCTTCAGTTACCTCCGAAAGCCACAGCTGGACTGATGGTGAGGGATTGTATTATGAAATGTGTAGTTTGGTATTAGTTTCCTTTCTGAAAATTTAGATATATTAAACTGCTCATAACATCTTCAGTTGCCTCCGAAAGCCACAGCTGGACTGATGGTGAGGGATTGTATTATGAAATGTGTAGTTTGATATTAGTTTCCTTTCTGCAAGTTAGAAATATTAAATTGTGCATGACATCTTCAGTTACCTCAGAAAGCCACAGCTGGACTGATGGTGAGGGATTGAATTATGAATGTGTGGTTTGATATTAGTTTACTTTCTGCAAGTTAGATATCAGTTACTCAAGTTGTTTATGGTTACTTCCGAAAATCATAGTTGGACTAATGATGAGGGATCAGAAGACAAGTTGATGTAATCTGATTTAGATTTACTTTGTTGCAATTTTGGATTTCTTTAAGCATAGTTTCTTTTGTGTTTAGACAGCAGCAAGAATAGTTTGGTTTTCATGCTCAATAGTTCATTGTTTTGATTTATTAGACTAGCAGTACATTTTCATTTCAGCAGCACATTTTCATTTCCTTTCAAGTTTTGTCATTGTAAGTTTCAAATTCCTTTTTAAGTTTCAAGTTGGTAAATCATTATAGATGATATCATTTCCTTGAGCAAACATAACCATACTTGTTTTTATTTTAGAATTTCCATTTCACCTTAGAAAACCAAAAACGACAAAAAGTTAATAAATAGGTTATCTTGCACATATAGTGCGCCGCACTTCATCAGCTTACGAATCCCGGATTGACAAATTAAATGCAGCAATTTAGGACACACTAAATTGACCAAACATTTTGGTGCCAAAATTTTGTATAAGCCTGAAAACCAATCACTGATTGGCAGTCTTATACAGAAAATATTGGGTGAAAATCAGGAACACCTGACACCTTATATTTTCCAAAAAAAAAATCTCTCTTTCATTTCACAAGTTTTGTGACCACCTACTCCATTTCATTCCACTTCATTCCATTTCATTTCACTCCATTTCACTTCATTTTATTCCATTTCATCAATAAAATTCTTTTTCATGACCATTTCCATCTGGTCATTTGTCATCTGTTCATCTCCATTCATCCAAATAATAGTTGTGTCAGTTTCCACAGCTGACATCTGTTTCCGCAGCTGACTCCAGTTTCCGCAGCCAGAAGCAGATTCCGCAGCTACTACTCTGTTTTCAAAAGAATGTACAGTCAGAAGTTATTTCCATAATCATGAAATAAAATGCAGGTGAGAGGATCAAAAATGAAGACATGGAGCATTCAAGACACCAATAAAGAGTAACTAGTTGAAGACCAAGGAAAAGGCAAAGATTCCAAAGGTATGAATAAAATTTATTTCAAATAGCATTGAAAAACACATTTTTATATAGTTCTGAACCATAAGCTCCATCCATTATGTGCAATGATTATATTTACAACTCCCGTAACCTTTCACGATCTCCATATTATCCTCTCGCATTCATTCTCAAACGGTTCCATCATTAAACCCTCGATCTTCACTCATGTTCCAATATTCCACCGGTGACAATGAGACGTAATTGATTTGACCACGGACTCTTACAGCCGCATAAATCTATAGCCGTTGTTTAAACGTGCTCATATTTATTGTGTAGCCACCTAAATTCAAAACACTGCCGGATGTGTTATACTCTGTTAACCTCACAGCCGTATCTCTGTTGTGCTCACGAAAACCCCTCTCTGTTCTATTCACTCCATTTCATTCTCTACTACGCTATAGTCTGTATACCACTCTCTGACATTTACCCATAGTCATTGTGCTCATCTCCGTGCATTCAGCCGTTCTATTTCCATTGAACCCTCACGCAGGAAAATTTGTGAAGAGCAGAAAGAAAAATGGGTAAATTGCTAAGAGCAGAACCGGAAGGACCTAAGTTTATGGAGGGATATCCGCAAGTAAGGGATATATTGAAGAAAGAAAATTGGCTGCGGTTTATCCAGAAATTCAGAGGTTATCATAAAGAAGTGACAAAGGCATTCGCAAGGTCGTTTAATGGCTTGGAAGTAGAGATTGGAGACCTTAAGTTTGCGGTCAATGAAGCATCTATAGCATATGCCACGGAACTTCTTCAAGAGGGTGAGCGTTGGTTTAAGAATAAAAGCATCAGTGATGAAGCCTGGAGAACAATCTTACGAAACCAAGGTATGGACATAACTGTTTTTAAAAGAGGAATTCCTATTCATGCATTGAAAGAGGAATGGGCTACTTTGCTGCTAGTTGTTCAGAAATTCATTACATGTGAAGGCCGTTTTGGGTCCATGTATATGTACCATACCAGGTTGCTGATGAATTTTCTAGATAATCAAACTCTCAATCTCCCATATTTTCTAATCAATAGTTTGAAGAAAATGTATGTGACTGTTCAGAAGCATTTAGGAGATGTAGAACCACATCTATATCACCACGGTCTTGTAAAAATTTTGATTGAAAAAGAGTTAAAGGAGAAGAAAGACACATGGGAACAATTTCTGGTTAGAAATTTCTTTGAGGAACCTCAGGAAATTCCTGAAGGTAGTACAACAAGAAGGAGTAGAAGAAAAATAATAAATGATGAAACTCAAATTACTCCTACTCAGGAAATTCTTGAAGGTAGCACAACAAGAAGAAGTAGGAGAAAAAGAACAATTGATGAAATTCAAAATACTCCTACTACTACAATTGAAAGAACTGATAGGGAAGAGAGACTTTCAAAGAGGAAGAAGAAAGAAATCAAGGGTAAGAAGCCAATAACACCAAAAGAGAGAAAAACTATTGAGGCTATACATCAAACTCCTTCTTCTTCTGAAGAAGATCATCAAGTGTTATCTGAAAGATTAGTTTATCTTCAAAAACAATCATCTATGGCCAAGAAGACAGAGAAAGGAAAACAAAAACAAAAGGATAGTGTACCACAACATGTGAGAAGAAGCAGCAGACTTAAGGGGAAATTGAGGAAAACGCAAATTAAGAGTCCTCATTTCATTGATTTAGGAGAGGAGACATCTGAACAGTCCCCAGCTAACCATAGTCCATCTCAGTCAGTTAGTGAACCTGGTTCATTTCATTCTTAGTCATACATTGACCATAGTCCATCCCATTCTCAGCAAGATGTTGATGTGAGCCCTTCTCAGCCAGATTTTGAAGATAACTCTCCTTCGCGGCATTTTGGGGACATCCCAATAAAAATGACACCTGATATAGACCCCAAGCAGCAGGAATTATACGACTATATAGAATCTTTGGAAAAGGCAGCTACAGGTCCCAGTACCCAGAAGGAGGTTCTTGGGGTCCTCAAATCTTTTCCTCATGATAAGTGCCCAAGGCCTGATGGGTGGCCTGCAGAATTTTTTATTCAATTTTTTTATCTTCTAGGAGGGGAGCTTATTGATTTAATGGAGGTATTCCATACTCAGGGACATATTCCTGCAAATCTGAACTCGACTTTCATTGCCCTTATCCCAAAAATTTCGGATCCCCAATCTTTCTCAGACTTCAGGCCGATATCTCTTTGTAATATTATCTATAAAGTTACCTCCAAGATCATAGCAAATCGTATTAAAGGTTGTTTGTCTCAGCATATTTCGCAGGAACAATATGGATTTCTTAAAGGTCGATCAATACATGATGCTATAGCCATTTCCCAGGAGGTGCTTCATTCAATGCACTCGGATAAAAAGGAGGCCTTGATGATGAAAGTGGATCTTCATAAGGCATATGATTATGTGGATTGGTCCTTCATTAGAATTACTCTGCTCAAAATTGGCCTTCCAATCTAGATTATTTGCTGGATTATGTCTTGTATTTCTTCTGTTCGATATGCGGTTATTGTGAATGGTACTGCGACAAAAATTTTCGAAGCAGGTCACGGTTTACGTCAAGGATGTGCTCTATCTCCGCTAATCTTCATCCTCATAATGGATGGATTTAGCAAGATCATGCACAATGCTGAACAAAGGGGCTACTTAAAGGTTTTTGCTTTCTCACAATCTGTATCCTCGACTCATTCTGTATTTGTCGATGATCTATTAATCTTTGGTTATCTCATTAGAAACTCTTGGTTCTATATACATATAATGTTCTTGTGTTTTGAATCTGCTACAGGCTTGAGTATTAACAAGAGAAAATCATTTCTAATTTATGAATTTGGGGACATACAGGAGATAAGGTTCATTGCAGATTTTCTGGGTGTGGAATACAGATTGGCTACACATGGTCTCAAATACTTGGGATATATAATCAAACCATGCGGTTACAGGAATCATGACTGGCTTTGGATGGTAGATAAATTCAGGACCCGCATTGGTAGGTGGACTCATCGCTGGCTTTCCATGGGGGGACGGCTTATAATGATATAAGTTGTATTGTCCCAGATGATAGTTTTATGGGGTCATATTTTTTATATTCCTGATGGCATCATTAAGTTAAATTATATTATCACCAAATTCCTCTAGGCTGGGGCTAATATGGATACAAAATATCATCTTTGCAGATTTGAATTATTATGCTGGCCCAAGGATATGGATGGTTGGGGCATTCTAAATGCCCGTGTATTTAATTGTGCCCTTCTAATGAAATATTTTTGGTGGGCCATCATCGGTACGAGCATATGGAACGCCATTATCTGATCCAAATATATTGATGGGAATATTTTATTTCAACTCAGCTGTCATGATATTTCTTTTCCTCGGAAAATATCTGCCATTTGGGGTAGTTTCAAGAAAATTCTGAGATATTTTGATCTTCGTCTATGCTAGCAATTTCGAGACAGAGGTCGCATTCCAATTGGTTTCCAGCGCATTCTCTATCTGAAAATTGTACCGGACCTTCCCAACAACTGGTTCATTCTCTGGCACACAGAGGTATACATTTTCTTTCCCAAACTATTCGTGAATGGTCTTTTGCTGCACCTATTTTCAAGAATGCAAATCAATTGGGATTGATTGGGGTGGTCGTTGTCGAATGGGATCTGCTTCGTAATGAATTGCGGGGTGCCGGTTTTTGTTATGCTCCTGGTGGTGATCAGATTAATTGGAATGGCCCTCTTATGGACAAAATGATCATTGTACAAGATATCTATCGTAGCATCATTTCCAGTTCTCAAATGGCAGTAACCAGGGATTTCTTTCCTTTTTGGAGTAGGAAAATCCCTACGAAAATAACTATCTTCAGGTGGTTGGTTTGGTGTGGGAAAATTCTTACATGGGAGAACCTCAAGAAGAGGGGTAAACTAGGCCCAGGTTGATGTGTAATTTGTTGTGGGGAGGATGAAACTATCTCACATCTATTTTTTTCATGTCATATCATTCGACGATTGTAGATATTATTCAGTTCTTTTTTAATGAATCCATTATGGTGTCCTGTCGATTTCCTATCTTTGGCTATTGAATGGGACAAATTGAAGTCAAATTATAATTCGCTCCCATTCTTCCTCATATGGGAGGTCTGGCTGGCCAGAAACCAGCTGATTTTTTAAAACAAACCCTTTCAGCTGAACAGAGTATATGAGGCCACTAACAGATGGATGATGGACCGACCACAATATGTGGTGTCGGTGGTAGACTACTCACATCGCATTAGACCACATGTGATTTACATTCCTGCAATCTATTTTGATGGGGCTTCTATAGCGGGTTATGCTGGATGTGGAGAATGGATAAAACTTTCAACCCGTGATCGAATTCATATATATTGGAACAGTGGCCCCGGGTCTAATAATAAGGCTGAGATCATGACTCTTTGGGGCAGAATTTGGGTGGCATCGGAACTTCTTCTTCAAAATGTCAATATATATGGGGACTCTAATCTGTTCATTGGATGGATCACCAACAGATTTCGTTTGTTATCACCGAATCTCCAAGGTTGGTTCGACAGAACACAGAGACTTTGGAGAAGGATGAATTTCCCGCCAATCAATCATATTTTTAGAGAAAATAATACTCGGACGGATGGGTTATCAAAAAAGGGTATTTTGCTTGAATTTGGGGTGATGAGGATCACACACTACAGAGATGGAAATCCGACTCGAGAATCCTCTATTCCCATTCCATGATCATGTTGTACTGCTAATATACTTAACTAATTTTTGTTTTTTGTCTTTCTACTGCGGTTCAGCTGTCTCAAAATTGTTGGCTTCGGATCACATACAAAGCAAGCGTGGTTATATTTATTATGAATGACAGCTACATCTGGACAATCCTTCTAGCAAGCGAGCCAGATTATATTCTATCAAGCGAGCCGGAACAGATTACATCAAGAGAGCCTGGAAATCTAAGACAAGCGAGCCTGCTTACGCCTGGACAATCCTTTTTTCAATCGGCAATCTTTCGATCAGGCTTCACAGACTTTGTGGCTTCAGAATACATTACAAGCTTGCAAGGTTATATTTAACTGTGACTGCTACACCTGGGTTTCCTCTTATCAAGTGAGCCAGAACATATTAATTTCTAGACAAGCGAGCTTGTTACACCATACAAGCGAGCCTATGGACAGAACTATCGTTTATCATATCTGTCGGGTAGAATTTTGGTCAATCTACTGCTACCATGCCTTTGTGTCATCGTTTATCTTTGCTTTAATTCTTGGCTCTATTAATTTTGTTGTGCATATTTAAGAACATAATCATATGCTGTCGATACCTTGGTATCATATATATGTTTTTACAGGAATGTACAGCATTTTGAGGTAGGGTTTGATTAATTTCCCCCTTTATTTGACTGTCAGTCATCTTTCTAAATTGCTTATTCATCCCTTTGAATCTACATTTTAAAATTTGACTATGCAATGTTGGTTTTCTCGTTGAATTTTATTCAGCTGAGAATGTAATTTGACAATGTACTGATATATATAATATATGCAGCATTTTTTTTCCTCTGAAAAAAATAAATAAATAAATAAATATCACTATAAGGAAGGCAAGCCAAACAAGTATAGCAGCTTGTCCAACTCTTATTAATCTATAACTAGAAGGCACGTGAGCGAACAAAAGTATAGCAGCATGTCCAACTCTTATTATGCTATAGCTAGAAGAAGATAGCCAACGAAAAATTTTTAGCATCATGGTGGCAGCTGTAGAGCCTCCAAATAGCCAACGAAAAACGTATAGCATCATGGTGGCAGCTGTAGAGCCTCCAATCCATGGTAAAATAAAGAAGGGATGGAAGTTGCCAAGAATTGCAAAGAATTTTTTTTAATGTTAAATATTACATTTCTATTTAAAAAATATTCAAAAACAATAAATAAATAGGTATTGTTGGAGTGACAATATTTTTCTTCTTATTTTTTTGCAAATTGTCTTTAATGTGACTTTTTGAAAAGTTTTCCTATTTATTTTTTCGATCTAATTTGTCTAAAATTCAGCAAGAATTCATTGAAATCACAAGTTTGATGAGTAAACTCTGCCCAGTTGAAATGCTTTAAGGGTTTTTCTGGGTGCTAAATCCATATATGCAATAAAAAATCCAGTTTAAATAACACAAATAAAGATTTCAGCTCAAATATTTTCCATCGTTTTTTAATAAACTCCAAAAAGTCTCATTAAAGAAAACTCTTTTTTTTTTTCTTTCCTTTATTAATATCCATATGCTCTTAAAAAATGTTTCATAGTCACTAAAACTTAATAGAAAAATAGAAATGTTTCTTCTTTAATAATATTATTATTAATTTAAATTTTATAGTTATGAGTAGAGTTTTCAGAGATCGATCCATCACATAAATCTTTTAAATTTCTTTTGTAACCAACTAATGTTGTTCATCTTGAGGAAAATTATAAATTAAAAAATATAATATTATTATTTTTAAATAATAATTAAAAATATATTATTAAATTCAAAGATAGTCAAATTTGATCAAATATATTATTAGGAATTATTCATAAAATTAAATATGATAAAAAACCACATTTATAAAAAAAAAGGTGTGTACACTTGTAACTATTTTTTATATACTTTATTATAAATTCAAAACAAAAATTTAAATTTATTCCCATTAAATATAGAACATATTACATTAAATGATAGATAGGAGACACACTCTACAACCCAGTATGGGAGAGATGTATAGGTATAATGTAAAACGATATACAACATAACATATTGGAACTCACTTTGTGGCATATCTAAACATTGAATTCTCTGCAGTGGTGTATATATATATATAAACTCACATATTGGACCTTGCTCTACGGTGGAATATCTGAACTTTACAGCTTATATAAACTCGCATACTCGCTCTGTGGCATATCTAAACTCGCTTTGTGGTATATATACATACTCGACATATTGGAACTCTCTCTGCTATGGTTTGAACTCCCATAACACATTTAAACTCACCTTGCACCATATATACAGACATCACATCTTCGTATATAACACAACTATATTTGGTCTCAAATTGAAGTCTCGAAGTTAAATACTATTTTTGACCTAGTCTCGGCTTAGAATTGAACAAGGTGAGATGTTGCAATGCTAGGTGCATCAAATCCTTTACATAATCTCTGTTCTCCTTGCTAAATTCTATTTTTCACAATTATGAGTACTTCTCCCCATATTTCTAAGCATATCTCTAGCAGAAATAGCCAAGAAAAATTACTTTAGAGGGTCTCTCTAAATACATTTATTTTTAGAAAAGTGAAGAGAAGAAAGAGAAACAAAGCATAAACAAGAATGATCTACAATGCTTATGGAACATAAAATCGAATTATTTACAATATTTAGAAAAAGTTGCAAGTAATTAGTACGTAGAATGATAGTATTCAAGACTAAAAATGAAGGAATGAAAAATAGGATACAATAAATAGAACACAAAAAACAATCAATTGTCAAAGAAAATTGCACCCTGAAAGACTAGATTAATGAATTAAAAGAAAAACTAGAAAATAATTCAGCCCTAATCATAACAAAAGATAAAATTTCAAAATGCAGACTCTATCGCTAATAGGATTTTTCTCACAGTCTTTTATTTTTCTCCTATAAACACTTCCTCCTATAAGAAAATAAAAACCAGATAAGTATTTCCCCTTAATTACCTTAAAGGAGGATATCCACAGTCCAAAGAATGAGGGTGACATCCTTTTCTTGTAGACTTCAATGCTAGAACCACTACTAACCAAGGTACTCTTTTAAGTAATAGATCTAACCCTAGACCCCTATGGCCTAATGAGGATTGTGACTTAGATTGTAATTTTCAAAAAAACTTTGAAGAAATAACTGAGAACCTTTTAATCAAGCTTTGTAGTTCTCAAGACCTGATTATTTGTAGCAGGATTAATAAATGGCCTACATTTGGCAAGATGGCTTGTATTCATGGGCTTGGAAGCAATGTTGCAGTCTATATGATATCTGATACCCAAGTTCTCAACCGTATTATTAATTTTGACCTCCCGAATGGCCATGAGCCTGATTCTAACTATAGACCCCTATTCTTAACACTTAACCTTGGTATACAAACCAACCACATGCAAAACAATGGTGAGAGCCAAAGGCACATTCGTTTTGAAAAAAGTAAAATGGATCTATTATTAAAATAATTAACAAGGGATTTAGGTCTCTTAATTTATAATGATAATATCAATCACATCTATCATAAATTATTGCAACCCTCTCCATTACCATTATCAAATTCTCTTCTGAGGGACCCTATAAAAATAATAATAGAACTTCCAACCCTTATTATGATAAGGATTGCAAGGTTGTCAGGAAATAAATTAGAGATGCTCCTAACGAAACTGTAAATATTGAAAAAATTAGTGTGTACAAAACTATAATCAAAAGGAAGAAAAGATAATATATAAATAAGAGGCAAGAGTGTCTTATTCACCTCTCTAAAGTTGATCCTAGAAAGTTTTGGAGGAATATTCTTATCTATAAAACGAAAGAAGATAACTCGACCCCCTTAAAGAATTGGAATATCTATCTTAAGAATCTTTATGACTCCCCAGAAACCATGGAAAATATTGTAAGAAATCCTATAGAGGAAGGTATATGTTCTTTGGAAGGTGAGGAGTTCAGGATTAAAAAGCTTGCTAATAGGGAAGCTATAAATATTGGAAGGTTATCAAGATAAAATTTTCAAAATGAATAGGTCTATCCTCATCCCTTCACATACACAAACTCCTCAATTTGGCTATGAAACATGGATTCTTGAATCCTTGGATGCATATCCTTATTGTGTCTATCTTTAAAAGTGGGGTTAAAAATGTTCCCTCTAACTATAGGACTATTATGATTAGTCACATTTTAGCCAAATTGTATGGGCTCATTTTGGAAAAAAATATTAGCATTTGGCTTGAAACTCATAGTAAAATAAATAAAGGGAATGTTGGTTTTAGGAGTCATCACTCAACTTTTTACCACCTTTTCACTCTTAGGACCATTATTGAGGAGTGTCGCAATAGTAAAATTGATCTCTTCTCTTGTTTTTTTGACGTTAGAAAAGTTTTCGACAGTATCCCTTGGGAGAAGTTATAGCAAAGGCTCAAAGATATAATGCTTCTGTTTGAGATAAGAGTTGCTGTAACTAGGTTATAAGAGAATGTTATTACTAAGAATAGGACCACTAAGGGTTGGTCTAAAGATATTAAATACAATATCATAGTTAAGCAAGGGTGTCCCCTATCCCATGCGATTTTTGTCATTTACATTGTTAAGCTAGAAGAATGTCTAAACGCTACAGAATGTGATGGAACCTAGCTCACTGTATTCCCATTTCTCTTCTCCTTTATGTTGATGATATCGTTCTTCTTTCCAAAAAGCCCTAATGATCTCGACAAACAGCGTAGAATCCTCCATGATTACTTTTTCAAGATGGGTATGATTGTTAATACTGAAAATACTAAAGTCATGATAATTAAATCTAAAAATAGAAACTATGATAATTTCATTTATGACAACAATTAGTTGGAGAATGTTTCCTCATACAAATATTTAGGTATTTACATTCACCATCAGCTCAACTGGAACTACATCACTGAGAAAAGGATTATAGAAGGTTGGCAAGATTATTATGAGCTTGAAAACAATTGTAACTCGACTGATCTTTGAGTTTTTAGTATAAAAAAAGCTCCTCTTGGATACTCTCGTCACCCTTGTTATTTTATATGGGCATGAGGTTTGGGGTTGCAATACATCTAAGGAATCGTGGAGAAATATTGAGATGATCCAAAATAAATTTATAACCTAAAACCTCAGGATTAAAGGAAATACTCCCTACCATATTCTCTTGATTGAAACTAGCCTCTCCCCCATTGAAATCATGGGTTTTTTTAGCTATTTGGTGTACAAGAATAATTTGTACAACATGGATTCCAAGAGGCTCTGCAAAATTGCTTCCAACTCTAGTCGAAATCCCCACCTCCAGCTTAAGCGAGGTTGGCACAAATATGCCCAGTCCTAGCTTAGTCATTGGGGGATAAAAGAGGAGATCATCTTGATGAATAATGATTAAATTAAAAACACCATTACTTCCAAATTTAAGGATAAATTGTGGGATGATAAGGAGTTAGAGGGGAAAGGGAAGCTAATATATTATAATGAGGTGATAAATCCCACTCTTTCTAACCAAAATTGTATTTCAGGCCATATTCCCGATGGGGCTCCTATACCAAATGGTGTGAGGTCTAATCGGGAATGCATATCAGGGAGACCCCTTTGAATTTTGGTAGGTCCAACACTGTCGATATTTTTTGCGTTAGAAGGAGGGAAGCAAGCTTTTAATGGTTGATAACTCCACTCACCCAAAACATACTTCCTTTGGACAAGAAAACAACATTCCCAACACCTTCATGAATCATATTACTGAAACAAACAGATCTTCTCATCTTGACCCTAAAAAAAGTTGTGAATATTGTTACAAGCACATTTGGGCAATTTGATCCATAACCTGTAAGTTCGCAAAGGTTATCATATTGATTCCCAGAGCACATAATCTTCCTTATTTTATGAAGAAGAAAGAAACAACTTCTACCAGGATAGTGGTTTCTAATTTGGAAGATTTTTTTTTTGCTACCCTTGAAGAGTTATCAGATTCTATAGAAAACAAATAAAAAACATAGTATCCTCATCTTACAATGAGGGGGACAGGGAAAGTGTTGTGCTCTCAGACGACACTTTCCAAGGTTTCGGTGGTCACGGAGAAGATACCTCAAATTATTAAGAAGAGGAGGAGTATAGAGATGAGAACATGGTTGGACAAGATCTAGATTGGATGAGTTAGTTCCCACTTTCCCTTTTGGTTATTTTACATAAGATGATAAGACACACAGAAAATTTGCTAACGAAATATGACCCTGGAAAGGCGATAAAAGCATAATACCATTTGGATAACTTCTACCTACACCTTCAGAAGGTACCTTATGATGATTTTGTATGTAGATTGTTTCCTTGTATTTTAGATGGTAGATCACTTACTTGGCATCATAGTATTCACACAATTTCAATTCAGAATTGGAAGGGGTTTAAAAGGTTGTTCCTTGAAAATTTCATTGATGGAAAAACTCCAGCCATGTTATTAAAGGAATTAGGGAATCTGAATATGGAGGAAAAATAAAAGGTCAAGGATTTTAATTAGAGGTTCAATCGGGTATTGGGCCAATTTCCTCCAAATACAACACCTCACGACTCCATCACAATAGATTACTACACTTATGCCTTACCGACAAGAATTTTGTAGTTTGTAAAGAGATTTATGAAAGAAGCTTTGGCACAAAATTTTTAAGAAGCCATCATAGTTGAAAAGGACTTGTGTGAAATTGGATTCATTGTCAATGATGAATCATCTAAAGACTCCAAGGAGAATAGAAAAATGTCTCAGGCCTCCTCAAACAAGGCCAAGGATAAAGAAGCTACTGATGTGGAAAGCTTGACCAAGACCATCAAGTATTTTTACAATGAGTTGGAAAAGTTAAAAACAAAGGACAAGTGATACCATTGTCAGCAACAAGCCCCCAAAGTTCAACTTCCTGAGAAGGAATAACAAAAAAAACAATAAGAGTAGTAATCATTTGGCTAAGTCTACACCTAACATGTCGTGTTGAATGTTGAAAACATGGCCATGGACCATTACTATTCTTTTCATCAATAATATCTTTCAAAAAAGACGTTCCCATAGTGGAATCACAACATGAACTCTCTGATTATGCACATCATTAACATGGTACTTTCGGATGAAAAAATTTAGGGGATGGAAGAAAAGGAAGAATATTTTGTGGCTGAATATACTACGAGTATAAGACACGTAGTGAATACTTTCAGTTTTGTGTTCACTGCTGAGAATAATAATGTCAAATAACCACCATGAGTGAGGCCCTAGTCGATACAAGTTGAGGAACCAAGGACATGTTCTTGAACAAGAGCCAATGAGGAAAAAATTGAAGAAATACTTGTTAAAAAAAATTAAATCACCTTCCAACTCGATTTAGAACACTCAAGACAAGTTTGGAAATGTTGCGACAGCAAATAACACTTCTGCCAACAGTAAAATCAATTCTACCACTCTGGAAGTGTCAAACAAAGCTACTTATTTAAACACTTTGGCAATGCCTAGTGCACTATATTAAAATATAGTGGAATAAATAATGAAATATCACACAAATATTTTGATCTTCGAGCTTACAAGGATAGCCATCCAGCGGGAACTTCTTGTTCGCATCCTTGACCAACCTTCATCACGTGACAATGCTTCTTCTTCACAGAAGGGATATGGTAAGTCTTTTGGTCCCCTGGAATCAGTTGTCAATGCATTGACATTAGACACTAACACTCTCTTCCCTTTGTTTTTATTGACTTTCGTAATTTTCAATTACAATGTTCACAATTGTTTATTTGACTTTGGTGTATCCGTAAACATAATGCCATTATATGTTGCCAAGAAATAAATGCTAAATGCAATAAGACCAATGCACAAACAATTCATCTAGACACGTCTCTTGTCCAGGTTATTGGTGAACTCATAAATGTTCTTATTTTCATATTGTTTGATCAGTCAGTTCACCAGTGCATAAGCATAGTAGTTGTGGACATCCCGGAAGCCTACCATGTATTTATAAGTAGAGACTAGTCTAATGGTATTTTACTACCAATCGGTTGAATTCATCGCTTCCATACAAGGGCGGGAATAACCAAATCTGGGTTGAATCATAACCTTACATGAAACACATTGTCACATCCTTCAAGAGGAAAAATAAGCTTTTCTTTCACAGATTTAATTTTTAGAAATTTCTTTTTCAACACCGAACTTGGGAAATACCTTACTCAACCTTCCCCAGTCCCACCAGACACACAGTTGGAAATCCTTCCTAGTCCAACTGGTGGAAATATGGGAGTCATCGCCACTATAACAGGGAGTTGTCGCCATTACATGGGAGTTGTCGCCACTATAACAGGGATTTTCTGCCATTAAAATAGGGGAGTTTACTAGGTTCAACAATGATCGACTACAACTAAGTTTAAAAAATTCACAACTTCAACTAATAAAACACAATGTGAAGCTATTATGTGTCTACATCCATATTTACAAAACTTCAAGTTGGTTATATGGAATTTTTTTTTTTTTTCCACGAGGACTTGGATAGATGGTGATCACGTGCTATGTTAAGGCACTCCTTGATGTGAATTAATAGGTTCAATTCCCTGATCTAGGTGATATATTGGACATGATGAAGATGTAGTCCTACCAAGCTTAATATATATATATATATATTAATTGTGATTTGTTAAAAATAATACAATAATTTATTAAATTACTTTTTTATGTTGTCTCTAATAATTATCTTCATTAGTATATTATATAATATAGTAGAGTAGGGTTTTTATGATTTTTATGTTTTCTCTCACTCACATACACATAAATTTATCAATGTCAACATAAGGTGTGAATGTGTAAATCAAAAAATGTCAATGTAGTTAGTACCTACAACTTACAAATTCTATTTAATTTTAAACAAATAAATTGTAAACACACTTAAAATAATTTTATCATTAGATTAATTCAATCAAGTAGTAAAATTTGGAGCATGTAAAAACACATAGTTCAATAAAAATACAATACTCTATTTCAGCAACAAGCTATAGGCCAATTTCTGCCATTACAGGGGAGTTGCCACCACAATTGTAATAGACAAACACGGGGGTTGTTACTACTGGAGAGGGAGTTGAAGCTATTAGAAAAAAGGAGTTTCCTAATTTCAACAATGATCACGTACAATTTAGTTATTGTTTACACATCCATAGTTATACAAAGCTTCAAGTTGGTTACATGGAAAAAATAATTTTTAAAATTTACATTCATTAGTGTGAGTATATCTGAGTGAGAGGATGCAGATAGTGGGAAGTATTAGAAAAAACATAAAAATCCCACAAACTTACTCTACTTCTCATATATATATGAAAGTGTAGAATGAAGAGAATTATTAGAGAAAACATTAAAAATCATTAAATAGGTTTCTATATAATTTTTTAACAAATCAAAATTTAAAAAAACAAAAAATTAAGAAAGAAAAAAAGAAAATTAATTTAAATTAATTTTACGATGTAACCAGTTTTTGTATAAATATGGATACACATAAAATGTAGCTTCACATAGTATTTTATTAGCTAAAGTTGTCAATTGATGCAACTCAGCAATAGGTGATAGTTTTTGAAACTAGAAAACTCCCTTGTTTTAATTGCTACAACTACATGTTATAGTGGAGTCAACTCCCCTATTTCTTTATCATTGTTGGGACAACTCTCTTGTATCTTGCTATTAGAATAGAATATCGTATTTATTGAAATCTTTCTTTTTACATGCTCCAAATTTTATTTTCAGATTGAATTAATATAATGATAAAATATGTTTTTCATTTTTAATAGTTATTTGCTTAAAATTAGATATAATTTGTAAGTTGTAGGTACTAATTACATTGGTAGTTATTTATTTACACATTGGAACCTCATGTTAACACTAATAAATCACTCACATACACATAAAAATTAATAACTATGAATGTAGCCTAGTCTCTACAATTTACAAATCATATCTAATTTTAAACAAACAAAAAAACCTTTCAAAAATGAAAAAAAAAAATTTATCATATATTAATTCAATTTAGAAATAAAATTTGGAGCATATAAAAAAACAAATTTTAATAAAAATACAATACTCTATTTCAGCAACAAGCTACATGCAAGTTGTCACCACTACAAGGGAGTTTTCATAATGGTAAAGAAACATGGGAGTTACCCCAACTGTAAGAGGGAGTTGTTTCCATTATAACATGGAAGTTTCCTAGATTCAACAACCATAACCTACAATTGAGTTGCGGAAATTGATAACTCTAGCTCTGCAAATCTATATTTACACAAAAATTCAAGTTGATTACATGACATAATTAATTTTTAAATTCTAATTTTTTTTTTTAAATTGTGATTTTTTAAAAAATGATATAAGAATTTATAAATATTTTTAATGTTTTCCACATGAAAAATAATTAAATTAATTCTTATATCATTTTTTAACAAACCACAATTAAAAAAAGAAAAAAAAAATTGAAAATTAATTTTGTCATGTAATCAACTTGAAGTTTATATAAATATGTATTTACAAACAAACTAGTCAACTAAAGTTGTCAATTGTCCCAACTCAATTGTAGGTGATGGTTATCCAAACTAGGAAACTCCCATGTTCTAATGACCATAACTCCATATTACAGTGGTGGTTGTCTAAACTATTAAACTCCCTTGTTCTAATGGCGGCAACTCCCTTATAGTGGTGACAACTCCCCTGTTTCCCTATTATAGTTTCAAAAACTCCGTTGTAATGGTGGAAACTTGCATGTAGCTTGTTGCTGAAATAAAGTATTGTTTTTTATTGAAATATGTGCTTTTACATGCCCCAAATTGTATTTCCAAATTGAATAAATTTCTGATAAAAATATGTTTTTCATTACTAAAATTTATGTTTTTAATTTTCAAAATTTATTTGATTAAAATTAGATATAATTTGTAAATTTTAGGTAATAACTACATTGGTAGTTATTAATTTACAAATTTGCACCTCACAATGACACTAAAAAATTTATGTGTATGTGAGTGATTTATTAGTTTTAACCTTGAGGTGCCAATGTGTAAATCAATAACTACCAATGCACTTAGACTACCTACAATCTACAAATTCTATCTAATTTTAAACAAATAAATTTTAAAAATAAAAGAACATATTTAATCATTAGATTAATTCAATCTGGAAATAAAATTTGGAGCATGTAAGAACATAGATTTCAAAAAAAATATAACACTCTATTTCAGCAACATTCTACAAGAGATTTTCCACCATTACAAGGGAGTTGTCTTAACAGTAATAGAGAAACTAGGGAGTTTCCACCATTGTAGCAAGGGAGGAAATTTCCCTTATTAGAAAAAGGGAGTTCCCTAATTTCAACAACTATCACCTATAGTTGAGTTGCATTTATTGACAACTATGTGATGCTAGTTTGTCTATGCATCCATATTTATACAAAATTTCAAATTGGTTATATGGAAAAACTAATTTTTAAATTTTAATTTTAATTTTTTTTTTATTGTAATTTGTGAAAAAGTGATATAGAATTTTATTTAATTATTTCTAATCTTTTCTCTAATATTTTTCTTCATTCTACACTTTCATATATATATGAGAAACAGAGTAAGTTTGGGGCATTTTTATGTTTTTTCTAATATTTCTCACTATCTCCATCCTCTCTCACACACATACGCTTAGTGTCAGAGTGATGACACCTCACACTAACACTAATGAATGTAATTGTATGTAAGTAAGAACGGATAAAGGTAGTACAAAATATTGGAAAAAAAACATAAAATTCCTTCGAACCTACTCTACTTCTCTTTCATATAAATATATGAGAATCAAATGAAGATAATTATTAGAAAATACATTAAAAATAATTAAATAAATTCTTGTACCATTTTATAACAAGTCACAATTTTTAAAAATTAATTTGAAATTTAAAAGTTAAAAATTAATTTTTCCATGTAACCAACTTACATGGATGCATAAACAACAATTCAATTGTAGGTGATCATTGTTGAAATTAGGAAAGCAGTGACAACTCCCTTGTTTCCCTATTATAGTTGTGGAAACTCTCTTGTAATGGCAGCAACTCGCATATAGCTTGTTGTTGAAAGAGTATTGCATTTTATTGAAATATGTGTTTTTACATGCTCCAAATTTTATTGCGTCATTGAATTAATCTAATAATAAAATTGTTTTATGTGTTTTTAAAATTTACTTGTTTAAAATTAAATATAATTTGTAAGTTGTAAGTACTAACTACATTGGCAGTTATTGATTTACACATTGGCACCTCACATTGATACTCATGAATTTATTTTTTACTTATTGATTTAAGCAATGACACCTTATGTTGACATTGATAAATTTCTATGTATCTGAGTGAGAGAAGATCGAGGTAGTGAGAGGTAGTGAGAAATATCAGAGAATACATAAAAATCACCACAACCCTATACTCTACTATAATATATAATATATGAATGAAGATAATTATTAGAGACAACATTTTAAAAAAAAGTAATTAAATAAATTATTATATCATTTTTAAAAAATCACAATTTAAAAAAAATAAAAATAATTTAAAAAATTCAAAATTCAAAATTAATTTTTCCATGTAACCAACTTGAATTTTTGCATAAATATGGATGCAGACACACCATAACTTCACATTTTGTTTTATTAGAAGTTGTGAATTGATGTAACTTAATTGTAACTGATCATTGTTGAACCTAGGAAACTCCCCTATTGTAATGGTCGCAACTCCCTGTTATGTGGCAGAAACTCCTATGTAATGATGGAAACTCCCTGTTATACGAAAACTCTCACACTTACCCATTACAGTTGCATAGATTCCCATGTAGTTGTGGCAACTAGTGTGTAGTGTGTTACAGAAAGTGAGTATTGTTATTTATTTATTTATTTATTTACATGTCACAAAATTTATGTGTTTTTTTAAAATGAGACAACATGAAGAGGAGTAAAGCTGTGTGTCTGCAACAAGAATAGCTACAAGAGAGTGCTTAAAGTCCATATACATCTCTCTACAAGTCAAGCACCCACAAAATATAGTAAAAAAATTGTAGTGGATATAAATCATATGAAAATGCCACTAAGGAAGAAAGAAAGTTTAAGAAAAGTATGATTTCAGGTTACAAATCCTCAGTTTAAATAAATCAACATTTTAGCCTTAATATTAGAAAAAGGCATCAATTGTCGATTATCACCAAACAACAATGTGTAAGAAATAATTAAGTTCAGTAAATTTCATGGATAATTTTTATTTTTTTAAAACTTAGTAAATTTCAATAAATAACAAAGTAGTCATGTACTAAGAAGCAGTAACAAACAATTCCAAGTGATAAACAAGTCAAGCACCAACAAAATATAGGAGAAAATTTCAACAAAGTATTGGATAAAATTTGTAGTGGATATCAATCATATGAAAATGCCACTAACTAAAAAAAATATTGATTGTTTAAGAGAAGTATGCATTTAAACTATAAAACCTCAGTTTAAATAAATCAATCTTTCAACCTTAATATTAGAATATAGTATGAGGGAATAATGCAATTTTTTATTATCACCACACAATAATGTGTAAGTTGGATAATTCTAGGGAAAAAATGGGTTTGATAAAATATTTTTGATTACCACCACACAACCATGTGTAAGTTGGCTAAGTTTAGGGACAAAATGGGTTTGATAAAACATAGAGTAACATGTATTAGAACTCAATTCCATTAAAAGAAATTACTTAAAAAATATAAATTATAGGTTTAAATTAAATAAATAAAGAGTTAGAGAAAATATTTGAAAATGTTTTATATATTGAGGAGGTTCAAGCAAAAACGAAGTCAATAGCATAATGTAAACCAAAAATCTATGTAAGAAATAGTAAAGTTTAGTAAATTTCATGGATAATTTTTTATTTTTTAAAAACTTAGTAAGTTTCATGTGAACATTTTTACAAACGTATAAATTTATGTGAGACACCATGGTAAATCTCATAGATAATTTTTTTTTTTTTTTAACGATTAGTAAATTTCATGGGGAATTTTCATAGTACACACAAATATGAATATTTTTAAATGAAAATAATACCATGATTCATACAAAACTAGGAACAATTATCATAATTCATTAGTAAAATGTTGTTTGTGGTTTCAACTTGGATTTTGTTAGTGGTTTCAACTTGGATGATACTATAATGTGATTTCCTCTCTAGACTCCCTAGCTGAAACTCAACCACAGTGTCCTCACTCAATGAAGCATTCAACAACAGTCTCTCCCATCTATATATTATTTTGTTTCAAAAAAATTGTGCACCACTACTGAGTTTTAAATTTTGGATGCAGAGGTGGCCTTAAATGTGTTAGCTAGAACTATATGGTGGCAGTACATGAGATAGAAAATGGGAGCCAAACAGAGCAAGGGGTAACAGATACGGAGCTAGGGGAGTAAGAGAGATCGAGTGGGCCCATCAGAGTACTCGAGACAAAAATATGTCATAGGATAGTCACCGGAAAATGGAAGACACAAAAAAAGAGTAAAACGTCGACTAGTTACACTACTCCAATACCTAAACAAAAGGGTAAAACGTCAACTATTTAGACTACTCCAATACCTTATCACTTCTCTCCATAGGTTAAGGATTATTCATTATATATCTCTACCTATAAGTCTACTCCAACTCATCCTATAAGAGCTCTAGAGTATGAAGAAGCATAGAAGAAAGTAGAATAGTTGATCTAATGGAACAATTTTGGTAGAGCAGGTGAGCCACAACTCTAAATGGAAGCCTGAACTATAAATCACTAGCAAGAGAGGGAATCTAAGAAGTGGGACATGAGATCTACTTAGAACAGTTGAGCATAACTAGAGAGCATAATACTTAGGAGTAGAACTATGAAGCAAGTGGGAGATGAGTATAAGATCCATTCAAACAATTTTTTTGAGTCTCGTGTCTAATAGTGATCAGGTGCTCAAAATTATTCTCAAAAATTCTTTTTTTTGGAATTGTATGGAACCTGAATTACCACATATATCTCATCTTTATGAATCCAGTGCAACTTGTTTTGTGGAAAACCAACACTCTATTCTCCCAAAAACGTGTTATGTCCACTTTGTCAAACATGCAATTTAAAAAAAAAATGCAAGACAACACAGTCAGCAGTCAGTTCAGCTGATTGGGCATGCCTACATGGCAGGGTGACTATGCACATGATGGTTTTCTTCCAGCATATGGTATTTTTCCAAGTTCCACCTTTGTATTGTTTGATTGTGGCGTGATTTGATTCATTTCATGATGACCAATCACAAGTTTCCACGTAGCCAAGCCAAGGGTCACCACATGGAAACCTGAGGACCACCAAAATTTATGTTATAGACTAAGTGGAGCAGGCGGGGGTTGAACCCGCGACCTCCCAATACGTATCACTCTTCATTACCATCCCACCACGCATGTGTTACTTAACCTATAGTGTTGCAGGTTAGGTTTAAATTTTAATGGTTTCTGCCATGGGGGAGGGGTTCGGGGTCTAGCCCCAACCCTGGTCACCACATGGGGGCAGGGCTATAGGCAAGAGGCTAGCCCCGTGCCCCCCCCTCCCCACACTAACCATAACCCTTAACCATAAATTATGACACCATGTGACCTATGCCGAAGACTGTTGCAAATTCTGTGAAGTTAACGGTCATCAGGTCATCACCAGCGTTAACCGTAACACTTAATGCCACTATATGTTACCACCATGTCGATGATTAGCCAAACTGTGTGGGGTTTTTATTTAGAAAAAAAAGGGGACTTTAGGCCTTATTGGAAAAATTAAAGCATCGACAATTTCACACATTTTTTAGTGGAATTGGCACTCCGTTAGCATATTTCTGGTTGGATTTGTAGGATGGTGCCATATTTTCAGAAATTTGTGGAGAAGTTAGTGCCAAAACTTGGGGAAGCCATAGCTTATTCATTTTTTGACCAAAATCGAGGCAGAAAGAGGATACACGGGCATTTTTTGGCATTCTGAAGCTGATGGAATATGTTTCAGAGTTGTTTGAGCATTGTAAACATATATAATCACACTTTTGAGCATAATAGAAGAGGGTCAAGATATTGGAAGTTGGACCAAGGAGACGTAGCCCACACGGGGTGAACTCCTTCATCATGTGTTATTGTGTTACTTTTATGGTGATTTTCATGTCTGTTAGATGTGGTTCGTCAGTGTTTTTCTTATGTTAATTTGATCAAAAAATTCACATAAAAACACATAAAAAATCATGGCTAACTTACAATATACCTCATAATCCTCAAGCACTTTTTTTATACTTTGAATTGGAATTTAACACAGAAAACGCTAATTTTCGCATTCATATCAAGTTGGTACTAGAGAACTAGGGTTACTTGTGCAAGGAGGATTTAATTGTTTTGCAAGTGTTTAAATGCTTACAAGGATGCAGCTCAATATAGGAGAAGGAAAGCTTGTGGGTGTGGGTTCTCTACTTGGAGAAAGGAGAAGGAGGGCACGACTGCCACAATCTCCACCACAAGATTCACCTCCAGTTGCGGTAGAGGATTCAGTAATCATGTCTCATGAAGGAGGAAATGATAGCCTTTTCAGAGGATTAGAAGGCTTTCCTTGACATGACAGAGATGGTGAAAGTCCTCTATGAAGAGAGGAACACAAGGTTGTAGGGTGAAAGCTTTAGGCCTCCAAGAGGAGAGGGTTCTCCAGGAGGAGGAGGTAATGGAAATGGTGATAATCCACCATATAATCCACCATCATCCTCACCACCATATTCACCTTCATCTTCATCCTCTTCCACTACTACAACCCTTACTCATACTCATCAACATACCCCAAAAAGAATTGGTAAACCACCCTTGTTAAAAATTGACATTAAATTTGAGCTACCTATGTATAATGGTGAAGTGAATGTAGAGAATCCTGAAAATTGGGTTCGTTGGTTGGAGGTCTATTGTAGGATTCAAAACCTTCAAGATGATGACACAAATATTTAGCTAGCTTCCTTGAGAGTAGAGGGTGCAGCACTAGTATAGTGGGAAGCCAAGACACAAAAAGAGATGAAAACCATGGTAAGATTTCAAACTCTTGGTCTGATTTTATTGCTGCAATTAAAATGAAATTTTACCCTCTAGAATATATATATAAATTCATAATTGACTGGAAAAAATTTATACAACTAAAGGGACAAAGTGTTCAAAATTATACTCAAGAGTTTAGGAGAAGAGAACTAGTTTTGGGTGTCAATTTATCTTCTCAAGACACTTTGTTAAAGTATATTGGGGGTTTGCACAACTATCTTAGACATACTATTCTCATGTTCAATCCCACAAACTTAGATGAGGTCTGTGTTCAATCCACACATCTAGAAGCAAGAAGGAAACATAGTGTAGATGATAAAACTGATAGTTTCCTTGAGTATGAAGGTAAAGGAAAGGGTAAGTTTAATGGAAAAGGAAAGAAAAATGGTTCTATTAAAGTAGAGAAAGATAAAATCCCATGTAAACAGTGTTTGAAAAATGGCCATGATGAAGACAATTTTTTGCAACTCCATCCAAAGTTGAAGCCCAATAAACTTAAAACCAAAGAGAAGGAGAAAACAGCTGCAATCATTGAACATGACTGAGGTTCAAATTGAGGAGATGAAAACAATATTAAATAAATGGGTTTGAAAGGTAATAACATAGCAAGAACTCATTCTTCAAGTTGTTCTAATGTAACTCAAGATGATGATACAAGAATTTAACTCTTTTGTATTCGAGTTGTTTCAAAGCATACCAAAATAGACACACTATTTGATAGTGGTTCTCAAGACAATTTGATTTCTAAAGACTCAGTTAAGAGGTTAAATCTTGAAACTGTTACACATCCAAGACCTTATCCTTTAGACTATATATGCAATAATGAAAACTTGCAGGTAACAAGGAAGTGCATCCTAAGGTTTGCAATCAATTCAAACTTTCTTGACAAAGTTGAACTTGATGCAGTTTCACTTGAGATTTCAAGTGTTTTTTTAGGAAATCCTTATCTTTATGATAGGAGGGTAGTGTTTCATCACCATGAGAATAAGTACCACCTACTCAATAATGGAATTGAGTATATATTTAGAGCACATAAGAAGAAGATGATTTTGTATCTTATGCATGCAGGACAAATGAAGAGAAAAATGAATGAAAGTCAAAAAAATTATTTGTTAATGTTCAAGCATAATGATGTTTTGAATTAGACCTTTCAAGAATATGCAACAAATGAAAAATGTGATTTCATTAAAGTTGCTAATGGTTGTAATAAGATGTTTCAGGGCTTTGACATATTACCTTTGAAAAGAGGTAAACAAGATGGGAAATATTTGCAGCAGTCCACATCATTGTTGAACAATGATGGAAACAAGATGTCGATGTTGAATGGTGCAAAAATAAAAGAAAAGGCACCAAAGCAAGATGAAAAAGAAGGAATATGTTCCAAAAGTAATTCTTTTGGGATTCAAAATGGTACATGGCAATGGCGAAAACACTTGGTCAAAAGTCGACACAAGTACAAGGCAAGACAAGCTAAAAATCACCATGTTGACAGTGTTCAAGGTGAGAAAGTTTTCAAGTTATTCAAGTTTCCTTTGATTGATGACCAAGGAAGGAACATGTTTGTTTCTTCAAGGAAAATTTAATGTTTTGTAAATTCTAGGAAATCACAGCAAGATGGTA